>JANRMT010062848.1:3331266-3415036 GCA_026402145.1 Polypterus bichir lapradei
ATGACAAGTCAGAGATGACAGTTCCGCTAGGAGCAGTGAGAGAGAGCGATAAAAGCAAGCAAACAATCAATTTTCAACTGACAGGCGCTGCACAAGGCTTTTAAGTTAGCGGGGCAGCGAAACAATAAGAAGCGAGCGAGTGACATACTACCATATTCATCAGTACAGCTACTTCGGAAACAAAGCAAGGTATAAACCTAAACTTTAAATTAACTTAATAGACAGGCTGCCGCTGGCGTTTTGCATGCCCACGGGTAATGCGGGATACAAGTTTAATGAGAGGACACAGGATATAAACGAGAGTTTTGATCACTTTGTAACTAAGTTAAAATTGCAGGTGAAGGGGTGTGCTTATGCAAATTCCGAGAGACTGTGTTTGTGGGGGATTGACAGTTAAGGCGGGTGGGGGAGTCACGTCATCATCTCCCCTCCCATTTACCTCATTTCGCACTGAGCTGAGCTCCGCGGCTAACGCCGTCTTCCAAAGCAACTTCGTCACACTGCCACCAAATACAGAGAAATCCACAAGTTAACACACACGCTGTCTCTAGACTTTCTCCACACTGAATCCTCCAGGCACTACTTACAAAAGGTTACATTGACAATCGTGTTACGTTATTTTTAAAATGTTTAATTTTCTTAGCACAAGCACAGCTGAGAAGCTTCGATGCATGTGCTCCATAACGCGTTAAAAAATAATGCATTTAATCACACTTTGCATTACAATCAAAGGGGAAGTTTTGTCAATGCATGATTTCCTGGTACACCGATTACATTGATCAGCGCATCCCAATTCATTTTAGCCTCGCACCACCTTGGTTTGAGAAGAAGTATGAAAAAATATGAGGTTAACACACAAAAACAGATCACCAATTCAAGCTTTATGAATAATCGATTCGCCATCAATAATTGTTTTGGTAAAGCCATACTCAGTGTAATCCTCCTTCCATTTTATAATTTTTCCGCCACTAGCCATGATTAAATGAACGGTAAAAAAGTAAGAGCGAAGCGAGGGTGACTTATTTAGGCAGGCATGTATATGACAGCAACACTCATGACAATCATGTTACGTTATTATTAAAATGTTTCCTTTTCTTTTTCATTACTTCTTTAACCCACTACTTCTCCGCTGCGAGGCGCGGGTATTTTGTATATGAATGACCTCCAAAGAGCGCGGAGACTTTTGATCATGTGAACGTGTCTGCAAAAACTGGCGTCTCCTGCCCAGCAAAAGTCGAGCAGCCGGCGCGCGCGCATAGCTGTGCCGGCCTTTCACACGCTGACTGCGCTTCTGCGGCAAAATAATATTAAGGCGCTTCGCACTTTATTTTGCACGTATACGATTATGAGGTCGTCAGCTCTTATGAAGACACGCACAGGAGTGAAGGACTGACAGTGCCATCACAGCCGATTAATAGCTGGGACGTCTCACCAGTCTGCACAAGACCCACCGCGACTGTCCCCAAAAGGCGCTCATATCGTCAGCGAACACATCTCTCTATACTATATAAAAGAAAAGAAAAAGGCAACTTTCCTTTCTTTACACCTTTTTTCCGTTTATCCCAAACCAAAGCCTTTCTCTCTTAACACTGCAGAGGACACAAAACTAATTTTCTTTAATTGCTGGTAAGGCACATTACCAGAGGCAGAAATTTGGACTTTCACATAGAAAATGTAATTTCTATACCACAGCCGTCGTGTAGCGCCTTTCAAAAGGGATCAACTACCGAGAGATGATCCATATACATTTTAGCTGCTGTTAGTACTACTTACCTTTTCTGTTATACCGTCTTTAAAATGTAGTTTACCCGCAACCACTCCAGTAGTGCTCAATGTACCTTTACTTCTTAAAACGTTAATGTTTTACTGTTTAATAACTTATAGACTACATTTTATTATTTTTCCCTTGCACTCAGTGATCAAAGCTATACACACACATATAGACACATACATATATATATATACACATATATTTATATATACCTGTGTGTATGTTTGTATGTATGTGTATACACACACACACACATACATACATACATACACACACACAAATTATATATATGTGTTTGTCTGTGTATGTATGTATGTATATGTGTGTGTATATATGATGTAGATAGGTATGCATATATATATGTGTATATGTAGATATGTATATAGATATGTATTTTGATATATATATATATATATACAACAATTACATTAACAATCATGTTACGTTATTTTTAAAATTTTTCCTTTTCTTTTTCATACCTTCTTTAACACACTACTTCTCCGCTGCGAAGCGCGGGTATTCTGCTAGTCTATTCATATATTCTTGTTAGACGCAATAATAATAACAATAACACTAACTCCGAGTATGGGAAAGATCTATGGTGTAGCAATGGATTGTACAGATTGTGCAAGGAACTACAAGCTCAGAGCCGTATGCATTTTTAAAAAATTTTTAATAACTTAAATCACTTGCACAGTTCATTGTGTTAATAATTCATAATTTCAATGGCATGTTTGCATCATCACCAGGTAAGTCCAATGCAATCCATGGTGATATTATGTATTTGGCTGGCCTAAAGTTTACACGAATTTAGACTTCGGTAGTCCGGAGGCTCGAAGACTAATCGGAGACACAACATGGTCTAGTCCGCCTTACAGAGAAGTGCACATTTCCAAATTTGGTGAACTTGGTGTGCCATAGCCAACGTGAATGGAAGAAGTTTTGAAGGATGTCACATTAATAATGTAAATATACATTATTATCGTAAATGATCATTACTTTTGTAGTTTGATTTGATATCGACAGGATTCGTAGTTCAGACTCATAAATGGTAAATCATAGTGATTCTGTTGCTAAGTTATGGTTCCTATTAGTCGGCAAATGCCGAAAATTTGAACAATTTTACGCTTTTTATACCATACAAAGCCATGTTGGCCAGTAGCAGCGGATCCAGCAAACATTACAAGAGTGGTGCTGCTAAACGTAGGGGGCACCTGCAACAGGAATTGAAAAATGCTAAACTTACCAAGATTTCTATCTTTCTCAAAACTGAACAAGGGCCAGTGGTAGTTAAGTGAGAATGCTGATGCTGGCAAATTGTCGTAACAGCCGCATGCAGGTTATACAAACAGTGGAGTAAGTGAAATTGTTGCAGCTACTGAGTCTGAAAGTAGCGATACAATGGCTTTAGATCAGATGCTATCTGCTGAAACCGTTCAAACAGGAGAAACTACTGAAGACAAACAAGCAATATTTATGACAAAGCAATTTCCTACCAACAAGGCAAATTTCTTGAAACCATTGACACCTGACAATAAATAATTTGTGATTTCAGTAGGTCCATGTCAGCCATCTCAACCATTTCCATGTGATACAAGTCAAAAAGGCCAGTGCTTCTCTGACTTATATTACACTAAAGTTAACCAAGCAGCGGTCAATCTTAAACGAGCTACATTATGCTATTCACCAGGTGGAGATTATGTGTATTGTCAGGTCTTTTGGCTGTTCTCCAAAAACTGAAATTCATTGTGGGTAACGGGATCCTGTGACTGGGGACATCTATCATATATACTTAATGTTCACTAAAATTCAGCCGACCACATTCAGTGCTGTGTGACTCTTGACCAATGCCGTTTGAACAAAACTCTTTCAGCCGAATTGAAGATAGTGTTTGAAAGGAAGTCGACTAATGGGCACAAGTCATAGAAAGAATGATTAATGTTACACTAATGTTGGCTACATCAAATTTTCCATTCAGTGGTCAGTGGGGTCCTGGTGATCTTCTCAGAAGTCTTTACCACTCTCTGCAGGCGTTTGCGGTACATAGCAGTAGTGTTGCCGTACCACACGGTGATGCAGCTGGTCAAGATACTCTCAACAATGCAGCTGTAAAAGTTGCCAAGGATCTTAGTTGACATACCAGACTTCCTCAGCCTCCTCAGAAAGTACAGCCGCTGTTGAGCCCTCTTGACCAGCTGTGTGGTGTTAAGTGTCCAAGTGAGGTCCTCACTGATGTAGACGCCCAGGTATTTAATGCTGCTCACCCTCTCCACTTCAAGCCCTCGGATGAACAGTGGCCGGTGAGGTCTCCTCTCCTTCCTCATGTCCACTATCGTCTCCTTTGTCTTGTCTGTGTTGAGGGTGAGGTTGTTGTCCTCACACCATGATGCCAGACTGTCCACCTCCCTCCTGTAGGATGCCTCATCCCCACCAGCGATGCGTCCAATCACTGCTGTGTCATCTGAGAACTTTAGGAAGATGTTATCTTTGTGGGAGGCGACACAGTCTTGGGTGAATAGGGTGTAGTGCATGGGTCTGAGGACGCATCCCCGTGGGGTGTGTGTGTTTGTGATAATGGTGGCTGAAATCCTATTACCAATCCTGACAGACTGGGGCCTGCCAGTCAGAAAGTCTAGGAGCCAGTCACGGGGGGGTTGCAGGCCAAGTGCAGACAGTTTATGGGGGATAACCGTGTTAAAGGCAGAGCTGTAGTCAACAAAGAGCATCCTGATGTAGGAGTCTTTGTTCTCCAGATGGGAGAGGGAATAATGTAGTGCAGCCGCGATGGCATCTGAGGTGGACCTGTTGGGCTGGTAGTCATACTGCATGGGGTCCAGAGTGTCTGGTATGCTGCTCTGAATGTGGGCCAGCACCACTCTCTCAAAACACTTCATGATGATTGGAGTGGGTGCTACTGGCCTGTAATCATTCAGGCAGGTGTGTGGGCTTTTTTAGCAAGGGGGATGATAATTGTAGTCTTAAAGCAGGACGGAACGATGCGCTGACAGAGGGAAAGGTTGAAGATGGGGCAGAGAACATCAGCCAGCTCGTTAGCACATACTTTGAAAGCCTGCCCAGGGATGTTGTCTGGTCCAGCTGCCTTATGGGGGTTGATCTTCCTTAGTGCTTTGTGTACCCGACCTGAAGAGACAGTTGGGGAAGGGGAGGGGGGTTGTGTGGTCCAGGTGTGTGTGTGTGCCTCCACTCTGTGCTGTTGCTGGATGTCTCAAAATGGGTGTAGAAAATGTTGAGATCATCCGGCAGACTGTCTGTGGAGCTGATTGTGCTGGTGGTGGTCCTGTAGTCTGTGATGTGCTGTAGTCCCTGCCACGTATGTCCAGAGTCAGCAGTAGAATAGAAGCCCTCCAGCTTCTCTCTGTATTGCCTCTTGGGTGCTGTGATGGCTTTTCTTAGTCCGTACTTTGCAGCTTTGTACTCCGTCTCAGTGCCTAATCTAAATGCAAGAGAGCGGGCACGCAGCATGTGGCGTACCTGACTGTTTATGCAGGACTTCTGGTTGGGGAACTTCCTGACTGGTATTGTGGGCACGATGTTGTCAATATAGGTGCTGATGTACCCAATCACATACTCAGAATAGTCCTGTATGCTGATAGAAGAGTCTTGTAGAGTGGCTGCAACCCTAAACACATCCCAGTCTGTCTGAGCAAAACACTCTGGCAGGGCGCTATCAGTCTCTGGGGTCCAAAGTTTAACTTGCTTAATGATAGGGTTTGTTTGTTTCAGCCTTTGTCTGTAGGCTGGGTACAGGAAGAGAGTGACATGGTCTGATTGTCCGAAGTTGGGGCGGGGTGCAGCCCTGTATGCACGGCATATGTTGCTGTAAACATGATCCAGTGTGTTCTTCTCACGGGTGTTAATGTTCACGTGTTGGTGGTATTTAGGAAGTATAGTCCGTAAATTGCACTGATTAAAGTCGCCAACTGCAATAAAAACAGCATCTGGATGAGCCGTATCTAAGGCGTTGATGACGTCATGGAGTTTGCTGAGTGCTGCCGCGGAGTTAGCTCGCGGGGGAATGTAAACAGCGGCCAAAAACACAGCAGTGAATTCCCTTGGTAGGTAATAGGGTCGGCATTTCAGCTGTAAAAACTCCCCATATATTAACATATTCACACCACGAGTTGTTAATAAACACACACACCCTTTAGCCTTACCGGAGGCTACAGTGCGATCTCTTCGTTGCACGGAGTGTGTCTGTAGCTGAACGGCGCATTCTGGGACTTTGTCCGAAAGCCAGGTCTCAGAGAAAATTAGAGCGCAGCTCTCTCTTATTTCCTGCTGTAATCCTGGCTCTTAGCTCATCCAGTTTGTTTTCCAGAGACCGCAAGTTGGCTAGCAAGAGGCTGGGTAGTGGTGGTCGGCTAGTGCAGTCTTTCAGCCTAGTGTGGAGCCCTCCCCTATTGCATTAGCTTGCGTCGCCGTCTCCAGAGCACTCTCCTGGGGTCAGCTTGGTCACTCGAGCTCGGTGCTACGTGGTCTTCCTGGGTATGGTTGTGGTGTTGGCTGCGGGAGCGAATAATGAACTGTAGCTCAGATGGTATAAAAACCGATAAATTCCAGGGGACTTTGTGAGTTAGCAATGTCCAGCAATGCTTGTCTGCTGTATGATAATAGTGTAAGGCATTTGTGCGCTGTAGAGAAGATCACCAGGACCCCACTGCCCTCTCTGTAGAGCATCTACAACTGCAGAGTTGCCTCGATCCTCAGGGACCCCAACGATCCTCATGGACCCCATCCACCCCCAACATGACCCCCAACACGAACAGTTCACACTTCTACCCTCAGGCAGGAGGTATAGAAGTATGAAATGCAGGACTTCCAGGCTAAAGAACTCTTTCTTTCCCAAGGCCATCAGACTCCGAAATAACTGACTGGAGTTTATAACCATGGTTCACCTCATTCTATTTACCTCACACAACTGTATTTGACTTGTCCATCACACACCTACCTGCACATTACACTTTATACTTCTATTCTGTTTTTATACTTTATGCTGCCTCTGTTACTTATTATCTATCTGCTACTTATTATTGATGTTTATCTTTATATGTTGGTTTTGTCATTTGATGTGGACAGCAAAGAAAGAATTTCATTGTACAGGTAAATGTGTTTCCTTACTATGCACATGACAATAAACTTTGAACTTGAACTTAATGAACATGGCAATGACAACAAAAACTGTGGAAACTTCCTATCCATGGTAAGATTGCTTACAAGACATGATCCCATGCTTGAAAAATTGCTGGTCATGCCTCAGGGCTCTGTGAGATACCTCAGTCCTACTATACTAAACAAATTGATAAGTTTGCTTGCAAGCAATGTCAAGAAGAGCATTCTTTCTGACAGCAAGGCTGCACCCACCTTCTTACTTATTCTGGGCACAACAGAGGACATTGCCAAAATTAACCAGCTTAGCCAAGTTATCTGATATGTTTGTGTGGTAACTGATGCTGTAAGCCAGAAAAGTTGAAAGTGAATGAGTCATTCATAGGATTTGTCACAATCCATTATCAGTCTGCCATCTGATAATAAGTTGGATATAAATATACAGTGAGTATAAGGTTATGACAGGGTGGCATGCATGAGTGGAATTTACACTGGGGTTCAAGCTAGAATTTTGGGTAAATAACCAAAAACAGTTTACGTCCATAGGGCTGTTCACAATTTGAACCTAGTCTTGAATGATGCAGTATCAGACGTTATAGATGCTGTCACACACATGCGAGTAGGGGGACGTTGTGTGGACCAAGTAAAGGTAATTCCATGCCAGGCCAGGGGAGGGTGGGGTACACTAAACCTTCTCCTGTTATCTCTACAGACCAGCCACAGGAAAACCTATCTGAATCAAGAATGACACTTCTGGTCCCGGCGCCCTGAGGAACGTCACTGCTGGTTCTGGCACACAGGCTGATGTCAGAAGAACATCACTTCCGGTTACCCTACATCACTTCCGGTCTGATCACTTAAAGCTGCGATCTTTCCCAACCCTCATCAGTTCAATCTTGGACTCTGTACTGCCAACAGCTCTGTATTGAATGAAAAAACCATTTGCAGCCAGGAACATTATACAGGTGGCTGCCCCAAACCTTTTCACGTGTGTCGAGTCTGTTCATTTTCACAATGTAAAGACATTTTTCGGAGTTGTCAAACAGATCTATGTCTTCTTTGGCCATAGTATCAGCCAGTGGAATGCATGTTTGCAGCAATGTCGAACTGGATTGAATGACAGAGTATCTTTGAAGAGATTCTGTCCAACAAGATGGTCATTAAGACATGATTGTCTCGTGGCCATTCATTTTCATTTTATGGATGTATTGAAAGTGTTGACAAGAATTACTCACACAAGCAATAAGAATTGTGAAGTAACCAGTGCTGTTGCTCTGAAGAAGTAGATAGAATGTTGCAATTTCATTTTCATTCTTGTCTTGATGACAGACATTTTGCAGACCATTCATGGTGTTTTGAAGTTACTGCAGTCTCCACAGTGTGATGCAAGCAAGGTAGTTCTTCTCAAAGTATCACACGAAAAAATTTAGACCATCCGTGAAAAGTATGCTGCCTTCCACAACTCTGCTGCAAGCCTGGCAAAGGCTTGGGGTGTTAAAGATCAGTTTAAAGACTGATGAGTTACAAGAAGGAAACACTTTTTTGATGAATTACGTGAAGATAACAGACTCATGTGTGCTGAGAACCAGTTCAGAGTCAATGTGTGTCTTGCTACAGTGGAGAAAATGTGTGGACAACTAAAACAGTGGTTTCACAGTCTCGATGCAGTGTCTTTAATGTTCAATGTCTTGTTACCATCAACTCTGACCTTGATGGCTGACAACGAATTGTATGCTGCCTCTGATCTTCTCATTTAATGCTCTAGCACCAGCATTTTCCACTCAATTGTTGTCATTTTGTGCATGTTTTCAATCCATCCTGTCAACCAAGTTGACTGTTTTCGAGGTAGCTGAATTGTTGCTAATAGATTACTGCGCATTGTCATCTACATTCAGTGATGTTTTCATGGCTTACATGTTACTGCTGACTATACCAGTGACTGTTGCTGTGTGTGAACAATTGTTCTTCAAGTTAAAACTCATCAAAAATTACCTCAGAAGCATCATGTCGCAAGGCAGACTTAGTGGCTTGGCTGCATTCTCAATCAAAAACAAGCATGCCAAACAACTTGACGTGTCAAACGTTTGCGCAACAGAAGGCACGCAAGTGAGTATTTTAATGTACTAATGAAACTATAATTAATATTTTTTGTGACTTGTTCCATTTTTGTAATCTTTAACAGTTTAACATAATCTGTTTTATTGTGTACCTCAGTATGGCCTACTATGCATTAGTGTCACTACTGTGAGGATTTGTGAGCGTGACCACTTTATGATGTCCATTTTCTCAGAACTTGTGTAAAACAGGTCGATTGTGTAGCAGTATCCTGTCACCCGGTGTTGTCATTTTAATTTGTTACAATCTGAAATTGCTTAATTTTATAGCACATAAAAGTTTTTACTTTCTTGCTTATGTTACATTTTAGTCATATTACTTCACAAAGTTGTCTTGGAAAAGTAAGTAGGTCCACATTTTACATATATTTCTGTACTACTACTACTACCCACACCTAACAGTTATGCTAGACAGGACGGGCCCACTTCAGGGTGCCTCAAAGGGGCCTACAGCAAGCTACCCCGACAGCAGCTGACGCAGGAACAGATCCGGCCACAACATGGCAAAGTTGTATAGCAGTCACATTCTTTTTTTGACTCTGTAACAGATCCGTCTGTATTCCGGTAAGCTCAGTTCGTGCTTCTGTGGACAAATGAATCCGCCCAAATTTCGTCATGTACATTAATTGACAGTTCAATCTCTTTCCGTGAGAGCTTAAGTTAAAGTAAGCGTACATGCTTATATTTTGAGTTCGTGCTCAAATTTGCGCGCCACAATGAGCAGTCCGAAAACATTTACAAAGAGAACGTAATTGTCCTGAGAGGAAGTGAGTCAAAAATTCATTTTTAAAAGTTGTGAGAAGTTCAGCAGCTTTTTATAAACAGTTAGCTTTGCTAATTATTTTTAATGTGTCGCCATCATAGCAGGTTAAAGTGAAATGTAATCATTTATGTTAGCATGTCACTGTAATAATTTTTAGTACAGTGATCCCTCCTCGATCGCGGGGGTTGTGTTCCAGAACCCCCCATGAAAAGTGAAAATCCACAAAGTAAAAACCATACATTTATATTTTTATTTTTATATTGTCACGCTTGGGTCACAGATTTGCACAGAAACACAGGAGGTTGTACAGACAGTGACTTTAAAACACTGCAAACAAACATTGGTCTCTTTTAAACTGTGCTCCATGACAAGACAGAGAGGACAGTTCTGTCTCATAATTAAAAGAATGCAAACATATCTTCCTTTTCAAAGGAGTACGCGTCAGGAGCAGAGAATGTCAGAGAGAGAGACAAAGAGAGACAAGCAAACAATCAAAAATCAATATGTGCTGTTTGGACTTTTAAGTATGCGAAGCACCGCGACAAAGCAGCCACAAGGAAGGGAGCAATGTGAAGGTAGTCTTCAGCATTTTTCAGAGAAGCGTCTGCATCCTCTAGGCCAGTGTGCGAGCAGCACATCTGCTCACACACCCTCCGTCAGGAGCAGAGAATGTCACAGAGAGAGAGAGAGACAGAGTGAGAAAAGCAAACAATCAAAAATCAATACGTGCTGTTCGGGCTTTAAAGTATGTGAAGCACCGCGCAGGAAGCATATCGTATATCATTGAGGAGTTTTATTTAATATGTGATATGTGCTCTGATTGGGCAGCTTCTCAGCCATTCACCAATAGCGACCCTTGTATGAAATCAACTGGGCAAACTAACTGAGGAAGCATGTACCATAAATTAAAAGACCCATTGTCCGCAGAAATCCGCGAACCAGCAAAAAATCCATGATATATATTTTGATATGCTTACATATAAAATCCACGTTGGAGTGAAGCCGCGAAAGTCGAAGCGCGATATAACGAGGGATCACTGTATTTGTACATATTTAGGCCATGATGTTAAATTCCTGTACAAATTATTTTAGCCTCCACCAAATAAGGGTTAGTAAGCGCTGTGTTCAAAATTATTTATTAAACATTTTGTGTTGAACATGGGCTTATTTCAGATACGCTAGAGAAAAAAAAAACTGCTTGGTGTGTGGGTGTGTGTGCCCTGCCCAGGGTTTGTTTCCTGCCTTGTGCCCTGTGTTGGCTGGGATTGGCTCCAGCAGACCCCCATGACCCTGTGTTAGGATATAGTGGGTTGGATAATGGATGGATGGATGGATTTAAGACATTGTTTTGTAACCTTTTTGTTTTTCCAATGTAGGTGGCTTCATGACTGCTGGAGAGGGTTACGTTGGTGAATCGTCAAAGCAGGGGGGTATGTCAGAGGACCGCCTAGTGAATCAAGCGCGACCATCCTTCAGAGCGGGAAAAAGAGGGTTGGGTGTTCGCCCAGTGAATACGGGGAAATGTGGTTTAGGCGACCCACAGGTCACAAAACACTTTTAATTGAATGGACCTACACATGTGGTAGTTTGTTTTAAGCTTTTTCAGTGTCGGTTTATTTTATGGAAGGTTACACAATTTAGTCTTTTCTGAGTTCTTCGCTTTAATAAAGTGCCAATAAAATTCAGGTTGCACTCCTAATTTGTACAAAAATGATATGATAAAAATATATAAACGATTTCTTTTTAAATTTAGATACAAAAAGTACTAACATTAATGTGTTGTTATTTTAAATATTTTAGTAGAATCCTGATGGGGATATATACTTTAACTAGCAACATTTCACAAGCATAATCTGTACATTACATGTATTTTCTCTGTCCTTTTAAAGTTAATGGTTGTGAGAATTCAAATTAGACTGGTAAATACATATTCACATATATGGTAGCTTGGTGGCTTCTGCTAAATAATTAAAAAAAATCTTTGTAAATGAATTAGTCTCTTTTTTGTCATACAGTAATCCCTCCTCAAACGCGGGGGTTGCGTTCCAGAACCCCCGCGATAGGTGAAAATCCGCGAAGTAGAAACCATATGTTTGTATGGTTATTTTTATATATTTTAAGACCTTAGAAACTCTCCCACACTGTTTATAAATATTCTCCGCACAGTTATACAGTAAACCCTCGTTTATCGCGGTTAATCCGCTCCAGACAGATAAATGAATTTCCACGAAGTAGGATTCTTTATTTATAAATCTAATATTTTCGCAGTTAGAGCATTGAAAACCTATTTAAGACCTTCTAAATATGTTTTTTAACATTATTAGAGCCCGCTAGACATGAAATAACACCCTTTAGTCAAAAGTTTAAACTGTGCTCCAAGACAAGACAGAGATGACAGTTCTTTCTCACAATTAAAAGAATGCAAACATATCTTCCTCTTCAAGGTGCTCGTCAGGAGCGGAGAATGTCAGAGAGAGAGAGTAAAGTAAACAATCAAAAATCAATAGGGCTGTTGCGCTTTTAAGTATGCAAGCACCGTGAAAACGGCAGCAATGAAGGGATCAATGTGAAGGTAGCCTTTCAGCATTTTTTAGAGGACCGTCCGTATCTTCTAAGCAAACAGCTTCTGTGCAAACAGCCCCTCTGCTCACACCCCCTCCGTCAGGAGCAGAGAATGTCAGAGAGAGTGAGAGAGGCAGAGAAAAGCAAACAATCAAAAATCAATACGGGCTGTTAGAGCTTTGAAGTGTGCGGAGCACCGCACGGGAAGCATATCGTATATCGTTGAGGAGTTTTAGTTAATACGTAATATAGGCTCTGATTGGGTAGCTTCTAAGCCATCCGCCAATAGCGTCCCTTGTATGAAATCAACTGGGCAAACAAACTGAGGAAGCATGTACCATAAATTAAAAGACCCATTGTCCGCAGAAATCCGCGAACCAGCGAAAAATCTGTGATATATATTTAGATATGCTTACATTTAAAATCTGCGATGGAGTGAAGCCGCGAAAGTCAAAGCGCGATGTAGCGAGGGATCACTGTATTACAATTTAAGTGAGGGTGGCATGGCAGCAGTACTGCCTTGCAGTAAGAAGACCGCAGGGTTCACATCCCAGGTCTTCCCTCTGTTGATTTTGCATGTTCTCCCCATGTCTATATGGGTTTCCACTGGGTGCTCTAGTTTCCTCCCACTGTCCAAAGACATGAAGATTAGGTGGATAAAATAAATTGACCCTAGTGTGTGTTTTTTGTGTGTTTGTTCACCCTGCGATGCACCGGCACCCTGTCCAGGGTTTGTTCCTGCCTTGCACCCTATACTAGCTGGGATAGGCTCCAGCAACCCCCACAACATTGCTCAGTGTGTTAGAAAATGACTGACTGATGACAATTTAAGTGATATGGAGGCATTTACTTGTCAGTAATGATTTCATTTATTATTTTTCTTTTGGTGGCTTTTGTCTGATCCTGGTACACATTTAAAAAGCTGTTAATTAAATGTGTTTGTAGATCTGTTTTATTTAAGCAAGGGTCATCTGCAGTAGAAGGCTTTATTTCATTACCTCCTGCATTATTGCTGATAGGTAGTAGCTATTTTTGTCAGTCAGTGATTTTCTAATTCACTTAATGCAAGCCAGGGTTGCATGAGCTGCCAGATCCTATTCCAATTAGCATTGGGCCAAAGGCAGGAACAAATCCAGGACAGGGCACCAGGGCTATTTTTGTTTTAATGTCTACAGTAAAGCTAGCAGCATTTAATGTTTGTTTTTTTTTTATTTTTGTATACATTAAAATGTGGAATTCTAGTGCAGATCTGGAGACACTTTTATTTTTATCAAATTGACAGTAAAAATCATCTTTGGTTTTTAAGACATGTATATTTTGTAGCATGCTATTCTATGGGATTAGTGTGCAGCCCAAGGTTACATTTAACAAAAAAAATACTGTTGCTGGTTTATATTTGAATTAAATACTGTAAGCTTGCTTTTTAGCTAGCTCAAACATTATTTACATATTTGCTTACCAGTAAGCAGTGTGTACACAAAGTTACACACACAATATTTTACAAAAACATGTTAAACCATACTGTGTATATTTATGACCTGCAGTTCGCGCATCGTGATAGTCAGCATTGAGAAATGGCAGATTCTGTGGTATCGGGTTCAACTATCAGACGGAGAGCACGCAGAGATAGGAGACTTCAGCAAAGTCAGCATTTGGAATTAGGAATGGGGAAAGGATGGAGGAAGGTGATCTTGGAAATGAAGAGAGAGTGGAGCAAAATTACTCTAAAAATGGAAGTGAAGTGGAGAACGAGGATGTTGGGAACGAGGGCATTTATATAGACAACACAGGAGGCATTTTTGCGTGTCCTCAGTCAGCAGACTTTTCTGAGGATGAGTCTGATTTGGATCTGCATTCTGATGAGAATTTAGAAGAGCCATGTAGCCTTTGTGATAGTATTTGTAACTGGGCTTTAACCTTTGGAATATCTCTTGTTGCTCTAACAGCACTTTTAGGGTTGTTGAGACTTTATCATCCTGAACTCCCAAAAGATGCAAGAACTCTCCTCAATACTAAGAGTGGGTATTCTGTTCAGAATAAGGTTGGTGGCCATTATTACTATTTTGGTATCCTTGCTTCAATCAGTAAAATTCTTTCAGATACCATAACCTCAGTCACAGAAGGCTTTACCTTGAAGTTGCAGATCAATGTGGATGGGTTGCCCTTATTTAAAAGCACTAGCATTCAGCTTTGGCCTATTTTGGGACTTCTCCTCAGCCTTCCTATGAAAGTGCCTGTTGTTATTGGACTATTTTGTGGACCAAACAAACCAATGTCATCTGAGGAGTTTATGAAAGATTTTGTTACCGAGTTAAGGGAATTAGAAAATGGGTTTTCTTTTAATGGCAAAGTGTTGTTTCTGAAGGTAGATTCTGTTCTGCCAGGGCTTTTTTAAAGAACACAAATGCACATAATGGATATCATGGATGCAACAAATGTGCACAGCGAGGGCAGTATGTCAACAATGGGATGACTTTTCCTTTAACTGAATACACACTCAGAACAGATTCATCTTTTTTACAAAAACTTGATTAATAGAACACCGTCTGTTCGGCTTGCATGCTTTTTAAGGAACAAGCATTGACATGGTATCACAGTTTCCAGTTGATTACATGCATTCTGGTTTGTTTGGGGGTTGTCAGGAAATTGTTAAATACAGTGGGTAAGGAAAGTATTCAGACCCCCTTAAATTTTTCACTCTTTGTTATATTGCAGCCATTTGCTAAAATCATTTAAATTAATTTTTTTCCTCATTAATGTACACACAGCACCCCATATTGACAGACAAAAAAAAAAGAATTTTTGAAATTGTTGCAGATTTATTAAAAAAGAAAAACTGAAATATCACATGGTCCTAAGTATTCAGACCCTTTGCTCAGTATTTAGTAGAAGCATCCTTTTGAGCTAATACAGCCATGAGTCTTCTTGGGAAAGATGCAACAAGTTTTTCACACCTGGATTTGGGGATCCTCTGCCATTCCTCCTTGCAGATCCTCTCCAGTTCTGTCAGGTTGGATGGTAAACGTTGGTAGACAGCCATTTTTAGGTCTCTCCAGAGATGGTCAATTGGGTTTAAGTCAGGGCTCTGGCTGGGCCATTCAAGAACAGTCACAGAGTTGTTGTGAAGCCACTCCTTCGTTATTTTAGCTGTGTGCTTAGGGTCATTGTCTTGTTGGAAGGTAAACCTTCGGCCCAGTCTGAGGTCCTTAGCACTCTGGAGAAGGTTTTTGTCCAGGATATCCCTGTACTTGGCCGCATTCATCTTTCCCTCGATTGCAACCAGTCGTCCTGTCCCTGCAGCTGAAAAACACCCCCACAGCATGATGCTGCCACCGCCATGCTTCACTGTGGGGACTGTATTGGACAAGTGATGAGCAGTGCCTGGTTGTCTCCACACATACCGCTTAGAATTAAGGCCAAAAAGTTCTATGTTGGTCTCATCAGACCAGAGAATCTTCAGGTGTCTTTTAGCAAACTCCATGCGGGCTGTCATGTGTCTTGCACTGAGGAGAGGCTTCCGACAGGCCACTCTGCCATAAAGCCCTGACTGGAGGAGGGCTGCAGTGATGGTTGACTTTCTACAACTTTCTCCCATCTCCTGACTGCATCTCTGGAGCTCAGCCAAAGTGATCTTTGGGTTCTTCTTTACCTCTCTCACCAAGGCTCTTCTCTCCCGGTAGCTCAGCTTGGCCGGACGGCCAGCTCTAGGAAGGGTTCTATTCATCCCAAACGTCTTCCATTTAAGGGTTATGGAGGCCACTGTGCTCTTGGGAACCTTAAATGCAGCAGAAAATTTTTTGTAACCTTGGCCAGATCTGTGCCTTGCCACAATTCTGTCTCTGAGCTCTTCAGGCAGTTCCTTTGACCTCATGATTCTCATTTGCTCTGACATGCATTGTGAGCTGTAAGATCTTATATAGACAGGTGTGTGGCTTTCCTAATCAAGTCCAATCAGTATAATCAAACACAGCTGGACTCAAATGAAGGTGATCTCAAGGATGAACATGTAAACTCCACACAAATATAAATATATGAGTGTCACAGCAAAGGGTCTGAATACTTAGGACCATGTGATATTTCAGTTTTTCTTTTTTAATAAATCTGCAACAATTTCAAAAATTCTTTTTTTTTGTCTGTCAATATGGGGTGCTGTGTGTACATTAATGAGGAAAAAAATTAATTTAAATGATTTTAGCAAATGGCTGCAATATAACAAAGAGTGAAAAATTGAAGGGCGTCTGAATACTTTCCGTACCCACTGTATTTGGCTCAGAGGTCCTCTAAATTTTCAAATACCCACAAACATTATCACTAGATTATCTGATTGTTTAAATGACTTGCGACCTTGTATACCAGTGGAATTTGCCTGAAAACCCAGTACACTGAGAGAAATTGACTGCTGGAAAGCAACAGAATTTAGACTGTTTCTACTTTACATGGGCCCTGTTGTTCTGTGTTCATTCCTGGATAACAGGACGTATAACGACTTCATGCTGTTGTTCTCTGCCATCTCAATTTTAGTCAGTCCAGTGCTTTCTTCATTCTACTGTCAGTATGCTTAAACATTGCTTCAAACATTTATGAACCATTTTGGTGAAACTTATGGCAAAGATCAGCTTGTATACAATGTACTTTGTTTAGTCCATCTTCCTCTGGATGTACAGTGGCATGGTTCTTTAGATTGCTTTTCATCTTTCCCTTAAGAAAACCACCTCCAAACACTTAAGAAACTTGTGAGAAAGCCTGAACGTCCACTTGCTCAGATTGTCTGAAGACTGTCTGAGCAAACTGCTTGCACACCCACTGGTCTGGTATCAAAGTCTTTGGAAAAACCACATTATGTTGGAGCAGTTCCAGATGGATTTTCTGTACTTAGACAGTACTGGCAAATGTGTTGTGAACAATGGGTCATTAAAGTTTCAACAACGGATAATGTCTTCATGATGTGTGCATGATATACAATATTGTTGAATCCAGTGAACAAGTCTATGTTGTGTACAAGGTGTTCTTGAAGAAGTTTGTCTTTTTTACCTGTCCATTTAAGTCAGATTTCCTAAAAACATATTGCATCTCTCAGATATCCGAAACAATCAAGTATGCAAATGTGTCAGCCATCAGTCAAAAGTGCATAGTTCTGCCCCACAGAGGAGGTTTTGTGGTGATACCTTTACTTCATTCTCAAAAATATTAAATCAGACAGTTATTTTATGTAAATAGCATTTTTGATTGTTCTACTTGTTCATCAGTCAGCACAGATGGAATCACGATTATATTTTGTAAGTACATTCAGCCCTTTTTTCACTCTACTGTTGATGTATTTATACACTTTACACTGTACTTTATTATATATCATTTTCATTTGTGTATAAACAATTTTTTTCAGTGGCTAATGGGTAAACTTGCTGCACATTGCAAACTACCAAACAAAGCTTATCTTTATCCATAGTAAAAAAAAAATTCTTGTTTTTATTAAAATTGGGGTGAGGATTTGTTTAGGTAATGCATTTTGTGTGCAACATGTAAATATTATGCTTATTTTGAACATTCTTTTTTTTTGTTTTGCAGGATGTTTCTGGTAGTTCAATTTTTAGATGAACAAAAAGCTGTGTCTGTTATACCACAGTCTTGGAACAGTGATGGCACAACCTTTTGGCCAAATTATAAGAGCAATCAAAGATTCAACAAAGCAGCAAGATATGCTGAGGAACCAGGCCCAGACTAGACCAAGCATGACATTAGAGTACTAAAGTCCTACGGTAATTGAAATGTTCAAGATATGTCCACGACTTAATCCCTTTCACCAGAGAAATATTGCTGAAAAATATTGGTTTCTTGCTATGTTCATTTTGTTAATAGAAAAGCAACAAACGTTTGTCTAAAGCCTTATTTTCATGTTGCAATTATGGGATTTTTCACTGTCTCCAGGCCTCTTTTCCAACAACCTTCATACATTCATACTGGTGTTCATGAGAAATCAGGGCCCAGTTCACATCTTTCATTAAAATGCAACTCTAGTGATTGCATTTATCCAAATTGAACCCCAATCTTACTTTCTCATGTAGGTCTCTTGCAATTTTCCTAGTTTCATTTTGTGGTTAAATGCTATCCAACTGTGATGCAATTAGAAAAAAAGAAAATATGTGAATGCTAGGTATAAATGGGGCCTAGGTCGTAGTGATTTAAAAGATCACAGCAGTGATAATGTTATATTGCACATTGTTTACATCACCTGACGTTAACTTTTTGAAATGCTTTTAGGAGATTACATGTCTGCATGGCAAGGGATGAAGAAGTCTTTGATTTGTCAAACTTCAGAATTGGATTCAGATGATGAGGAGGATATACGCAGGGTGAAAAGAGCACCTAAACCAATGTTAGTTTGATTCGACTTCAACTGTGTTTTGTTGAATGTATGAAAGCTTTGTTATGAGTAATATATGCACATGTTTATGAAAGTGAACATGAAGACATGGCTAATAAAACAAAAATTCCCTTGACAAGATCTTCAAAACCTCAACAGTCAACTGGACCTTGCATGTTATCCCCACATTCTGCACCTCAGGTACCATCACCACCTTTACCATCGGTGCCACCTTGTCACTCACCTCCACACTCTTCACTTCAGGTGCCACCTCCTTACCAGTCACTATTGCTCTCTGAAAATACATCTCAACAAATTTCCAGGAACCTTCCAAAAAATACAAAATACTTCTGAACTCTTCAGGCCTACTTACAGAGTGGGTTGATGTGGAACAGAACCAATACCTTGCCCTGGTAAGTTATGATCAGACTATTGATTGTACTTGTTTCACATATTCAACAACCTTTTGAACATATCGGAGCATAAGTCAACAAGTTATTAGTTATGTTATGGTATTTGTTGTCATGTTCATTTTGTGTCAGTATATTCTTTGATTTTTAGTGTTTTGGTTTTTAGATTACAAATTTTAAATTTTCCAAAGGATGTTCTTTTAACATATATGACAGCTGTGTTTGCTCCAGAGTGCAGGAGTAGGATTCATTGCCTTTTCCAATAAAGGACAAAGTATTCAAATGAATAGTATCGTTTTTTATATTTTGTTGGTATTTATTTTTTAGCTGCAGATCTTTATATCTTCACATTGCTTGAACATATGAAGCACCAGCTGTCACAATTGGCTGTCATGATCAGTACACTATCTGGGCGGCTAAACATTGAATGATCACCTGATATGCCTGAGGACCAGTTTCCTTTACAATCATTGGAGGAAGTGGATGATTTTGAGGCCTGGTTGAAACAACCAACCAATGCTTAGAAGAAAAAGAAAATTGTATGGGTTACAAAGCAAGACTTTGTTCTCTTTCTGGTTTTGTTTAATTTTAAATATTCACTTCGATTTTGTGTCATAATTTTAAACAATTACTCATTTTTTGTACATAATAGGACAAGACCAAATCTACACATTATATGCCAATCATAGGCAACATAAGAAACTGTCAAATCAAAGTTACTTCTCAATGGAAAAATATTTTATGTTTCTAAATAAACTAGTTTTAAGGTATTGCATGACATGGGTAAAATGTCTGAAATAAGTCTATTTTCTTTTTTTTTCTTTAGTAATTATTTTTCACAGGGGAGTACTGTATATTTTACACATAATGCCCATGTGACTTTTCAATTATTTGTGCATGGCTATGGTTCTGGAAGTGGTATGTACTCTTTAGCTTTAAAATCTGAAGACTTCATATATATATATATATATATATATATATATATATATATATATATATATATATATATATATTGTGGACTATGGCCGGCAGCTTATCCCGGCCAAGACCCCCAAGCCGCCAGATGAAGCCCTCCCTGCAATGTGGAGATGCCCCGAATTCCAGTAGGGCATAATGGACTATGGAGTATTAATACACAGCCCTGCTGGATAACGTCGAGGCCACCAGGGGATGCTGCAGGGAGGCACAGAGACGTTTTTTTTTCATACAGCCCGGAAGTACTTCCATGTCACGAGGACGGAAGTAATAAAGTGCTTCCGGGCTGACGAAGAAAAGGAGTTTTCACCTTGACCCGGGTCCTGGACTATAAAATACTGTGGGAGATCCCAGACGGGGGAGCTGAGTCGGGAGGAAGGGTGACAACATGTTTGGGAGTGGAGGATTGTTTATTGTATTGATTATTGATTGTGGTTAATGAGTATAGTGGAGTGGAGGGTGCTTTGTGCACTATTGTGTTCAAATAAATTGATAATTTGGACTTTTATCTGGTGTCTGGCGTCTGATCTGAGGGTTCATGGGGACAACAGTGCCCCCTATCTGTCACAATATATAGTCAAATAAAGTTTTGGGGAACCGCCCCGTATAATGTCCAACGGACAGGTCAAAATAAAATTGAAGCATAAGGGTTCAACCAAGCATTTGACAAAATCATACTGCAAATAGGGTGATATTTAAACAGAAAAACAAAATGGCCACAGGAAATTAAATGGGGGAAGTGACGTCTTGGCTCCGACTTGTTCGTGACGTCATCAAGGAAGGACGGAAAGACAATTCGGCCATATTGGCTCAGCGATACGGCAGTTTATTTTTCTTCTTTGCTTCTGCGGAAAACGTGAGAGAAAGTTAGTACCCTTTTGTAGCCCTCCGTCTTTCGACCGTCTACTCGCCGTGGGTTTTGTCAACTGTCTCCTAAGTGGGTGTGCGTGACAATATATACACTCACCTAAAGGATTATTAGGAACACCATACTAATACGGTGTTTGACCCCCTTTCGCCTTCAGAACTGCCTTAATTCTACGTGGCATTGATTCAACAAGGTGCTGAAAGCATTCTTTAGAAATGTTGGCCCATATTGATAGGATAGCATCTTGCAGTTGATGGAGATTTATGGGATGCACATCCAGGGCATGAAGCTCCCGTTCCACCACATCCCAAAGATGCTCTATTGGGTTGAGATCTGGTGACTGTGGGGGCCATTTTAGTACAGTGAACTCATTGTCATGTTCAAGAAATCAATTTGAAATGATTCGAGCTTTGTGACATGGTGCATTATCCTGCTGGAAGTAGCCATCAGAGGATGGGTACATGGTGGTCATGAATGGATGGACATGGTCAGAAACAATGCTCAGGTAGCCCGTGGCATTTAAACGATGCCCAAATTCTGACTCTACCATTTGAATGTCTCAACAGAAATCGAGACTCATCAGACCAGGCAACATTTTTCCAGTCTTCAACTGTCCAATTTTGGTGAGCTTGTGCAAATTGTAGCCTCTTTTTCCTATTTTTAGTGGAGATGAGTGGTACCCGGTGGGGTCTTCTGCTGTTGTAGCCCATCCGCGTCAAGGTTGTGCGTGTTGTGGCTTCACAAATGCTTTGCTGCATACCTCGGTTGTAACGAGTGGTTATTTCAGTCAAAGTTGCTCTTCTATCAGCTTGAATCAGTCGGCCCATTCTCCTCTGACCTCTAGCATCAACAAGGCATTTTCGCCCACAGGACTGCCGCATACTGGATGTTTTTCCCTTTTCAGACCATTTTTTGTAAACCCTAGAAATGGTTGTGCGTGAAAATCCCAGTAACTGAGCAGATTGTGAAATACTCAGACCGGCCCGTCTGGCACCAACAACCATGCCACGCTCAAAATTGCTTAAATCACCTTTCTTTCCCATTCTGACATTCAGTTTGGAGTTCAGGAGATTGTCTTGACCAGGACCACACCCCTAAATGCATTGAAGCAACTGCCATGTGATTGGTTGATTAGATAATTGCATTAATGAGAAATTGAACAGGTGTTCCTAATAATCCTTTAGGTGAGTGTATATATGTATAAAGTTTAACCATTGCTTGCATAAAGCTGTGGTATTTACATAAGTGTCATCCCAAATTTGCACTAATATAGTTTTTTAGCTGTTAGGTAGGTTATCTGTTACAGGATGTTTATTGTGTAAGGGACTATGTTTAGGAAAATATTTAATAGCTTTACATTGTCCTACAGTTACAAGAAAACTTCCTTGTACAATAACAAGAGTTGCAAATATAAATGATGTCATTTGAACTTTCTGAACATTACAATCCATTAATTTTGTGCTTTCTTTATTATATACTGAAAAGTCAAGCAAAATATTATCATTACAAAATTAAAGTCTACTGGATTGAATTACAGTTAACATTATGCTAACACTATGGTTAATTATGAAACAAATATTCAGCTGTTTTTCTTTTTTTTACTTTGGACAGTGTAATGTTTTAGCAATATTTGTCAGAATGCCAGTCATCACATCAAAGTCAAAAGACATATGTTTCAGAGTGACCATTGATGCTGTTTCTGCATATATTTTAGTATTTTAATTCTAAAGCCACTGCCTGTATATTATCTTTTGTCCATGTAGATTTCTGTACTGGCATCTATTGGAGGACTATATACCAAGCGTGTCACTTGGAATATTCTTTCACAAATTTTTGGAGATGATGTTGCAAAAAAGATAAACAGTCAAATGGCAACCAAAACTCTTATTATGCGTTAAGTATCAACAAATCCAATTATATGAAATTAGTCTAATTGTATTAAGATATTACATTTTATGCCTTTGGTGGCTTAGTGGTAATGCTGCTGCCTTGCAGTAAAGAGACCAGGGTTTGCCTCCCGGGTCCTCTCTGTGTGGAGTTTGCATGTTCTCCCTGTGTCTGCTCTGGTTTCCACCCACTGTCCAAAGGCATATAGGTTCAGTGTATTGTAAAATGGCCTTTGTGTGTTCACCCTGCGATGAACTGGAGTCCTGTCCAGGGTTTGTTCCTGAATGCCTCAAAGCTAGCTGGGAAGGCTCCAGCCCCCCATGACCCTGGTCTGAATTAAGCAGGTTAGAAAATTACATGACATGTTATTTTAAAATGTAGCATAACTATTACAGATTTCTGGAAAATAGTAATTATTAAATAAAAGAATTTTCCAGGTCTCTCTCTAGCACCTTCTGCTCCTCCTAAAATTCCTGCCACATTCTTAGGAGTATTTGGAGTTTCCTCTATATCAAGAAAGAGCATTAGGAGTGGGTTTCAGGTTTTTATGCATTTATAACAAAGAATCATGTATTTAAAATGAGCTAATTGTACTATTTTATTCACAACCCCAAATAATAAGTAAAGAATTAGAGAAAAACCGCAACCTTAATTCAACCTTACAATTGAATTATTGTCAATATTTCCACATTATTTATTTTAGAGTGTATTTAGAGAGTGTAGGCAGCAGTGCCTTCTGAATCAGGATTGATGTAAATACACTTTAGTAGTCAAGTTTATTGCTGTTTTACTGTTTTGGGTAGATTTCTTCATTTTTGTACTTGCATCCTACACTTTTGTGCAAATGTGTTCATTTTATATTTCTATATTTTAACCATGTTACTGGATATTTGAACTGTTAAAATACTCAATCCATAACATGACAATAAATTAACCAGTTATATACTAAAAGTTGTCATTCAGTTATTTTTCTCTTAACTTTTAATACCATACTTATAGACCATGGCATAATTAGGTATAATTAAATATTAGAAGGATGACCCTGTATTACTCATTCATTAAGGCAAGATCATCATTTCATCTACATTGTTTTCAATATTTCACTAGAAGGTAGCCCTTTTTGCCTTATCCAGATTAGAAGCTGAGGTGATTTTAAGAACTTGGCTCTATAGGGGCCAGGTCTGGCACAGAGTCATTCTGGGGCTGTAATGGATGTGTGCCAGAAAAGGCCTGGATTTTAACAAAATTATTTGATGCTGGTCCAGCTCTGGTTTAAATATGGCACAGGTAAAGAATCCTGATCTGTGTATTGGGCCATTGTGCAAAAAGACACTGGACCAGGTCTGTATGCCAGATCTGGTCCTGATGTTATAGTGTATCCAGGCCATATCTGGAACTGTGTCCATTTGCTGTCTGGGTAGTTACACCACTGGGAAAGGTGCTATATTAATAAAATGTTTTACTGCAAGCTATATTATTATTATTGTTAATAATAATAATCTATCCCTCCATCCATCCATCCATCTTCCTAACCCTTCCTAACTTATTCAGAGCAGGGTTCCATTGCAAATGGAATCTTAACTGCCACAATTTGTGTTCTGCTTATTATTTTAAATTACCTCTGATAACAATGATGTCTAATTTCAGAATTAATTAGTGTTTGGCAACTGTGTTCATAGCTTTTTCTAAGTTTAAGTAAAATTGTGATATATGCTTTGCTTTTGTCTACTGTTCCATTGTCTAAAAAGGTCTAACAGATTGGACTGGAAACCATGCTGGCTGAAGACATCTAATGTATTTTTGATTGTAGTTATGTAATCCAATTTCAGATTGCAATGAGAGAACAGTTAATTTGTGTAGTTGGATTTTTTTGGAAACTGCATTCTTTTAGTAAATCTTACACTTCAAAATGACATAAAGTGATCCAATTTGCTCATACACAAAGAATGCAAAAGAATAATGGTGATCCTTGTAGCTTCATGAGCATTTGTAGAATGTAAATAACGGGTAAATTTGGTATCTGTAAAACTGAATGGCCTGTCAATGGCTGTCATAAATTGTAATTGGCCTGTATTCTTAGTTTTCAGAAAGCTGCTTCTTTGTTACTTTTGCAAACAGAAATTAAGTATACTATGCATGGACTCCATCATTGCTTTATACACTTCTTAAATAATTCCAGAGGTCATGTGATTCACTCCGGTTTAGCTGGTGGCATTCCTCTGTTTGTAGTTTTATTGTTCATAAAAAGAAGGATCAAAAGATGGTCCAAGATAGCTTTATCGTCATCAGTTTGTGCACATTCTTCCCTTTTTCAAGAAAGGAAAAACTACCACAAATATTTTTTACAGGACTGAAAGATTTACTGATATACAAGAAGAGACCTGAAGGCATTCTATTTATTTACACCACAGCAGAATATTGCTCTCAGAAAATATCATATCTGTCTAGAAGCTCTATTCCCAAGGATTTCCATTTGCAAATTATGAATGTTAAGAGTTATTTATGGTTATATGTGATCTATTACTGAGCATTAAAATAATGTAATGTTATAAATATCACTGAGGCAGTTGCTGAAGAACATTTTTTTTCTGTAACCTTAGTGATCAATTATTAAATGCATCCCCTTGAAACACAACACAAAATACCACAAGAATAAACTCCACAGAAATTAACCAAAAATGTTTAATTTTGGAATGTTCAGAGCCCCTCGTGCAGCACAGGGCTTCCCATGTAAAGGTAATGATCAACATTCTGTTTAATTTTTTTCCACTAAGAGAAATTAATTCAACAAATTAAAATTATACAGCTTTTAAAATTTCAAAATTTCTTCTCATTTTGTTCCAGTTAATTTTAAATAAATGTAGTTATTGTCTGCAAAAAATGCTGTGTTACTGTGTCTTTAAATGAACAATTTTAATGTGTTTTTGTTACAAGTAGATTTTTTTTTATATATGGGCCCCGATGGCTGGGGCCCATGCCTGGCCGGGATGCCCCTTCACCACATCTGCCAAGGGGACAAGGGTGGGAAGCCCAATATCTAGATGGCAGCCTCCCTGGGTTGCAGTGGTGCCTCAGACAACCAGGGCTTCATGGGGGTTGGAGTTCTGTGCAGCTCTGTGGGGTTCTGAAGGCGCCACCAGGGGGTGCTGCAACAGGAGCGGCTGGCCCCTTTTGGGCACTGGTTTCGCCTTACTCGGAAGTGCAGCTGGATGTCGGCAACCACCTGGAGCACTTCCGGGTGCCTAATAAAATGGAGCCAGAGACCACCACTATCAAAGGCCAGAAGCTTGCTGAGGAGGAATGGTGGTGAGAGAAGAGAGTGTTTTGGTGCTGATTACTGTGCTTGGGACTGTGTTGTGGCTGGAGGGATTACGGGGAAGAAGTGCCCTCCAGCTGAAGAAAATAAAAGTTTTGTTTATTTTACCTGTGCCTCCCGTGTCCAATCTGTGTCAGGTCGGGTGCTATATAGCGTCTTCTTACAATATATATTGTGGTAGAATAAACATCACAAATACAAAAATAAAGTTTTGGGGACCGTCCCCGTATATTGTCGTCCAGACAATAAAAGAAAAAATGAAGTAATTCAAAGCCTTGAAAAGTACAATGAATTATTTTACTGTTACAAAATGGTGGTTATATAGCAGAACAAACATGTGACAGGAAATGGTTGGCATATGGTAACGTTGCAACAGGACCCGGAAACAACATCATTCTGATGAGCCGGAAGTAAGGTAATTTGTTGGTGCTGGAAGTGACGTCATCAAGGTTGGCCGGAAGTGACGTCATCGCTGCCATTTTGGAACCCAGAAGTTGCGGGATTATTTTTCTTCTTGTTTTCTGTTGATGAAAGAGAGTTCAGGTAAGTATCACGTGACAACCCCTTATCTCGCAATGTTTTACTCACCTTTAGGCTCTTTGACTGCCTCCTAATCGCACATGTGTGACATGACCCCCCCCAGCCCAGACCCCTCAGGTCGGGTGACCTTCACCGCGAGGTCATGGACACGAGAGAGAACATCTGCGCTGGCTTGCAAGGAACCTCTACGATAACTGACACTAAAATGATAAGGTTGTAAATCCAAGAACCACCTAGTGATGCGCGGGTTCAACTCACGATGAAGGGACATCCACTGCAAAGCAGCATGATCCGTCACCAGAGTAAACACGCATCCCAATAGGTAGTACCTTAAAGACGTGATAGCCCACTTGATCGCCAAGACTTCTCGCTCCACCGCAGCATACTTGGTCTCCCGTTCCAACAATTTCCGGCTAAGGTACATAACGCGGTGTTCAGCACCGTCGACGCATTGGCTCAGCACGGCACCCAATCCTGTGGCCGATGCGTCGGTCTGGAGAATAAAAGGAACAGAAAAATTAGGGGATTTCAACACAGGTGCTGACGTAAGGGCCAACTTTAGGTCACAGAATGCTTTGTCAACCGAATCGTCCCACACCACTTTTAAAGGCGCTCGTTTCTTTGTTAAATTAGATAAGGGCGAAGCAATTTCAGAGAAATGCGGTACAAAACGGCGATATTAACCCGCCAACCCTAAAAATGCTTGTACCTGCCGCTTATTCATCGGACGGGGCCAATTCATGATGGCATCAATTTTTTTTACATTGTGGTTTAACAACACCCCCACCCACCACGTAGCCTAAATATTTGGCTTCCTTCAATCCGAAGAAACATTTCTTCAGATTAATACGAAGCCCTGCTGACGCTAGCGTGGAGAGCACTGTTTTAACCTGCGATACATGATCCTTCCATGTGCCGGAATAAATGACTACATCATCCAAATAGGCGGCACTATAGGAATTGTGGGGCCGTAGCAGTGTGTCTACCTGACGTTGAAAAGTAGCTGGTGCCCCATGCAAACCAAAAGGAAGAACCTTGTATTGCCAATGTCCACTGGGTGTACTAAAAGCATTTTTTTCTTTAGCGGAGTCCGTTAAGGGAACTTGCCAATACCCTTTAGTCATGTCAAGAGTAGTTAGGAATCGAGCGTTCCCTAACCGATCAAGTAAATCATCCACTCACGGCATGGGATACGCATCGAATTTAGAAACCTGATTAAGTCATTGGAAGTCATTGCAGAACCTCCATGAGCCATCAGGTTTAGAAACTAAGACAATTGGACTAGACTAAGAGCTATAGCTTTCTTCAATCACCCCTAGTTCCAGCATTCGTCTAATTTCCGACTGCACTTACGCTTTCTTTGCCTCCGGGAGCCTGTAAGGTCTCTCTCTGACAATCACTCCAGGGTCCGTAATGATGTCATGAACAATCAACGCAGTACGTCCAGGTGTCTCGTCCACAACTTTAGGGACAGACAAGATAGCCCGTTCAAGATCTTGTTGTTGATCAGATGTCAAATCAGGACCAAAATTAAGATGTGCACATGATGTGAAAAGAGAACGAGGTTGTCCGGAGGAGGGATTGATGTCCCTGTCCTTCCAGCAGATTAATGTGATATACTCGTTCACTCGGTCGACGATTAGGTTGTTTAACCAAATAGTCCATGAGTCCTTTTCTTTCCTTTATGTGTGCTAACAATTTTGAATGGGAGGTTGGGACCATTACACGATCATCCGGGACGAACTCCTGAATGGTGGTGTTTCTATTATAATAACGAGACTGCGCTGCTTGTGCTTTTTCCAAATTGTCTTTTAAAATGGGTCTAATTTTCTCAAGTCTATTGCGTAATTGCGCAATATATTCAAGAATATTTGAAGTAAGGAGGACCTCCTCTTCCGATCCTTCTTTTAACATATCCAAAAGCCCTCTGGGTTATCTCCCATACAATAATTCAAAAGGAGAGAAACCTGTAGAGGTCTGCGGGACTTCCCGGTAAGCAAACAAAATGAGGGGAAGCAACTGATCCCAGTTTCTTCCATCCCCGTTAACTACCTTACGTAACATCTGTTTCAAGGTTTGATTAAAACGCTCTACCAACCCGTCAGTTTGGGGATGATAGACTGATGTTTTCAGATGTTTTATACTGAGTAATTTGGCTATTTCCCTGAACGCCTCCGAGGTGAAAGGAGTCCCTTGGTCTGTTAAAATCTCTTTGGGGATCCCAACACGAGCGAATATCCCTACTAACTCCCGTGTGGTGTTTTTTGTATTAGCTGAGCGCAATGGAACAGCTTCTGGAAAGCGAGTGGCATAATCAACTAACACCAAAATATATTTAAATCCTTTTAACGAGGGTTCTAAGGGTCCTACAAGATCGATTTTGACTCTTTCAAATGGGATATCAATAAGGGGAAGGGGAACAAGAGGAGCTTGAGTCCGTCTTGGAATCTGGCGAAGTTGACACTCCGGACAAGAAGCACAAAATTGCCGGACCTCCTCATTTATTCCTGGGCAATAAAATCAGAGTTTTATCCTCTCTAAAGTTTTATCGGAGCCTAAATGGGCTCCTAGAAGGTGAGCATGTGCCAACTCGCACACTTGTCGCCGAAAAGTGCGTGGGATTAACAACGATGCTCACACTTCACCCCCACGATCTGCCATTCTATATAACAAATCATTTTTAATAACAAAGAACGGCTTCGGTGGCATGGGATCCAGAGTTGTATAACCCTCGATGGACACTATAGAATTCCTAGCAAATTTTAAGGAATCATCATTCCACTGTTCTCTTTTAAATGATGAAGGCGTTAAAAGGAATTGTGAAGTTAAAGTTTGAATTGGGTCTTGCGCGACCTCAAGGGGAGGGGCTTCTGCCTCCACGTACTCCACGTTAACTGTATTAGCTCCCGCAGAGGATGATGGGACATCAATTTCTTCGCATTGGGTGCTAGTATCAGCCCGTGCTACTGTGGGACATGGCGTGGAGGCACTCGGATCAATATTTTCTATTACTAAGCCTAAATGTTTCTTTGGTACAGTTGCATTTTTACCGCTGGTAATTTCATTCCAATCTCTACCAAGTATGACTGGAAACGGGTGATTCGGTAATACAGCCATGGCCATGCTTGTCAGGATGCTATTTACTGTCACTACACATCTGGCTGTCTTATAATACCGGATATCCCCGTGAATACATTTAAGACTAGTTTTTATCTTAGTCCACTGTTGCGGTAAAACGAAACGGGCAGCAACAATAGAAATATTACTCCCGGAATCAAACATTGCCCTTACCTTTCTGCCATTTATACAAACTGCACCTGTATAAGGAAGAGACAAAGGGTTATTCACTGTGGCACAATGCCTTTCTCTCCTCATCAATGAGCAATCCATGGCCTCATAGGTACAGTTAGGGGATAGATGTCCAATCTCCCCACACTTGTAACAGCGGGAAGATTAGCTGGTCTATCCCGTCTATGGATGGCAGTTACGGGAGCTTTTTGGGGGGCTCAGGAGCTGCCCCATGTGCCTGTTGGGTTCAGCGAGAGAACTGTTCTGATCGCCCCGATTTGCAAGCCGCCCAATGACGCTCCGCGATTTTGATCAGAGTATCCATGTCATCGAAGTTATGCTTCCAGACTTGCTGGGCAATATGCTCAGGGAGGGCATGCACAAAGGTCTCACACACAAGAAGCTCGGCCATCTTATGGGAATTATTAATGTCGGGCCGTAGCCAACGACAGACCTTTCCCCAGGCTTCAAAGCCCTGGGTTCTCAGTGGCCTTCTCTTGCCTGCTGCTCCGGGGATACGCCGTAGCATTTGAATACTTCCAGTTTTAGAGCGTCATAATCAGCAGCCTGCTCCTCGGTTAAATCATTATAAGCCCTCTGCATCATTCCCTTCAGGTAGGGAGCCAGTTGGTGTGCCCACTCCGACCTCGGCCATACGTTCCGCATAGCGGTACGCTCGAAGATCAAAAAATAGGTTTCAATGTCGTCTGATTCTGTTAATGTCGTCAGAGCAATGGGTGATGACCGAGCGACATCCGTCCGTACTCTAGCTGCAGCACGAGCCTCCGATTCGGCTAACTAGGTCCTCGTCTCTCCCATTTGAATTTTTAAAGTTTGTAGATCTCCCATTATGATGGAGAGAACGGTGTTCAGGTCTCGTTCCTCAGACATTTTGAACAATAATCCTGCCGGCTACACCAATTGTGGTAGAATAAACGTCACAAATACAAAAATAAAGTTTTGGGGATCATCCCAGTATATTGTCGTCCAGACAATAAGAGAAAAAAATGAAGTGATTCAAAGCCTTGAAAAGTACAATGAACGATTTTACTGTTACAAAATGGTGGTTATATAGCAGAACAAAACATGTGACAGGAAATGGTTGGCATATGGTGACGTTGCAACAGGACCCGGAAACAACGTCATTCTGTTGAGCCGGAAGTAAGGTGATTTGTGGGTGCCGGAAGTGACGTCATCAGGGTTGGCCGGAAGTGACATCATTGTGGCCATTTTGGAACCCAGAAGTTGCGGGATTATTTTTCTTCTTGTTTTCTGTTGATGAAAAAGAGTTCAGGTAAGTATCACGTGACAACCCCTTATCTCGCTGTGGGGAGGTGGGCAGTGCGTACATTGCCTCCACTTGGCTAGTGATACCGGTTTGTTCAACAGACATTATCATCTACAGATTTTTAAGGAGTAACGTTTGACATTTTTGAGAGAGAGATCAGAGCTACATGTGTTTTAGAGGGTAGCTGCTGATTGCCAGAGATATCACAGCCACATGCTTTTTTCCCCCCATGGGGGATGCTCTCCCATCAGTGCCAACATTTGACATTGGATTGTACCTACCTTCCGCTTGGCCAGAATTATATATTTTTTTTTATTGATTTTTAAAATTTGTCCTATTTCACTACTACATGGATGGAGCCACGGGGGACAGCTAGTCATTTTTAAATTCACACCTTCTTCTAATTCTTCCATTTGCGATGTCTGCTAACAACACTAAAGCAGCTATGGTAGTTGGAATAGTTTGGCCATTCTGTGAACCATTATGTGGTTACAGAATGATTAAAATTAACTGAGTTAAATTTGTAAACAATATGCAATTAATTTCGGTATATTTGATAAATCCTGCGTCATTGATGTGAATCTGAAAAAAGGGAGACCACACAGAAACAGTAGCACTGCTTTGACACTGGGTGCCACCAGTTTGCAAAACCGAGCAGAAACTTGCATACAAACGGGGTCAGGCTGCCATGAAAATGTGCATGGCTTTACTCCAAGTTTAGTTTTTATACATCTCAATGTGTGCATGGAAACAGGTGTACGCAACATTTTTGTGTGTATGCACTGTTTTTACATGAGGCCCATGGTCTCATGGTGAATGGTAGCACTGCAGTATACCTATGACTCTATGGAGTCAACAATAACACTGACTTTTATTCAGTCAGAAAAAAATGAATATATAGATTGGACCTTCAAAACCTACAATGAAAAATAAGTAATACATTAACAACATCTTGCCTTAATGCTAGACGTATCAAAACTAAAACAAGTTGGTTGGAGTTGAACATAATTGTGATATTATAGCAATAACAGAAACCTGGCTAAATAGCAAAGATGGTGTTGTATATAAAAGCTGTATAAACAGTTGTAAAAGGTGTTTAAAACTAATAACAGAAATGAAAATCATAAGCCATATGAGAGCATGAGGGCAACCATCAAGAAGGATATTAGGGAAGCTACAATAAAAGACAGTTAGAGAGGAACATATCAGACAAGGCAAAACATAACTCAAAATAATTATTTCAGATTTTAGTAGGAAACGAGGAGGTAAAGTGCGTCAGGAATAGCAACAGGGAATAAAATTATACAGGCAATGAAATAGCAGATGCTCTAAACTTGCACGTTTCTAAGGTCTTTGCATCTGAGGTGATTTGGAAATTGTAGAGGGAGTTGTACTGCTTAGATTAAGAAGGCTGAAATTTAACAAATCACCAGGACCAGATAATATTTATCCTCGAGTGCTTAAGGAGTTTAGTGAGTACATACTGAATGTAAACCCTGGACGCATGTTTTTTGGAAATGACTGCGCACCTGGGAAATTCTGAAAAACTGAAAAAAGGCAAATATCCTGTTTTATAAAAAATGTGATCAGGCAGACCCAAGGAGCTACAGGCCAGTAAGCATAACATGCATGACAGATAAATTAATGGGAAGAATAATTAAGGAAAAGATTAAACAACACACAGTAAGAACAGGAGTTTTACTGAGCAGTTATCATGGGTTGAGAAGAGAGAGGTCATATTTTACTAAAATGCTGGAATTCTATGAGGAAGCAACAAAAGAATACTATATGATCAAAATGGAGCATATGATATTATTTATCTTGACTTTTAAAAACACTTTGATAAGGTGCCATATGGGAGATCAGACACCAAACTAAAAGAGGTAGGAGTTTAGGATCTAGTTTAGAGATGGGTGCAGAATTGGCTCAGACACAGGAAGCAGAGAGTTACGGTGTGAGGAACCTTATCAGAAATTGGTTATGTTTAGAGGGGTGTCCCGCATGGGTTAGTGCTAGGGCTGCTGCTATTTTTAATATGTGTAAATGATTTGGGTAGAAATATAAATAAGAAGCTGGTTAAGTTTGTAGATGATACTAAGAAAGGTGGACTGTCAGATAATCTAGAATCCGTTGAATCATTACAGAGGGACTTGGTCAGCATACAGGCTTGGGCAGGCTTGCGGCAGATTAAATGTATTACATGTAGGAAGCAAAAATGTAAAGTTAGAATGCATAGTGGGAGGTCTGAACATTGAAAATACACCTTATGACAAGGATTTAGGAATCATATTGGGATCATCACTATCAACTGCCAGAAAGTGTTCAGAGGCCTTTAAGAAAGCTAACATAATGTTAGATTATATAGCTTGGAGTGTAGAGTATATGTCAAGTTATGTTCAAACTTTATAACACAACGGTTAGACCTCATCTGGAGTACTGTGTGCAGTTTTGGTTTCCAGGCTGCAAAAAATACATAGTAGCACTACAAAAAGTTTAGAGAAGAGAGACTAGGATGATTCCAGCACCGCAGGAGATGAGTTATGAGGAAAGATTAAAGGAGCTGAGCCCTTTTAGTTTGAGCAAATGGAGCTTAAGAGGAGACATTATTGAAGTGTTTAGAATTATGAAGGGAATTAGTATATTGCACCGAGACTGTTATTTTAAAATTAATTCAACAAGAACATTGGGACACAGTTAGAAACTTATAAATGGTAACATCAGGAAGTTTTGCTTCAAACAGAGAACCACAGACACATAATAACTTGGCATAACTTGCCAAGTAGTATGGTACACAGTTGGACTTTAGAGAATTTCAAAGCTGGACTTGATGTTATTTTAGAAGAATTAAGTTGATAGGAGTAAGAAAGCTTTGCTGGTCTGAAAGGCCTGTTTTTGTCCAGCTTGTTCTAATATTCTAAAAAATGTTCTATTAACCAATCAACAGAATTTCTAGCAACATGATAACTATGATGAACACTAGTTCTTATGTAATAGAACTATTTTTATTTTAAACATGTAATTTGTTCCTGAGAAAAATGTTATTGAAACATGGCCTTCATCTTTATGAAAGATCCTTGCAAAGTCTTATCTGTACATACATAGCCCTTGGCATAAAGTCCAGAAAATACAGAACAGTGTAGTTTTCCTAAACAATTTTCACAGATGCAAATAACAGTGGAAGTCTGTTTTCCAAGCATACTGAATGAGATGGTGGTTTGTACAATGTTAATTATTAGTAAGAAATCAGTATTTCATAACAGATATAAGATAACAGACTAAGTCAATAAGATGCTGCAGATGTTCCATCAGACAGTTGTGGCAAGTGCCCTCTTCTACGCGGTGGTGTGCTGGGGAGGCAGTATAAAGAAGAGGGACACCTCACGCCTTGACAAACTGGTGAGGAAGGCAGGCTCTATTGTAGGCACAGAGCTGGACAGTTTGACATCTGTGGCGGAGTGATGGGCGCTGAGCAGGCTCCTGTCAATCATGGAAAATCCACTGCATCCACTGAACAGCAGCATCACCAGTCAGAGGAGCAGCTTCAGCGACAGACTGCTGTCACTGTCCTGTTCCACTGACAGACTGAGGAGATTGTTCCTCACCCACACTATGCGACTCTTCAATTCCACCCGGGAGGGTAAACGTTAACATTATACAAAGTTATTGACTGTTATACCTGCCTGGCACTGTCCACCTTGTATTTTTTAACTTGCACTGCATTTTTATTTAATTAATATTGTTTTTATCAGTATGCTGCTGCTGGAGTATGTGAATTTCCCCTTGGGGGTTAATAAAGTATCTATCTATCTATCTATCTATCTTTCTATCTATCTATCTATCTATCTATCTATCTATGATAACTCACCATGATAATTCATTATAATGTAGCAATTTTTTTATATTATCTATGCTGAAATCTACAAGGTTTATCCTAATGCAAGGAGAATGCCTTTTAATTACAGCAACAAATTGCAAAATAAGTACTAATACTCAACATACAATAAGGTTGGTTGGGGCATGCACTGATACAGCGTGTTGCCTCATCTACCACATGATGAACCACCTCAGGATCCCAATTTAGGACTCGAATGCAGCCAACATTCAAAAATAATGTGAAATATTTTTACCTTCCTTAGTTTAACGACTCCTATGTCTCATACCTGAACAATTACTTGGTTTGTCTTTCTTTCTTTCTTTCTTTCTACCATTAGTTTCCACACCTATGGTTGAACATTTGACCAATTTTGTAGAGAATGGACCATTCAGTTTGTACTGCTGCCCGGGTCAGCACGATTATAATATGTGCTGCCAAACTAGAGTGGTAGCAAAGACAGAGAGAAAAAAAAATGAATAAAGATATGATCCGGGACGCGAGTGACCAACACTGTTTCCCTATTAGACCACCACAAGTACAGAAGCACACTAGCGAATGCAAATGTTGAGTTAAATTTGGTTTGTTATTTTGCATTAAATAAGAAAGTGTACAAAACAAACAAACCTCCAGTATACATAGTACCATGCTGCAGTGCTTCCTGTCCCCAAAACACTCAACAAACTAACTAACACCACTAATACACACATAATAATAGTGAGAAAAAAATGAATGAACACCAGAGTCCTTTAAATTTTCACTATTAGGCATGATCATATACAGTCTGTTATGGTGAAGGATGCACCAAGCCGTACCTCCTGTCCTGGGAAACGTAATTATACACAGTCCTTCATGCTGGCCTGTCAGGTCCTCTCCCTAATAACTTCACTTCATCCAAAAGAAAAGGAAAACAATTCTTACTGAAATGAACCTGGTTTCACCTGACTTTTTCCAGCAAGTAGTGTACCTTTCCCTCTTGTTTTTTTTGGCATCTGACTTCTCCTACTGGTCTGGCGGTCTCGTCCCTTCTTCACATTTATGCCTTTTATATGAAATTAGGGCACAGAATGTTGCTGATGTGCTGGTCTGATAAAATGAACAGTTTGAGAAAATGGATGGACTAGTGTACTGTAATAATTGCCTTTAGAATGTAGTACTTGCTTTTTCCTTCTTTATTCATTTTAATTTTAATTTCTGAATTTACCTTTTTAACAGTTTGCTTCTTTAACTGTTTTAAAATAGCTTTCCTTAAAATGGTTATTTGCAAACAGCAGGTAGCGATGCAAATTAGAGTGTATCCAAAACGAAAGTTGCTCATTCACTCCTGTGGGCTCATCAGTGAGCGGCTGCTTTAATAATACACACTGTGAAGGAAACAAGAGAGAAAAATCTTAACAAGTAACCTCAGGAAAACAAACATGTTCTTGTGAATAAAACACACAAATCTTATTACAGACATGGTTTAAAAATTTCTAGAGCATTGCTAACAAAATAATGTTTTCAAATGAGTTTAAGTTGAACTCCCCTTGCAGGCAGGAAGTATATTCTAAATAATAAATTAGTTAAAAAAAACAGGAGGTCCAGGACCAACCATTTCTAAATATGCTACTGAGATCTTCAGCTGCTATAAGTCAATACCTGATGAACTGTACTTTATAAATACTTTGTGATGGATGAATGATTATCTTCTGCCCAGTACACTATTGGGAGGAAACTATCACTGCTCTACACCAGCATTTACTTCCAACCGGAATGTGACCATGTCTTCAAGTCCTGGTCCAGAAGTCTAACGTGTTTCTTCATTCCTCTCCAGAGAAGAGGCCACTTAATCAAAGACCTCTAAAAACTGTGCCTCAGCTGAGCCCAATGGCCATTTAATTAACATTCTTCTCACAACATCCTTAACAGTCGAATAACATGGGAATCAGTCGGTATAGACACACCTCTGAAGAGACAGAGAAAAAAAAAATGACATAGCTATTAATTTCTTATTTCTTAAACTTCCATCCCATCCAAACTACTTTTCCCTTACAATTTACAGGGGACTAACTGGTTTCACAGTTTTCTTCTTGCCTTTGATAAACCCAATTTGGACATTTAAAATGATGTAAGTCTGTTGTTTCTTAATTTGAATTGTAAGAATTGTGGCCTGTAATGGAACATCAATATTTAAAAAGGAGACTACACTCTTAAAAATAATGGTTCTTTAATGGCACTTTATGGTTCTTTACTGGGTTGGGTGGTTCCTGGATGAGCTATTGCTTGACAAAGCACTATTTGATTCTGGGAAAGGTTCTTTACATAGTAAGTTGTTTTTTTTTTGCGTGTCAAAGAAACCTGAAACCTTTAATGTATGGTAGGCTACCTAGCAGGCTACTAATAGGATAAGAAAACCTGAACTAAGTCCTCTGTTGCATGGGTGTGCAACAAAATTACTTTTAAAATCATGACCCATTGGTATTTCACAAATCTGTTAGCATCTATTCATGGTTGCTTGCAGTATGGAGCCTATAACAGATCTAAATAAATTAAGTTTTTTTCTAGGACATTCATGTGGATGGGCCATTTTTGGAACCAAAGATGGTTGCCCAATGGCATCGCTCTGAAGAACCACTCTGGAACCTTTATTTTTTAGTGTACGCAATATGATTTCCAGATCAAAGTATTTTAGGTAAGGATTCATTTCTTTCACTTTGAGAAACAGCTTTAGCAATAATAGTTTACAAGGGATATTTTTATATAGTTATTATTGTTATTTACATTATTATTATTGTACTTTTGTCTGACACCTCTTCTAAACTGGCTTACAAGAACAATATGCATTACGATTTTTGATATGTATTTTTTTATAGCTTGACCATGGGGTGGTTAATCGACTCAGTCAGGTCAGGTCAGGTCGATGAAACAGCTTGGGATCCCAGTTGGCAAACCCCCAGGCAGACATGCGGTCCAGTCCCACCTTCCGGAAATGACCCTTTATGTGCCACAGCCAGGTTTTACGTTGGCGTCCCCTTGGCCTGGTCCAGCCACTCGGGTCTTCAGCAATGAGGATTCTGTGAGGCAGATCACCTTCTGGGAATCGCGCCACATGGCTGTAGTGCCATAACAGATGCTCCCTCACAATGCAGGTAATGTGCCTCATTTGGGACTCCGTGGGCAACCGCTCATTCAACAAAGTCGAAATAGCGGTATCCAAGGATTCCCTGAAGAGACACAGTACCAACTGAGTCCAGTCTTCATCTCAGGTCACTGGAGAGCGGCCATGTCTTGCAACCATATAACAAGACAGGAAGCACCAGGACTCTATAAAGACTTGGACCTTCGTCCTTTTGCATAGATATCGGGTGTGCCACACACCCCTTTCCAGCAATCTCATGACCCCCATGCTCTCCCAATCCGTCTACTGACTTCATAGGAAGAGTCTCCAGACACATGAATGTCACTGCCAAGGTAAGTAAACCTCTCGACAAGGTCGACACTCTCTCTGCAAACAGACACACTACTGATGGCTGTGCCTAAAAGTTCATTAAAGGCCTGGATCTTGGTTTTTATCTAGGACACTTGCAAGCCCAGACACTCAGACTCCTCACTCAGTCTCTCGAGAGCCCCGATCAGAGCCTCCATTGACTTCATGAAGATCACCATTGTCAGCAAAGTCAAGATCAGTGAATCTTTCTTTGCCAACAAATGGTTGACCTTTTCTCCACAACCTTGCTGAATACCAAGTCCATGCAAGCATTGAGCAGAGTAGAAGCAAAAAAACACCCCTGAGAAACCCCATAATCAACTGGGAAAAATGCAGAGGTTCTTCCTCCAGTCTACACAGCACTCACAGTACCAGTGTACAGGCCGGCCATGATATCCAGTAACCTTGAGGATCCTGCAAAGTCTCAGGATGTAAAACCAGACTGCTCCAGTTGCTGGTAGGTGAGCAAGTGAACAATGATTGCTTGCAATGCAAGGAGGACAGCCTTACTACCAGCCTAGACAAGTTTACCCCAGATACCACAGATCCCTGCAGCCTTCCCTACCCTCATCTGGTTCACCAACTGTGTGATCTCAGAGAGATCAGGTAGTTCACAGCTAATTGGAGGATCAGCCTCAAGAACCGTGGACCCAGAGATGTCCAACATCTTAGCCATAGGATCAGCTTTAAACAGCTACTCAAAGTAGCTAGCCCAGTGAATCACAACTGCAGTGTCATCTGTATAGACCGTTCCATCAACTGCCTAGTGTCATATAGTTAAGGAAATGTGGAAATAGAACTTACAACCTTGTAGTATGAAGTCAAACTTTGGCCACTCTAGTGCATTTTGTGACCTATTTGCATTTTCTTAAAAGGTGCTTACTTATGGATCATAATGATAATCCTTTTGTAAACACTTTTCCTTGCACATGGAGGATTCTTGTATTTGACTGAGTTTTAAAGAAGATTTTTTCATTCTCATGTTACTAGTTTTTTGTAAAATGTTTTTTGATTTTTCTATTACTGATGGAGCCATTAAAGCAGACTATACTCTGTTTATTTCATTAGGTGCTATTCTACCTTAAATATGTAGGACTCATAAGCACCAGCCTGTAATTACAGAAAGTATACTAGAGGTTTCTCGGTGCATATTCAATAATCCAGGTAAGGAAATTCTATAGGGAGGCCATTTACGTGAAAAAGGAACGACCATTTCTGAACTGAGGAGGGGGCCTAAGGGTACATCTTTCACCATCTTATAATGCTGTGATTGCAGCCATTCCTCAACTCTCTGTGAATGGTACTCATGGCCATTGATCAATGGACAATTTGTATATCATTGATCACATGGCCCATTGTAAGTCAATGGTGCTAGTTTTGGTCATGCAAAGTTACTGTTTATAAGGTTGGAGAAACCTGCAGCCAACTGAGACTGAGGAAGTCACTTGGATGAGTGATGTTATGTATCTCCCTGGAAAATAACTATGTCCAGATGAACTGAATCAACTTTCTAGAATATACTAGAGATTGTTAAATGATTAATTTTGGATAAAGGGAAAAAACTAACTTGTTGTATAACAGGAATGTTAGTGTGTTGGGATATTTAGGGTGAGGTTTGATGCCATGGGATACATTATTCATTCATCCATTTTTGAAACTGCCTTATTCCAAATCAAGGCAGCGATGCAACTAGACAAAAAGCAGAGCCTGAACCTGTATGGGACACCATTGCCGAGCACACTTTGTCACTTCAAGACATGTCAAATCAATGTAAACTTTAGTCACGCTGCAAAATCTGTTTAACAGGTACAAATGACTAAAATCAACTTCTTAATTGTTTGTGGCCAGATTTCAGTTTCACTAATTTAAAACCAAACCCTAAAACTATGATTAAAAAAAGTACTCCAGACTCTGAAGAAAGATGACACAGTGCCATAGTTGTTAAAAATTGGTGTCTCAAAACGTCAATGTACTGGGTTCAAATTCCAGCCAAGTCACTGTATTAATGCATAATTTACACTTTCTTCCTGTATTTACATGGGTTTTCTTTGTGTATGTTAGTTATCATTCACATCCTCACAGCACATAAGTTAGTAATGATATGATATGCTGTTTTGTTAATGACGCAATTAGGCAATTTAATATCATGAATAGGATTTTCATTGTTAATTGATGCTCAAACAATAATGTTCAGAAAGCATCAGGTTTAGGGACAAAGCACATTACTTTACATTACTTAAAATTACACATAGCTTTCTTTTGTTTCCTTTTCTGAATGTACACTGACACCACAGGATAAGCAAAAGAATAAAATGTGCTCTGAGCAAACTCTCTTCATGCCACACCTTTCATCTCAAGAGGGCGACAGAGATGAGCGCTTATGAGGTAGGCCTTTTCCTTTATGTCTGTCCTGTATAATGTATAAGATGTGATGTTTCCTTGGCCTAGATAAAAGCTGATAAAAGCCTCCTGTCACACTCACTCATGGAGTAACATAATTTGATACAGAGAAGAACAGCCTTGGTTTTTACTCCTGAGACACTTTTTTCAATCTGGCTCACCGGAGAGCAAATAATGAGCAGTCATCAGAAATATGCTATCATGGCTTGGTGATCAATCCCCTTAAAAAGCAAAACTTTTTTAAGCCACATACCAAAAGAGTTTATGTCCCTCTGTAATATGAAATTCACATGGGCTCATATCTCAAGTAGCATCACATAAAAGACATGTATTAGAAGAACACATTAGCTGAAGACTCATGCTCAATAAGCAGATGTGTTCAGAATAAGCCTGTGAAGCTACATCTTTAACCTTGGGAAAATCTAAATCTTTTAACCTTAGGAGACACTTCATAGATTTACTACAGATTTTAAAAAGAATAGGCAAAAGTGACATTAAATTAATCTCAAGCAAACAGTGGAGCTTTAGTTGTAAATATAAGCAGTATAACATAATCAGTTGTAAATAAGTAGGGCTGGGTGTCTAACTGCATTGCACCAAGTATCAGCATGAAGCTGCCTTAAAAAAAACATGAAAAGTAGGAATTAATCTTTCAGAAACTGGATAGGTCGTTTTTAGACTAGTAAGGCATGAGTGTCTAAATCAATGGTCCTCAACTTCAGTCCTGGAGGACACTTGTGGTGGCAGGTTTTCACCCCAACCAATTTCTAAATTCAAATGGACTCCTGCAATAATTAAGTTGTAACTTCCCAGTTGTATTTTTTTTGTAACAATCCAGAAAAAACAAGCTATTTATGCTAAATATTTAATTAATGAGGCAGGAATTTGTGTGTTAGATGCATAAGAATTCATTCTGTTGTTTTTAAATATTTAGTTCTTTTTAGTCATCTAGTTCTTTACGCCATAGTCTGCTAATAAACTCACAAGTGGAGAAGATTAAAATAGCTGCCCTTTAGCAGTCAGTGCCTCTCATCCTGGAGTCTGTTATGCTTGGCAATAATTGACAGTATTCAAAAACAATTAAGAGAGCAAAATCCACAGAAAAAAAATAATTAAAAAGACAATGAGTTAAGCACCTAAAGATATGACAAATCTAAATAATTCTTAATTTCTTATAAATGTCACTCTAACACTAATGCACTTTTCTGAATGCAAAAAAGTATTGTAAAAGCCAAACCTTTTAAGTTGTATGTGAATTTGCCATTAACATTGTTTTTCCTTAATTTGAAAGGAATATAGCTTTTACATAGACAATGGAAGATTCTGTTTTTTTCCCATAAGCTAACAAGTTAATGGAATACTCTTAATGTTCAGCTATATCTCGGTGTGACAACAGAATCATCTCAGATTGTAGTTAGGCAGCTAAAAAGAAACACGAACAGTTAGACAGAAAGGTAAAAATGCACATAGTTTTCTGACCGTTATGTTAACGTTCCATGTATATTATCTTTGTGTACGTGATAATATATAGAAACTTTATAAAATGTAACTTAGACACTTTAAGGCTCTTAAGCCTTAAATGAAACATAGTATATAAGAAGCTTCTTGTTTTTCTTCTTTTTTTGTGTGTGCATTATCAACTTTCTTCTTTATTTTTTGTGTGAACTATTTGTTTTGAATTTCACTAAAACTTTTAAAATGAAGACACTTGGCCTGTGAAGTTTTTTGGATATGAGCCATACTCATTGGTGGAAACCCTTTCTTGTAGCTGCATTTTGAACTACTGCATATACTCACGTATAAGTCGGGTCTTGAAACCCGAGAAATCAATCATAAAATCAGACCCTGACTTATACACCCGTTCAAAAATGCGACACATTATTATTATTTTTTTTATATCTTCTTGCCTCCTCCAATCGCACCAGTTTCTCAGACAAATCGAATTTTGTTGCAGCAGCACAGTTACCAATTTCTTTCACTACTTCAATGATGTTTAATTTAAAACCAGCTTCATATTTTCTTCTGATCAAACGCTCCATCGTAGATAAGGGATGCTCTTATGATAAAGGTGTATGAGAGTGTGAGATACAAAAAACACAAACCAGTGCAAACGTTGCTTCATAATAGTTCTGGTGTTACCGTGTGGTCACGTAGACACAATAGAGAGAGACAGTAAGAGAGAGTCGTTAGGAGCACACGTTGATACAGCGCATTGCCGCACCCACATAGAAAAAAAGAGGCAGTGTGCTCCATGGTTACTCTCTCAGGCAAGCGTTAGCATGTCATAATCCCTTGTACCAATAGCGTGAGTTTTCCGCATTCGACTTATACAACCGACATTATAAAATACCAGAAATTATACTATAAAATCAAGTCCTGACTTACCTGCGAGTATATACGGTATTTGAAAACCCTCAACAAACACATCTACAAGGACAGCAAACTAGTTTGTGGAATCAATTAAATGTAAAAATGACTCACTGATTAAGTTATCAGTCAGAACAAAAACCTGCAGCCACAGGGAACTCCAAGAAGTGAACCGGAGAACCAATGGTGTAAATGGCCAATGCTTGGGCTGGCTGAAGCTTGTGTAGTTTCTTTAGGAAGGACAAGTTTGCAAAAAAACAAAAGCATGATGTATTGATATTTTACTTAGAAAAGATGACAACTGTTTCCATACCAGTCAATCAATCTCAATTTTTTGTTTAGTGCAGTAATAAAAATAACTATCACACAGTAGTTTCTAATGTGTTTTATTCTGTTATGCTGTAAGAAGGTTCAATTGTTCGTACATCCATTTTCTGAAACTAACCCTGTGGCACTGAGCATAAGGTAGTAACCAATCCTGCATGAGATATACGGAGATCACTTGGCAGACTTGAGCACACACACGTAACTCAGAATGATCAACTGGAATGCTGTCAATCAGTTGTCTATAGAAGGACACCTGGACATTAGATAGAGTTCTCAGAAGAAATACACGTTAATGTTAGAGAAAACATTCAAACTCCACTGAACACACCCTAGCAAGGAACTGAGCCGCGACCAGGTGCTGTGAAAGCGAAAGCAAAATGACTTACATGTTACCAGCAAGGAAAATTATACAAGGAAGATTAGAACCAAAACCTAGATAAAGATGAAAATTTCAATGTTTGTATGTTATAGACAAGAAGGACCTCCAGTTTAGATTTAGATACTGTGAGCATTGGACTGTGAAAGATAGTTGCAGAGTGTGCTTTCCATGAAAATATAACATTTAGTTTTGTAGACTACTCTTTCAACAACTCCGTGATGGAGAATGTCAAAAAGTGCATCCATCCTTTTACTGAACACATTCATTTATTCATTTTGGTTGTTTTTAAAACCATCCATTTTTTCTATCCTTATTGAATCAATTCATCCACATAATGAACCCATCCATGCATCCATTCCTTTACTAATCCCATTTAAGCCAAAACTGGAGAGTGGCAGCCATCAGACAGCATAGCCATCAATAAGTACTGCATATAAAGTCAGGCTCACACAAAAGCACAGCTCTGTGACAAATATCTAACAATTGTTAACAAAAAGGAAACCTTCAGGTCAAGGCAAATCGGAAAGGTGAAGGACAAACTAATGACTATTAACTTGCAGTAATTCATCAAGGCTTGAGAACAAGGAAAAGGAAAGCCCTGAAAAAATCTTAAAGGTGTGCTGGAGTGGAAACCTACTTCATTTCACACCCTTTTAGATGATAGTAGAATGTGAAGCTTACAGGGAGTAGGAGTGTTTGTACATACAATGCTGGGCTAAAATCTTCCTCAACAGCAAAGCACCAAAGAAAGAAACCACTATCTGAGCACTGGGCTCAGTTTTCAGATTGGCTTAACATTAATCTTTGGTTTACCGGCACATCAATGAAATATAAAGTGTGTTTCATTCCAAAGAAACTCCAAATGGCTGAATAATAGTCTTAAGAAGGTTCAAGTGAAGAGAGGTCTGTTCAGAATCTGCAGCTCATGCTGGAAGCTAAAGGAGATGAGCATAAGCTCACCATTTAATATTGAAATGTCCTCTTCTGTGGGCTACAAAGTACTGTCACCCCTAGTTGCTTTTAGCTACGACAGAAATAGCATGCTATTATTTAATGTGTTTATGGGACTATTTAGCGATTAAACCATTAGGCACCAGGAACAGGCTTGCCTCCTTTAATGCTGTGATAGTCTTCTGAAAGGTCTGTCAAACCTCAGAATTAAAGTACAGGAGCAGCAAAGTAGCAATGAACCTGACTCTCAAAGACATTTTCTATTCTACTGAAAAGTCAGAGATTGGAGGGAAAAGGAACAAAATGGCAAAATTACACACAGAGCCCAAAAACCTCTAACTTCCATCTATAATGCGCACAAAATCATGGTTCTCTGTTGAAAATGTGTATTATTCTCAGTAATTAGCAGGGAAAACAGGTATGGGGGAAGAAATTGTTACTTTCAAATGAAAGGCTGCAGTTAATTGAAAGGAAATTACAGAACAGGCTTCCTTCAAAGGCTCCAGCACACATGACAATTTAGTTGAAGGGAATACTTTTAAAGTGTTTTTTTTTTTCATTTTGACCTTGCATCTTCTTGCTTTTGAGCATTTAAGAGGAAGAAAAGTGAGGATTCTCTAAAAAAGCAAGAACTTACAAATGCAACACATATATTTCTAAATAGGGCTATAACTGACCTCTCTTATAAAATTTTAGGAGAACTCACTTTCTTCTTTGCTTTTTAAGAATATTTCAGTTCTTCATAATTTATTGATTTTTAGTAAAATTGCATGGTATTAAAGAAGTGCAAGAAGTAAATAATTGCAACTAACTTTACAACAATAGATGAAATTGAAAAATCGCAACTTCTCACACAGCCTTGCGAGGAAAATATTAAGTGTTGGATAAGTACCCAACTTCACACCAGCCGAGTGGCAAACACTAAACACAGGGGCCCAGTGACATTTCTGTGACACAAAGTGCTCAGGAAATCCCAAGTTGTAGAATAATGAATTCCATAAATTAACAGAGTGAGATTCAGGATATTTTCCACAAGATGCCAACACAAACTAAACAGCCACAGTGCCAACTTAAAAGAATCCTTACTGTATAGATGAGCACAAAGGTTTAGGAGAAGTAAGATATTGGGCAGGAAAGGAATACCACTACAAAAATCAGTGCTATAAAGTTAAGCGACAAAGGACCAAAAAGAGAGCCCAGAGGACAGTACTAAAATATGTGGAGGAAAATAAAAGGGGCATTTAAAAAATATGGATGGGGCTTACTTGGTAGGGTTATATACAGTCGGTGCATGGTTTTAAACTAAATACTGTTTTTGGAAGAACGTGAGACTTTTGAAACTGGTGTAGAATGGCATGATTAACTTCATATGGAGGAAAGGAGGTGAAAAAAATGACAAAACAAGGTGCGCCAGAATATGTGAATATCAACATATTTCTTAAGGGCTTACCTCAGCTGAAGGTAAAAGAAAAATCTGAGAAGGAAAAGAAAAAATAGCTCTCAATGATTGTTTGGGCCAAAGGTCAAAACCTCTGAAAACAACTTCAACAGGGCTGATACGATGATGAGTCCAGTTTAAAAGTCCTCATTGAAGTGTGGAAGAGCAAAGTCCAAAATGTGTCCAAGATGCCACATCCCAACATATACATCTATCTATCCATCCAACCATTTTCCAAACTAACTTATCCTAAGCAAGCCAAACTTAAACCTGGGAACAATCTCTGGATAGTGTACTGGTGCATCACTGAGTGAACACATAAACAGACACAGCAGGGGTCAATTTAGCATAGCCAATCCACATAATCTGCATGTCTTTTTGTTTTTTTTTATATTAATAGATTTTATTTGAAGCAAATAACATTCCATACAATCAAGTCAAACCTAACAAACCAAAATTCAACTCCCACCCAAGAGAAAAGGAGGAAGGGCAACAGCCACAGCAAATCTTTAGAAGCAGCAAGGAGGGACACGTTTCCTTTACCCCTATAGAAGCTTATTCTAAAATGTTATTAATTAGATCCTGCTATTTTTTTTTTTAATTTGAACAGATCCTCTCAGAGAGAATTAATGTGGTATAGGCAATTACAGTTTGTTTGTCCTTCTCCACTTCGAGCCCACTGGGAATACACAAAACACAGTAATTAATGGGTTAGGAATGATTGTGACACCAAGACTGTTTGATAAGCATTCAAAGATTTTTGTCCAGAATGATGTTAATTTGGTGCATACACAAAACATGTTGTCCAGTGAGGCTGAAGCTAGATTGCAACATTCACAGATTGAAACTTAGCCTGGATACATTATGGACAATTTTAAATGAGATAAGTGTGCTTGATAAAATATTTTAAGTTGAATGATTAAATGCTTTGTGCATATGGAGCTGGAGTGTATTCTATGCATGGCTGCCTTCCACTCCTTTTTTGATATTTTAAGTGAAAAGATCCTTTCCCCAATGTGCCCTAGGATCTGTGAAAGAAAGGAACTTTAAAATGTTTTTATATATTATCGAGATGCTGTCTGAGTCTTCAAGACTGGAATAGAAATGGGTGAGAGGTGCAGAAAACTGGGTAGGTTTCTTTTAGCAAGTTTCTGATCTGAAAGTAGTGGAAAAATTGTGTTCATAGGAAGTTAAATTGGAAGCATAATTGTTCATAAGATGCAAATACATTATCTATATACTATTCTCTAAGTATTTTAATCCCAGACATTTTCCAAACATTAAATACCATGCAGGTTTGAGATGGTAGAAGAAGGTGGTTATCGTGTAGAGGTGCAACAGATAAAAGCTTCTCTGCCTTAAAGTGCTTCCTGCATTAGTTCCATATTCTTAAGTGATTGACAGGCAATTGGATTATTGGTGATGTATATTACTGATAATTTGTATTTACTGGGGCACAAAGTAAGGCATATAAAGAAGTACAGCAAGATTGTATTTCTATTACAGACCAGGCATGTATATATTCATCAATTTGGAAAGGCGGTATATAAATAAAATGTATTATTATTAATTTCCAGGTCTTTATGGCTTGTATATTTACCACCCAGTAATAAAATTGAAAGTAGGTAGAGCCATACCCTGTTCTGATTTAGGTATTTGTTTAGTCACCCTATGGATGTGTGGATGTTTTGAGTTCCAAATAAATGAGGTTATAATTGAATCTAATTTCTTAAAGAGCAATTTGTTAATATATATGGGGATGCTCTGAAATAGAAAAAGAAGCTTGGGAAGGATGTTCATCTTGACAGTATTGATTCTGCCTGCTAGTATGAGATGAAGGGTAGATCATTTGTTCATAACTTGTTTAACTTTTTCCATGCTGATAGCAAAATTTGGTTGAAAAAGATCTTTATATTTACTTGTGATGTTTACCCTTCTGCGGTGGGCTGGTGCCCTGCCTGGGGCTTGTTTCCTGCCTTGTGCCCTGTGTTAGCTCCAGCAGACCCCCATGACCCTGTAGTTAGGATATAGTGGGTTGGATAATGGATGGATGGATGGATGTTTACCCCTAGGTATTTAAACTGATCTGCTAAAATAAATGGGTATGTATCCAGTCTAATATTGTAAGCTAGAGAGTTCACTTGAAAAAGCACACTTTTATTAAAATTAATTCTGAGTTCAGATATGTTTCAAAATTTTGTTACTGCATTAAGGACTACTGGTATGGAAATTTGTGTGTCAGATATATACTGTACCATATCATCTGCATATAGTGATATTTTCTTCTTCCTTCTCTGGTAATCCCCTTTATTTAATGCATTTTGAAAATGAATGGCCAGTGGCTCAATGGGAATTGCAAAAAGCAGTGGTGATAGAGGGCATCCTTGTCAAGTACCACATTCTAGTTTTAAGTATTTTTAAATATGTTGTTAATACAAACAGGGGCTTCTGGACTGGTATAAAATAGTTTTGTCCATACACATGTATTTGGGCCAAACCCAAATTTGTTGAATGTGGTGAATAGGTAGTCCCATTCAATGATGTCAAATGCTTTTTCTGCATCCAAAGACAATAAGATCTCTGGTGTGTTAGATTTTATGGCTGAGTATATTACATTAAACAAACGTCAAAGATTAGAAGCTAAATATCTGCCTTTAATAAATATGGTTTGGTCTTGTGATATTACAGAAGGAAGCACTTTCTCAGTCATTCTAGGGGGAACTTTGAATTTTCTGAATCATTACTCAGAAGTGAAATTGGTTTGTAGGATGCATATTTTAATAAGTCCTTATTTTTCTTTGGAAAGATGGTAATTAATGCTTGGCGAAAAGATTGAGATAGAATTTTGTTGTCTGTAGCTTCTGTAAATGTTGCTAATAACAGTGGAGCTAACTTATTTGAATGTTCTGTATAGTATAACATTCCACTGGTAGCCATCTGGTCTTGCTGCTCTACCACTTTGGAGTAAATTTATAGCGTCCAGTAATTCTGAGAGTGTCAGAGGTTTGTCCAGTTCCTCTGTGCTAAGAGTATCTAGCTGTGGTATTTGTAATGCATTACAAAACTCACTGGATTATGTCTTATCTTCTTTAAACTGAATAGAATATAATGACTTCTAGTATTATCTAAATGTGTGGGCTTCCTGCTTGTGGAATTGTTGAGCTAAGATCTTATTAGCTTTCTGTCCATATTTATAGTAATGATGGCACGATTTAAAGAATGAGGTGTTTCATTTTTTTTTTTTGTTTTCAAGAGGTTAAATTCTGATCGCAAAACCTGTCTTTTCCTATAAACTGTCTTATTTGGAGACCTGGCATATTCTTGATCTATTCTGGTAATTTTGCTGATTAACTCTGATGCCTTCTTAGTTTCTAATTTATTTTTGTGGAACAAATATGAAATTATCTGCCCTCTTAAAAAAGCCTATATAGTTTCCCAAAGTATTCCTGTAGAGACCTCTGAGGATGCATTTGTCTCTAAAAAATAACCAGTTTTCTTGGAGAATAATTCTGCACAGTTTTCATCAGCTAATGACATGGGTTTAAGATGGCAGTAATGAAAGGAGCATGTAGAGCATAGTGATTTGTACTCCATAAGCAGAGGGGCATGATTAGAGATAAGAGTAGTGTCCTACTTGCAAGATTTGAAAGTGGGCAATAAATTATTATCTATAAAAAAATAATCCATTCCTGAGTAACTATGATGTACTGATCAGAAAGAATATGCTCTTCAGTTTGGATTTAAAAATCTCCATGGGTCTGATAAGTTATGGTCCATTACAAACTGTGTGATAATTTTAGCAGTGTTAGATGTTATTGCAGCTGTCCTTGAAGACCTATCCAGGTCTGGATTTAAAACACAATTAAAGTGTCCAGCCATTACAGTTTTCTGAGTGTTGATATTAGGAATAGATGTAAATACATTTTGAATGAAATCTCAATCATCCATTATTAAGTGTGTAGATATTCATTAACTTATTAGTTTCAATAATAAAATATATACTAGATTTAAATAAATTACCTATCACCATAATATATCGTGTGGAATAATTATAGCAGCATAGCATTTGTTTAAAAGAATAGCATAATGGGTTAATAAATGTCAGAAACCTTTGCAGGCATGTCAGGAAACCAGATAAAGGTCAAGTGAACAGTAGAATACTGAAAGATGACTAGGAAATCAGCACATGTCCTGTAAAGAACCAGAATGGACAGTTGTTACATGCACAGAAATTTCAAGGGTGGTGGCTCAACTCAAAGGTATAAGAAGAGCCAGAATATAATATAATATACTTTTATTTTATTATAGTCATTTGGGTGTAAACCAACGAACCAACCAGAGTAAATGTATGCATTGACTGACACTGTGTGTAAATTCAATAGTTTATAAAATGAACCTCTACTCTTTGTTTCTCTGACCATTCTGACTATACTATAACAGACTGCTTTTGAAGAATTCTCCCTGTAAGGCATTTTGCTGAGGAGTAATTAAAAGATACAGTGAACAGCTTTTCTCCTGACTGATTACTAATTTGTCCTGTTAGAGGATGTTTCTTTCTTTAATAAGATGTTACATTTCTACCACTATTGCCCTTCAGGATCATATACTACATCTGATACTACAAATGAGATTTTTTAATATGTTTAATTTCCCACACCCTGTAGTGAAAGACTTGGCCAATCCAACTTATCCAACCAGTACAACAAAACTGGTCCTTACTTATTAAGTATGTCTCCTGTAAAATACTATCTTGGCATTTAGGCCTGTTAGGTGAGAAAATACTCTTTTTCTCTTTCAATCATGATTGATACATTTGACATTCCAATTCGCAAAGTTCACTGTTTGGCCAGAGAGACACTGCTTCTGAACTTTTGATGAAATTTTCTAATCTTAAATAATGATGGTATTTTATTTCATTCAATAGCCTTAACCTCAGTATTATATTATTACCAGTTTTTATGATTAAGGAGTATATTATTATGTTGCCGCTTACAGTTGGTAAATAAATAAATAAGAAGTAACTTGCTCTTTTCCTCCTGCCAAATAGATCAGTCTGCTATGGCAACTGCACTGTCATAATTTGCAGATCCCTCCAGAAGTAAAACAGCCATATCCATGTCCATATGCCACTGCAGGACATATAACTAGATGAGATCTATAGGAGGGCATACAACATCATCCAAGACTCTCCTTACTACCAACACTCTTTACACTCCTGAAAATGCTCCCAGAGTTTCAGATCTATGACCACCAGAATTGGAGACAGCTTTTACTCTCAGGCAATCAGACTTCTAAATGGCTCAAAACTGCTACCTATCTCTAAATCAACAAACCTCATTTACCTACCAGACTGCTGAGGCCCCTGCTACTTCTCAATCAGTTGACTTAGTAAGCTGTACTAAAAATCGCTAAAGGGTGTGAGGCCCATCAACTAGCTCAAGGCCTTACCTAGTCTGCCCATAAATGGGCCTCAGCTTGAAGGTTTCAGTCTGTTCAGGCCCCAAAAATGGGGAACAGCCTTTTAGAATTAAAATATTTCCTAAATTTTCAAAATGTATGAAAATACTATTCAAGAAAGGGGAACTGTAAAAATAAACCAAATACAGAGTTTTTATAAAGAAATATATTTATTCATAATAAGAAATGGTGAACAAAAAAGGTAATCCCAAGACAAAATTCAGTATTCACTATTTCCAATCTGAAACCATTAAGCCACAGAAGAATTAATTCCCCAGTCTCACAATATATATAGGCAGAGGGTGATCCATCAACCATGACTTCAAGGTGGCTCCTCCTCCGAGGGTTATATATACAAACCACAAAGAATAAAGGAGAACACATAATACATACTGTAGATTGTAAATAAATAAAAAGAATAATGTCAACAAATATACATAAATACAATAAACATCAGAAAAGTAATTTACAATAAACAAAGAAGACACAGTAAGTAAGGCAGCATACACAGGCCCAAACATATCACCTTTATTACTGCATATGCAACCCCCACCAAGTCAATGTGGTTTTAATTTTTAAATATTCTTTTTAAACAACCTCCAGATGGTCAACTGCTTTCTGTGAAAACCAAATATAATAATTTGCAAAGACTAATTGGAATGAATCTGACCTTTGTTATTAGAAGGCATTGATTTTTCTCAAAATGCTAAGTATCCTTATCCTCATCATTATTTACTGTATATATACTGTATTACAGTGCATCCGGAAAGTATCCACAGCGCATCACTTTTTCCACATTTTGTTATGTTACAGCCTTATTCCAAAATGGATTAAATTCATTTTTTTTCCACAGAATTCTACACACAACACCCCATAATGACAACGTGAAAAAAGTTTACTTGAGATTTTTGCAAATTTATTAAAAATAAAAAAATTGAGAAAGCACATGTACATAAGTATTCACAGCCTTTGCCATGAAGCTCAAAATTGAGCTCAGGTGCGTCCTGTTTACCCTGATGGTCCTTGAGATGTTTCTGCAGCTTAATTGAAGTCCACCTGTGGTAAATTCAGTTGATTGGATATGATTTGGAAAGGCACACACCTGTCTATATAAGGTCCCACAGTTGGCAGTTCATGTCAGAGCACAAACCAAGCATGAAGTCAAAGGAATTGTCTGTAGACCTCCGAGACAGGATTGTCTTGAGGCACAAATCTGGGGAAGGTTACAGAAAGATTTCTGCTGCTTTGAAGGTCCCAATGAGCACAGTGGCCTCCATCATCCGTAAGTGGAAGAAGTTCGAAACCACCAGGACTCTTTCTAGAGCTGGTCGGCCATCTAAACTGAGCGATCGGGGGAGAAGGGCCTTAGTCAGGGAGGTGACCAAGAACCCAATGGTCACTCTGTCAGAGCTCCAGAGGTCCTCTGTGGAGAGAAGAGAACCTTCCGGAAGGACAACCATCTCTGCAGCAATCCACCAATCAGGCCTGTATGGTAGAGTGTCCAACGGAAGCCACTCCTTAGTAAATTGCACATGGCAGCCCGCCTGGAGTTTACCAAAAGGCACCTGAAGGACTCTCAGACCATGAGAAACAAAATTCTCTGGTCTAATGAGACAAAGATTGAACTCTTTGGTGTGAATGCCAGGTGTCACATTTGGAGGAAACCAGGCACCACTCATCACCAGGCCAATACCATCCCTACAGTGAAGCATGGTGGTGGCAGCATCATGCTGTAGGGATGTTTTTCAGCGGCAGGAACTGTTAGACTAGTCAGGATAAAGGGAAAGATGACTGCAGCAATGTACAGAGACATCCTGGATGAAAACCTGCTCCAGAGCGCTCTTGACCTCAGACTGGGGTGACAATTCATCTTTCAGCAGGACAACGACCCTAAGCACACAGCCAAGATATCAAAGTAGCGGCTTCAGGACAACTCTGTGAATGTCCTTGAGTGGCCCAGCCACAGCCCAGACTTGAATCCGATTGAACATCTCTGGAGAGATCTTAAAATGGCTGTGCACCGACGCTTCCCATCCAACCTGATGGAGCTTGAGAGGTGCTGCAAAGAGGAATGGGCGAAACTGGCCAAGGATAGGTGTGCCAAGCTTGTGGCATCATATTCAAAAAGACTTGAGGCTGTAATTGCTGCCAAAGATGCATCAACAAAGTATTGAGCAAAGGCTGTGAATACTTATGTACATGTGATTTCTCAGTTTTTTTATTTTTAATAAATTTGCAAAAACCTCAAGTAAACTTTTTTCACGTTGTCATTATGATGTGTTGTGTGTAGAATTCTGAGAAAAAAAAATAATTTAATCCATTTTGGAATAAGGCTGTAACATAACAAAATGTGGAAAAAGTGATGCGCTGTGGATACTTTCCGGATGCACTGTATATTACACTTATATCCACAATTACTGTATACTACAGTATTTCACAAATGTTTCATTGTATCTGGTACCATTGCATTCTGGCAACAAGTAGAAAGAGATTACCATGGCCAATAAAGTAACAGAAATCACTGTATGAAATATCTGTGTAGTCTTAGAGATGACTAACCAAAATACTCCACACTGCCTGGGCATAAATAAATGGGAAAAACTGCCTTTGGGAAATTCGACATTGCTACACACAGTCCACAATAAGACAAAAAGACAAATTCAGAGTAGTTACGAAAACACGGTAATTATGGCTTCAGATGAGATACCTCTTTTCCTGGTAGAAATGTTTGTGCATGCTGATGACAATGTCCTCCTGTCAGTACCAACACACTCCCACTGCCTGATGGGTCTTGCAGTCCCTGCGTCAGCTCCTGTTTTTTTCGTTGCCCCACCTTCCATTACAACACCTCTTCCTGATACTCCATATAACCTATATATTTTGACTAGCAAAATACCCGCGCTTCGCAGCGGAGAAGTAGTGTGTTAAAGAAGGTATGAAAAAGAAAAGGAAAAATTTTAAAAATAACGTAATATGATTGTTAATGTAATTGTTTTGTCATTGATATGAGTGTTGCTCTCATATATATATATATATATATATATATATATATATATATCAAAATACCCGCACTTCGCAGCGGAGATGTAGTGTGTTAAAGAAGGAAAGAAAAAGAAAAGGAAACATTTTAAAAATAACGTAACATGATTGTCAAAGTAATTATTTTGTGTATTTGGCGGCAGCGTCACAAAGTTGTTTTCGTCTAGCTGCATCAGAAAATGTACCACGACGTCTGACATGCCTCCTTTTTACTGTTTTGTCACAGCTTGGATTGCTGCTGTCATAATGGGTTTGAGTCTACATATATATATACATACATATATACATATACACATACATATCTTCATATCTATATACATATATACATATCTATATACATATACACATATATAATATGCATACCTATCTACATCATATATACACACACACATACATACATACACACACACAAATTATATATATGTGTGTGTCTGTGTATGTATGTATGTATGTGTGTGTGTGTGTGTGTGTGTGTATATACACATACATACAAACATACACACAGGTATATATAAATATATGTGTATATATATATATATGTATGTGTCTATATGTGTGTGTATAGCTTTGATCACTGAGTGCAAGGGAAAAATAATAAAATGTAGTCTATAAGTTATTAAACAGTAAAACATTAACGTTTTAAGAAGTAAAGTTACATTGAGCACTACTGGAGTGGTTGCGGGTAAACTACATTTTAAAGACGGTATAACAGAACAGGTAAGTAGTACTAACAGCAGCTAAAATGTATATGGATCATCTATCGGTAGTAGATCCCTTTTGAAAGGCGCTACATGACGGCTGTGGTATAGAAATTACATTTTCTATGTGAAAGTCCAAATTTCTGCCTGTGGTAATGTGCCTTACCAGCAATTAAAGAAAATTAGTCTTGTGTCCTCTGCAGTGTTAAGAGAGAAAGGCTTTGGTTTGGGATAAAAGGAAAAAAAGGTGTAAAGAAAGGAAAGTTGCCTTTTTCTTTTATATAGTGTAGAGAGATGTTTTCGCTGACGATATGAGCGCCTTTTGGGGACAGTCGCGGTGGGTCTTGTGCAGACTGGTGAGACGTCCCAGCTATTAATCGGCTGTGATGGCAGTGTCAGTCCTTCACTCCTGTGCGTGTCTTCATAATCCGAGCTGACGACCTCATAATCGTATACGTGCAAAATAAAGTGCGAAGCGCCTTAATATTATTTTGCCGCGGTGTAGAAAAGGGGTCCCGTGTTTGCACTTGTCTGGGCTATAGCTCAGGGGGAGGATGAAAAAAATTAAAAGTGCTCAGTTTGACTTAAGGCAGAAGCGCAGTCAGCGTCTCAAAGGCCGGCACAGCTATGCGCGCGCGCCGGCTGCTCGACTTTTGCTGGGCAGGAGACCCCAGTTTTTGCAGACACGTTCACGATATCAAAAGTCTCCGCGCTCTTTGGAGGTCATTCATATATATATATATATAGCAAAATACCCGCGCCTCGCAGCGGAGAAGTAGTGTGTTAAAGAAGTAATGAAAAAGAAAAGGAAACATTTTAATAATAACGTAACATGATTGACATTGTCATGAGTGTTGCTGTCATATATATGCCTGCCTAAATAAGTCACCCTCGCTTCGCTCTTACTTTTTTACCGTTCATTTAATCATGGCTGGTGGCGGAAAAATTATAAAATGGAAGGAGGATTACACTGAGTATGGCTTTACCAAAACAATTATTGATGGCGAATCGATTATTCAGAAAGGTTGAATTGGTGATCTGTTTTTCTGTGTTAACCTCATATTTTTTCATACTTCTTCTCAAACCAAGGTGGTGCGAGGCTAAAATGAATTGGGATGCGCTGATCAATGTAATCGGTGTACCAGGAAATCATGCATTGACAAAAGTTCCCCTTTGATTGTAATGCAAAGTGTGATTAAATGCATTATTTTTTAACGCGTTATGGAGCACATGCATCGAAGCTTCTCAGCTGTGCTTGTGCTAAGAAAAGGCAAGATTTTAAAAATAACGTAACACGATTGTCAATGTAACCTTTTGTAAGTAGTGCCTGGAGGATTCAGTGTGGAGAAACTCTAGAGACAGCGTGTGTATTAACTTGTGGATTTTTCTGTGAATATTTGGTGGCAGTGTGACGAAGTTGCTTCGGAAGACAGCGTTAGCCGCGGAGCTCAGCTCAGAGCGAAATGAAGTAAATGGGAGGGGAGATGATGACGTGGCTCCTCCACCCGCCTTAACTGTCAATCCCCCACAAACACAGTCTCTCGGAATTTGCATAAGCCCACCCCTTCACCTGCAATTTTAACTTAGTTACAAAGTGATCAAAACTCTCGTTTATATCCTGCGTCCTCTCATTAAACTTGTATCCCGCATTACCCGTGGGCATGAAAAACGCCAGCGGCAGCCTGTCTATTAACTTAATTTAAAGTTTAGGTTTATACCTTGCTTTGTTTCCGAAGTAGCTGCAATGATGAATATGGTAGTATATGTCACTCGCTCGCTTCTTATTGTTTCGCTGCCTTCTCAATTATATAATGCATGTTTTCTTCAGCGTATTTTGGAGCTCTTCCTGGTTTTCTACATAGTGCGTTGACAGTCAGTTCATGTGATTACGTGGGCGGCGTGATGATGTCACACGAAACTCCGCCCCCACGGCGGTCAAGCTCAACTCCATTACAGTAAATGGAGACAAATACCTTCCAGTTATGACCATTATGCGTAGAATTTCGAAATGAAACCTGCCCAACTTTTGTAAGGAAGCTGTAAGGAATGAGCCTGCCAAATTTCAGCCTTCTACCTACACGGGAAGTTGGAGAATTAGTGATGAGTCAGTGAGTGAGTGAGTGAGTGAGTGAGTGAGTGAGTGAGTGAGTCAGTGAGGGCTTTGCCTTTTATTAGTATAGATTTAGACTAATGGCAACGCATATGCAAAATCTGTGAAAATCTTTCAGCCATTTTTGCATGATTGATGAGCAAACTGACATAATGCTTACAATTTTATTTATATAGATATTTTGAAATGGGGTCAGAGTTAATTTGTAGTTTGATGCTTATGTTTATATGGGCTAGTTATTTTCAGTGAGTTTGTATGACTGTGCTTAGTGAAATTCAATAAAACCTATCAATGAAGCCAAAAGTCTAAACCAAAGTTATAAAAATTGTAAAAAAAAAAAAAGCACAAAGGTTGTGAACTGAATATCTTTTAGCAAAAAGCAAAAACACATAATTCTTTAGGGAATTCATAATCTCAGATAACTAGAAAGTGTATGATGCCATGATTTAGCTAAACAACATAAACCCCTTACTGTGCATTTTGTCTTTCAAACAGTAAGCAAGTCTGACATTCTATATAATAAATAAATAAAGGTTATGGGGCATTGTGATGCCCTGGTTGCCGGAAGCTGGCATATTCCTCTTTGAGACTCAGACATCAATAGCCATAGACCAAGATAGACTAGGGTGAATGATGACATATAACTACAAGGGTTGGTGCAAAGTGTAACGGCATTTTATTCATCAATAATGTGTTCAAAAAGTTCAGTGCAATTAAATTCTTAAATAAATAAATAACCTATAAAAACACAGTGCTCTGGCAAGGAAGTTGAAATCAATAAATAATCCAATAAATATTCCTTTAAAATCATATGTAAAATCAGGGTTAGAATCAACATTTTCACTCCTCTTCCCAGTACTGCTCTTTCTTTCTCTATCCCTCCTTACTTGTCTCTCACTCAGCCTTCTCCCTCTGCTCAACCAACTCCCAGGTATACTCAGACGAAATACCAGTGACAGAGACATCGATGAACTCCTATCCCAACCACCTGTCCATCAGGATCCAACAGGACATGCAGAGCCTGACTCCATTATCCTGCCGCCATCCCTTAGTGTCTACAGGTCCTATTGAAGTACAGTACATGATTGCTCTTGCATTCTCTTATTTTAAGAGAAGTCCCACCCAATGTCTTTCCCCTCCAGAGATAAGGATAGTCCAGCCTTTTTCAAGGGTTTGGTTTCAGAATCAAATGACTGGGGAGATTTGCGCCCAATTATATCTAGTTGGTAGCTCTCCCACCAACACCGGCTCCTTCCCCCCTTGAGGGGTGACATTCCACGTCCTAAGTGCCAGTCTGTTCGTCTGGGTTCCAGTCCATCAAGGCCTCTGCATTCAACCACTGCCCAGGTAACATTGCACCCAGCCTCTATTCTGCGCCCACATCAAGACAGTCTCACACTGCAGTTTCAGGTTGTGGCTTTGGGTGCTCTTCCTAGGCCTGGCTACAGGATAGGTGCCTTTATAATTACATACCGGTGGGGGGAGGGGCATGCAAGGGGTGGTCTTTTTATATTTTCTAATTTTCCTACCTTCATATCCTTTAACTGTCTCCACATGTGTATAGCGACCAATTTTTTTTTTTGAGCCTTTAGAATTACTCTGCTTTCATAATCTGTAACCTGCTCTGCATATGTTTAGTGCCAACGTTTGTGAACGTCTTTATGAAGTTCTACTTTGTCTTTTACTCTGTCTTTTAATTCTGAGCCAGATTGGACATGCTTTTTTTTCAATTCCACTTGTTCCGGGCTGATAATTACTTTCTTTATTTTCTGAATTTGCACCTCGATTATTCTTTTTCTTTTTTGCTCTTTTTTCTATCCAACGCTTTTGAGTCTCTTTTCTCTGCGCTGCTTTCTTCTTCGCTTAGATGTCGACATTTCATTTATAACATATTGCCCTTATACGCTTTATATGTGCTGAGACCCTGGATCTGTGTGTGCTCAAACCCTCTTTTACATGACTCAGAGGGTTGTCTTATTAAATTTGTGGGTTTGCATCAGTAGAGGCTTTGAATTGTTCTTTGTCTGATCCCCTCACCTGGGACAAATTTGCCTTGGGAGGCAATACCAGGAGCTTCTGATCTGGACAACATAGCTCCTTGGTTGACTGTGCACACAAACCTCTCCACCATGATAATTCCTGTAGAGGAATTAGTTTAAATGCCACCTCCAAATTAAGTGTATTATGTGTATGCGATTTGATAGACTGTTGTTTCACTCTGGTTTAAATTCTGAATAGTGCAGTACTTAGAAGTTTTCAAAAATCTTAAGAGCTCTCACCAGGTCATAATAAATCCAGTTTTCAGGGACAAGAATTGCTCCAGATGAGTCGGATTTATAAAATGTTGCCACCTCAATTCATAAGCTTCTTTCATTACAGATGTTGTTACATTTTTGTCTTGAGCCACTGTTGAGCTAAAATGAAGAAACAGATTAATTTTCTGGAACTCTAAGGGTAAATTAGGAATTCTCTGGGCTTTTAGGTGAACTATGTGAGAAACATAATTATCAGAAGCCTTGGAAAAAGATGAGTTTCCAAAGGGAAAATGTTCTATGTGACAGAATATTATTCAGGGTAGGAAATATAACAGGGTACATTTCTTTCAAAAATTTGATTTGAATGTCATTCTCTGTGTTTTCCTTAATGCCTAGAATGTGGATATTATTCTTTCAATTTCTGACCTCTAGATATATTAATGTATATATCAAGGACACAATGTGCATTACAGTACCTGGAACTTATTGTCATTGTGACCCATGGTGCTAATCAATGTCCCAAACTCTTCTTGATCTTTACCTACTCATCTTTGACTTAGTTCATACGGTGGTAAAGTATGACAGCACTCTTCCTGAAAACCAAGCTGGATGAATTCTCTCTAATTGACAAGCTGATCCTCCAAATATTTTATGTCTTTGTAGAAAGAAGCCACACTAGTCCTACTGGTGACTTGCTCTGAGAGTGCTTTTTTAATCACCAGGCTGGAAACTTTGATATGGGACCTTATGGAAGATGACAACATTACTGGAACCTCTTATGTAAGACAAGTTCAAGTTTGTATGTGGGGCTTTTTTGAGGGAATATGTGAAAAAAGTGGGGGAAAGCGAGTAACTCCATAGAGCAGGCCCTGGCACACATCATCTACCATCAAGGATTGCACAGTCTCATGATTTCTTTCTTTTTGTTGTCCTTGAATTGGAAATTGTCATAATGCCACTTTACAGTCATTGTGCAAACTAATTTGTGCACCTTCTAGATCTGAGATGAAGCTGGATTACCCAGACAAAAACCACATGGAGGATCAGATGAAAAGTGAGCAAATATCATCTGTTCTTTCATATACTGTAACCAGCATCTCGTAAACTATAGGGTTGCAGGGACCTGGAACCTATTACAGGAGCGTTGATGTAATGCAAGAATTAAGCATGAGCCAGTCACACAGTCAGCCTTACTCTTTAATAAGAGATCAGCATAGAGTAACAAATTAACTTAACACACTAATCCTTTCAGGTGTGAGAGAACACTTAGAAGACATTAAAAAAAAAAAAAAAAAAAACTCAGACAGACAGTGTAAGAACATGCAAACTCTACAAACTGTGCCCAGTCACCTGGGGATGTGAAGTTGCAACACTACTGTCTACACCAGTGTGCTATGCTTTGTTTCAGCCAAGTGAGTTTAAATTTTGTAGATAATAGGGTGAATAAATATTTCACCCAACAGCTGCTCATGTTGCATGTTTCCAAACTATACATAACTTGGGCTTTTTGGACCAAATGAGTGGTGACTGAATGGTGGAAATCAGGGGAGTAGTTCAGCATTAAAGGACAGATGCACTTTTTGGAAACACTACAAGCCAGCTTTATAATGTGCCTTTACAAGTAAACAGCTACAGCACAACTGTTTAAATATATAGTTTTTAAAAGCTGGAGCACAGGCAGTTGGAGTGACCGGCTCAGTGAACAAACTGAACCAGAAAAACATATATTTTAGAGTGCCATAATTTCACCACCATTGCACAATGGCAGCTTTTGTGTAGCCTTGGAAAACCAGTGAAATTTGCATTGGGCTAATAGGCTAACACTATCACCTAAAAGAAGCCATATCTCTCGGAGATGTGAACAGCACTTTAAAGCTGTATGGTCAGAACTAGGAACAACCTTCTGATTTAAAGGGCTATTTAATTTCCTCAGACCTTTTTTCAAACTGTGAGGATAGATTAATTTTAGGAACTGTTACATCTGCTTTGAGTCATTACTATACAGGCCTGCTTCTAATTGACTGCATTTATGTAGCGCTGCTGTGCAGATTCAGGAACCAATTTCATCCATTAAAAGGCATTCTGCACTTTGCTTTTAGGCAATATAACAACCAGTGTGCTTTGTTGATTCAGGGAAGTCGTCACATTTCCATTAACAGGAGTGTGTGGAATTTAAGTTGATTAAAATTTTCAGCAAATAGCCTTAAGTTGAATTTACTAATAGCTATTTCCATTTAACATGAACTATCATGTGAACGCGACCTCATCAAAGCAGTATACATTGGCAATGATGAGCTCTTAGCAAACCTGTATTGCAAATAATACTTATGTTTAATTTATTATAGAACAGGTCTGCACCTAAAATGTTATACCTGCTCTTTGGTCTGATACAAAACCAAAAGGTACCTCAGTCATTTACGATCATTTTTCTAGTTAAAATGAGATATTATGATTTATTTTTAAATCCAATTAAACAGTAGAGTAGCACGGCTAAAAGCTTGCATTCCCAAGGAACCATTACGGTGATTCTTGACAAAAGCATGTCTAACATGAGACAAAATTAAGTTGAAAAAGTGACCATTTATAATAGTTATCCTTAAAACCAAATGAACAGAATGAATATAGTGCTGCGCTTCAGCCAGGGTTTCTCCCCTGGTTGGCATTCAAATTCCTTGTTTATGTCTATATTGTTCATTTTTGATTTGTTTGTTTTTGTTAATATTGGTTAATATTTAGTGTCTGTGTCTTTGCTATGTTTCATTCATTTTGCAGGTGAAGCTCCGATGAGATGGGGCCACCAGCCCATCATTGTCAAGACTGTCAAGAGACTGTCCTCAGACCTATATGTAAATGCAGTCTCTTGTGGTTCATTGAATACACTTGGTGGTTTTGGTGAGTTATAGAATCTTTTTGGGCCTTTAGTGATTCCTGGATTTTTTACTTTAATTTTATTTTTTTACCATTCTTGCTGAATTTGTGTATTTTGGACTTGTCTGCTTTGCGATTGCCTTTCAGGTAATTCCTGATGTGTCTTTGGTGTTCATTGCAGATTTTTGTCTAGTAGAGCATTTTCTTAATCAATACATTTTTACCTATAAAGATTCCATGTTTACCCTTTCATTACTAGTCATGGCTTGACAGAGATGTGGACATTTTGAGTTATTTTTGGGACTCTTTGAGAGCAATGTGACCCTGGTAACATCAGGTTTTCACAGGAGTTTCAGCCATGGCTATTCATATTTATTTGGTTTATTTTTCTTTGTAAACTATTATATTGATTCATTAATAGTTTTGTGATGATTTTTATTTCTTTGTTAAATAAAATGTATTATTATTATTATTATTGTTTTATTTCAACTGCTACCTTTTCCTCTTTTTGTTGGACCCAAGGAGGCGGGTCCACCTGAGCCCATATTTAGGGCATTTTAACGCCCCGGCATTAGAACTGGGTTTTTCGTTTTATGTCTTTGCCCTTCTCTGAGGTAATCAGCCTTTTTGTAACTTTATTGGAAGTTTATTTGTCTTTAGTTAATTAATGAAAATATTCTTTAATGAATTGATTTTTAAAATTTTTCAGAGTTTTTTTTTCTAAGGTGTCTGTTCTTCTGAGTAATTAATGTTTACTTACGCTAGGCTCTAGTTTCTTTAGGTACAATTCACTGTTGAGACTGCTTTGTTTGGATATTTTTATGCAGATGATACTCAACTCTGTTTCAATGTGAAAAGTGGAACTTCATTAGAGCTTTCTTAGCTTACAACTTGCCTCAGTGAAATTAAAACCTGGATGGAGCAGAACTCTTTAAAATTAAATTGCAACAAAACTGAACTCCTGCAAATTGGGACTAAAGTACAACTTAATAAAATGAGCTCCTTTCCATTCCAGTGGCGGTGATCTCATCAGACCTGCCTCTACTGCAAAGAATCTTGGTGTCATTTTTGATTCCTCCCTTTTCTATTTCACCCACATAAATCACATTAAGAAACTTTCTTACTTTCACCTCCATAACATATCACGTGTTCGCTCCTTCCTCTCCTTTTCTAACGCTGAGAAACATGTCCATGCTTTTATCACATCCCGCATCGATTATCGTAAATCCCTACTGGCAGGTGCCCCTTCTAATGTTATATCACAGCTCCAGCTTATTCAAAACTCGGCTACAAAACTCCTTACTTGAACCAGCAGCAGCGAGCACATAACGCCCATCCTGCTTCGCCTTCACTGGCTCCCTGTGTCTTACAGAATCGAATATAAAATTCTACTAATAACCTAGAAAGCCTTAAACGATTTTGTGCAAAACTACATCAGTGACCTCCATCACTATGTGCCTGTCCGCCAACTAAGGTCCTTTGATTCTTGCAATCTTGTTGTTCTCCACACTAATCTACACTCCATGGGTGACAGGGCCTTCAGCTGTAAAGCGCCCAGAATCTGGAATGACCTACCAAAATTAATTAGATCAGCTAACTCCATGAATTCTTTTAAAAAACAACTCAAAACTCATCTGTTCAGGAAGGCTTTTAGCTCTACTTGACTTTACTACCCTTCTCTCAGTTTACCTCTCTGTCAAGTTGCTCATGTAATCTGTATGTGTGTGTGCTAGACCATCAATTATGTTGTCTGTTAGGCTTTTTCTCTGAAATTACTGTCTTAATCTTCTTTATTTATTTATCTGGTTTATACAATGCTATATACTGTATACACTACCATTCTTTCTTTAACTCTGTGAAGTGCCTTGAGCATGGGAAAGGTGCTATATAAATAAAAATGTATTATTTGCTTAACATGTTTTTCCTTGTTCTGAACTTGACTTTTGTTTTTAGGTTTTTCTACTTGGCCCTTTCTTCTGTTTAATTTAGATTTCTGGTATTCCTTTGTTTAAGAGGTTTACGTTTTTCTTTCCTTAAATACTTTGTGATTCCTTTTAAGTGTTAATTGGTTTATTAGTTCTTTCAGTGATATTTCCAATAAACTCATTTTGATAACTTGTGGCTCATAGTCTTTCCTTTCACTCTGCGAACAATTCATAACAGGGAATGTAAATTTGCTTTTGGGAACGTCACTTCACTGACAGAGAAGAAACTAAAGCTGATGTATCTGCAACACATTTAGGGTCAGTTAGAGTATTCATGAGTTGATGCAGTGCTTGTATGGTAGCAAGACCAGACTACATATCATGGTACTAGCAGGTGATGATCCTCAGGTCTAAGTGCTGTAGCAGTAACAACAGAAAAGATCAGGAAAAAGTTTAACTGATCTGAAGCTACTCCTATCGTGGGTTGGTGTTTATCATCTGCATGACCAGCTAAGCGTCTGATTGTTTATTAATTAACAGTGCTACACTGTTGATTAATGACATGCTGCTATGCATCAAACTCCACATATAAGGGGCAGAGAGCACAGGGAAAAAATGTAATTTTCTTCAGCCTTACAAGAAACACTACATTAAATCTTATATCCAAAATACACATTGTTAGAAACACTACATTAATGCTTATCAAAATGACTGAGGCGGACTGCAGGATTACTGTAGCATTATACACTTTGGGGTTTATAAAGAGGCATTGATCTTCATATATAAGTACCATTCACCTTAAAAATATTGCCTAGATCCCTGCATCATGCATCTAATTCTGCACTTACATGTTCACCCTTTATTTGAGTAGCTATACTGAGTAGATCCAGTGTTTAAATTTTGTACTGTCTTGCCATTGAATAAGGCACCATTATCAGGAAATTCTATCTTCTATAAGCACATAATTAAAAGAAAGTGAAAGAAATATGCTGCAAATAAAACTTGAAAAGAATAGGTGTTAGTTGGTTAAATGTTGCCAGGCTCATATCTTAAGCATTATTGACCTCTTCATTAGAATATTTTTCCAATTTTTTAGGTTCAACAAAAATGGTGGTAAAAATAACCAGTTGCCAACCCATTCATTATTTTGATAACTTCTCAGCTGTTATGTTTATTCTAGCATTGTCGCCAGTCTCCAGCTCATTCTTCACCAAGAGGTATTTAAGACCTACTCAGATGTTGGAAAATATTCATATTATTTAATTGCAATTAGAACCACTCACTACCCACTTGAGCACAAGCTCAATGTAATCCACAATTATTTAATAGCAGACTTGCAGGACACCCTCTAGGAAACTTTCACAGTACATACTGTAGAAGAAGTGCTGCATAGAAGAAACTCACATCATCTTTCAGTGTGCATTTTACTAACCAGCAGCCTAGCAGTATTGACATTCTCAAGGATCTGTGGAGGAGGCTGAAAATGAGAGCTCGAAAGGCACTGATGGAAAATAATATACCGGTTATACTGAAATAGTTCAGGCCACTACAGGCAAAGTTGTGTTGTTGCAGCCTCTGTTGTCTGTGCCATGGACAGTGACGTGGTTGGAGGGTCTGTTTGACAGTCTGTGTCACATCTTAATCCTTTTATAGTATAAATAGCTATTTATAGCCTGTCTCATATTGTAAACCATTATGGATACCCTTACCTGGAGTTATTGAAGTAGCACTCCACATCATGGTAGCTGTCTAGTGCTACAGTAAAGAGAGCAGTGTTGAATAAAAGTTGTACACAGACTGTGAATTTAAATACAAAGATAAGGATTTGGAGCACCCTTAGGCATACCCCGCATATCAGAAACAAAACAATAAACACAACGTTAACGTGTAATTTAATAAGCATCTTCAGAGGCACGAGTCTAAAATTAGACTGAAGGCAAGATGGTGCTGGAGCTGGTTAAGAGGCAAGTAAGGAGGAAGAGAAAGGCTCAGTGGGCCAGAAACCAGAAGTGATGTCATTTAATAATTTAAACAATAATAATTTTTTGCATTTATATAGCACTTGTCTCACTACTCAAAACACTGTTTTATAATGAGTGGTGAGCCACTTCAGCCACTTCTAACGTGTAGTATCCACCTGGATGATGCTACGGCAGCCATTATTGTGCCAATATGCTGAAAACGCATTAGTTATTAGGTGGTGAAGTGGTGAGAGAGAGATGGCCAATTAGAGACAGGGAGCCAGAATGACTAGGCCCAGTAGGGCAATTGAGCTTGGACATCAGGATACACCCTACTCTTTACAAAGGATGACCAGGAATCTTTTATGACCAGAGAGAATCAGGACCTTGATTTTACATCTCACCCAAAGAATGGTGCCATTTGTACAGCACAGTGTCCCCATCACTGGACTGGGGTATTGGGATTTACATTCAGTCCACAGGGTAAGTGCCCTGTGCTGGCATCAACAACACCTCTTCCAGCAGTAACCAAAGTTTTTCCTAGATGGTCCCCCATCCAAGTACTGGCTAGACGGAATATATTTAGCTTCAGATAGATGACCTCTTCTGAAGTGCATATGGTATGGCTGTTGGAAGTTATCTTTCCATCACTGGTCATCAGATCTGCGAGAGAAAGGAGAGGAAAGGCATTATGCAACAGCACCAACCCTCAACTTGGGGTGGAATTATTACATCTGTCTGTTTCTCTGTCTCTCATTCACTGGTTTGGTTGCACAGTGCATCACAATCTGTCCCGCCACCTGAGGAGAACAGTGCTTAATATTCCTGTTTTTCATATTATTATGTGTTTGTATTGGATGCTGTCACTGGTACTGCTGCAGGTTCTAACACAAGGGGTGCACCACAATATACTTTCCCACAGAGTTAATTTCATCTGTCCCATTAAGCTCGTCACTGGCTGCTCTGTCTTAACACTAGAATTCCTGAAGCCTACAAAAAAACTCGTAATCCCAGCCCACTTTAAATCCAATCACACCTCTCAGTCAGTGTCTTTTGTTTTGTAAATGTGTTGATAAGCACAAGGAGCAAGAAGCCTGCTATCCCACCTCCACCACCGCCGCAGAAAGGGCAAAAAGCTCTCTCAGCTCAAGCCTTGATTATCTGGGAGTGAGGTACCTGGAGCTGTATAGGGTAAATAATATATCGTTATTTGGAACACATGAATTTCATGTATGTTCTCTGTCAACAAAGATCTACGTAAGTGTAGGATGACAGGAAATACAAGAAATGTTGAGCACATACCTAAAAGACAAACTTTTTTCATGTTTTAGTACTAACGACAAAATTTTGACATGAAGTGTATAATGTATGAAGTCCAAATATCAATAAACACTTTCACAAAAGGTACAAGTGTAACAAAACAAATGAGCTTTTATTCAAGAATATAACTGAAGAAAAAGAAATTGGGTTAGTGCACATCATTGTCATGACTGCTTTGGTAGTACAGCGAAAAGAACTGCTGATTCATAATCAAGAGGTTGCGGGTTCGAGCCTTGCTGCTTCCCAAAATAAACTTTTGAGTAATGAGCTACTCTTATTGTTACTATTATACAATAAAAACATACAGTTGATTTAAATCTGTAACAGCCGGTGTAAATGTATGGTACTTGTAAAGGTTAGCATTTTTTTTTTTTATTCAGTATTATTCTCTGTCACTTTCATGCTCCCCCTGATTTGACACTGCTGTTTTCAAAGAAAGACGTGCTATAGCAGAGGTGAACTTAGATGAGGATGAGGGTTCTACATTGGAGAAAGAGAACAGAAGCCCTCCCCTCAAGAAACGTCCACTCACATATAAGAACAACGAAGCTGCACCGGCCATAAAGGCAAAAGAAGGCACCGTTTGGATGCAGCAATGGGTTGGGCATCATCCTGCACATCAGTCTGCCCCACACATGTCCTTCAAAAAAAAGCAGGGCTTACAGAGCTCGCCAAGGTATTTTGCAAAGTCCTATTTGTGATTATGTTTTGTGATGGTCTTTACATAAAAAACATTTATATGTTACTTATAGGGTGGCGCAGTAGGTAGCGCTGCTGCCTTGCAGTTAGGAGACCCGGGTTCACTTCCTGGGTCCTCACTGAGTGGAGTTTGCATGTTCTCCCCATGTCTGTGTGGGTTTTCTCCAGGCACTCTGGTTTCCTCCCACAATCCAAAGACATGCAGGTTAGGTTCATTGGCAATTCTAAATTGTCCTTGGTGTGTGTGTGTGCCCTGCGGTGGGCTGATGCCCTGCCTGGGGTTTGTTTCCTGTGTTGGGTGGGATTGGCTCCAGCAGACCCCCCGTGACCCTGTAATTAGGATATAGCAGGTTGGATAATGGATGGATGTTACTTATATAAAAGCTAGATTGAATGTTATTTACCTTGATTTATTTACGTATATTCCTACAGCGTAAAGTCACAAGTAGACTGCAGAGCTTAATCTGTTTGATCGACATGGGCATGCTGACAAATTACATGTGTACTGAAGTAACTTTAGCTGCAGGTGGAAGCTCCTGTCACACCCTACGCAACTGTGCTTGATCTTGTTCAAGATAAGATCCCAGTCGCCCCATGGGAGACTTTCAGAGACTAAGGTCATAAAGCTTATGAAACCTTTTCTGGACAAAGGCAGAACCGTAACAACAGTCACGTGGAGCTTCCATCTGCAGCTAAAGTCACACTGTGTAGTCTACTTAAATACATAAATCAAGGTAAATAACATTCAATCTAGCTTTTATATAAGTAATATATAAATGTTTCTTATGTAAAGACCATCACAAAACATAATCACAAACAGGACTTTGCATGATACATTGGCGAGCTCTGTAAGCCGTGCTTTTTTTTTGAAGGACATGTGTGGGGCAGACTAACTGGGAGGATGATGTCGGATCTCTTGCTGCATCCAAACGGTGCCATCTTTCACCTTTACATCTGGTGCAGCTGCTTTGTTCTTATATGTGAGTAGACATTTCTTGCAGGGAGAGCTTCTGTTCTTTTTCTCCGATGTAGAACCCTTGTCCTCATTTGAGTTCACCTCTGTTATAGCACTTCTTTATTTGAAAACAACAGTGTCAGATTGGGAGGAGTGTGAACGCGACTGAGAGAATAAAACTGAATTAAAAAAAAGCTACCATTTACAAGTACCATACATTTACACCGGCTGTTAAAGACTCAAATTAAATGTATGTTCTTATTATATAATAGTAACAATAAAAGCAGCTCACTACTCAAAATGTTTATTTTGGGAAGTGGCAAGGCTCAGACCCGCAACCTCTTGATTATTAGTCAGCAGTTCTTATCGCTGTACTGCCAAAGCAGTCATGAAAACGATGTACCCTAACCTGATTTCTTTTTCTTTAGTTATAGTCTTGAATAAAAGCACACTTGTTCTGTTATATTTGTACCTTTTGTGAAAGTGCTCATTTGATACTGGACTTCAGTCCTCACACATTATACACTTCATGTCAAAAGTTTGTTGTTAGTACTAAAACATGAGAAAAGTTTGTCTTTTAGGTATGTGTTCAACATTTCTTGCATTTCCTGTCATCCTAGACTTACATAGATCTTTGTAGACAAATAACGATTTATTATTTACCCTATACAGCTCCAGGTTCCTCACTCCCAGATAAACAAGGCTTGAGCTGAGAGAGCTTTTTAGCCTTACTGCGGCGATGGGGAGATGGGATAGTGGGCTGCTTGCTGCTTGTGCTTATCAACACATTTACAAAACAAAAGACACTGACTGAGAGGTGTGATTGGATTTAAAGTGGGCTGGGATTATTAGTTTTTTCATAGGCTTCATGAATTCTAGTGTTAACCAAGAGGCAATCCGCATTTACCTGTAGGGAACGTCTCTTAAGGAAGACATTGCCTATTTGAACATCCCCATCTTACATAGCATGTTACTCTTATCCAGTACAAAGGAAGGGCTCCTTTATGTTTCTAGCACCCAGAGCACTGGTACACTATCGTCCAGTACAAATACAAATGCATATTACATATGTTCAGTCATCGAGGAATCCTGTGTGAATGAAGAGGATATTAATGAATGTGAATCCAGGAAATGCCCAGAAGAATGCGGCAGGCAATACATAAGAGGGCTCTCCCTCGCTTTGAGTGTTCTGTCGTACTTATATCTGAATGTGAACACATGAATAAGATGGAACTATTGCAAGGAAGCTGCATGTTGGAAAGGTGGAAGCACTTCAGCAGAAAAGAAGGGCTCAGAAGACAAAGGCAAGATACTAACAAGCTGGTCCAAACTGAAGGGGGTTGTCTATAAGCTTCAGCAGCAGCAAAAGCTAGTGGCTGCCATATCTGCCTGTAAGCTGCATTTCTGAGTTGCAATTATAACAGTAATTATGATATGACAAGCACTTCAACACTCATTTCTGCATACTGTTACTGACACACTGTTATATTAATTGAAGGTGTTAATACAAAAATAGTTTCCAGTTTAAATGCTGATTGACGCCATATTAGAATTTGGTGTGTCTGTGTGAGGCATTCTTTATTATCAACCTACAGTAATGAACTTGAAGCTTGCATTTCACTGCACTTGCACTTCTTTCAAATGTGTGTGGATTATGAACAGTTTGGTATTAAATATTTTACTGAATTTTAATAACAAAGATGAAGCAAATTTTGTGCGAGTTGTCATTTTGGCAGCATATGTGTGAAGCTTTATGTGAGCACTGTGTAAAAGGATTACAGCAAAGATTATGCTTGGTTTCGGAGAAACATGCATAGGATTGTAGGTGTGTATCAAAATGTTTCCTGGCTAGAATTAAATGAATTCATAATGACAGTTAACCTCTGGTTATCCCCATGTTGCTCAGCTTAATTGGTACCAATTGAGAATGTATTTGTTTTCCAAATGAATTGGTCTTTAATGTTTATTTTTGCTTCTTTGATTATTATTTGATTATTATTGTTTATGTTAATATTGTTACTTTTACATTTTTTTCTTATGTATTTTATGGCTTTGACATGAATATTTTTGCTTTTCAATGTTTCTTGTATTTTTGGGGGAAGGACAATCAATACTTCACTGCAAGGAATCCCCCCGAGCCTTTAAAGCCAAGTTAGGAGAACGAGTCCCTTGCAGTTCATTGTGTTTGTAGCTATACTGTTGGGCCATTGAGCAAGGCCCTTAACCTGCAATTGCTCCGTCCTGAGTATGACGTTAATCTGCATCCATCCTTGCATGTAGGCCATCCAACTTGCAGGGAAAAACTTGAGGGTTGGTGGCAGAATTGGCACTCCAGCCACCATAAAAAAACCTCACACTGTTCCACTCCATCTGAACTAGTGTGGTGCTGAGGTGTCACCCGTTGCATGGCTGCACTCGGGTCCTAATCTGGATCCTGAGTTGGTTTTTTGTGTGGTGGGTGTGGCAATGCACTGTATCAGTGCGTGCTCCTAACTTCTCTCTTGTAGCATCACACACATTCATGTTTTTATCTTCCTGTGGCAGCGGGAAAGAGATGCATAGCATGCAATAAAATGACAGGAGCCTGACTGATGTTACACTTTTACATTTAGTGTTAATATCCTTATTTAGTACAAATATTTTAATGTTGTGGTTGTGATTGCCCAGAGATTTCATTGCTAACCTTCTCTAGGGCTACATAGAGTTAGCATGTCCTTCCCATGTCGGCATGCATTGATTGATATGACTGATTGTGTTTAACTGCTGAGGATCAATTGCTTTATAACTGAATACCAGAAATGTGTCTGTGTTCAGAAGCCATTAAGAAGGCAAACAGAATGTTAGGTTATATAGCATGATGTGTGGAGTACAAGTACAAGGAGGTTAAACTGAAGTTTTATAAAGCTCTAGTGAGGCCTCATCTGAAGTATTGTGTGCAGTTTTGGTCTCCAGGCTACAAAAAGGACTTAGCAGCCCTAGAAAAGGTCCAAAGAAGAGTAACTAGGCCGATTGCGTGGCTACAGGGTTTGAATTATGAGAATAGATTAAAAGAGCTGAGTCTATACCACTTTTAGCAAAAGAAGATTAAGAGGTGAGATGATTAAACTGTTTAAAATTATGAAGGGAATTAGTACAATGGATCGAGACTGTTATTTTAAAATGAGTTCATCAAGAACACAGGGACACAGTTGGAATTTTGTTACAGGTAATTTCTTACAAACGTTAGGAAGTCTTTCTTTACACAGAGAACCATAGACACTTGGAATAAGCTACCAAGTAGTGTGGTAGACAGGAGAACTTCAGGGACTTTCAAAACTCGACTTGATGTTTTTTTAGAAGAATTAAGTGAATAGGACTGGCAAGGTTTGTTGGGCTGAATGGCCTTTTCTCATCTAGATTGTTCTAATGTGTCAACAGTCACTCTCAATAACCAAAATAACATTTATTACTGCATGTTCAGTGGAGTAAAGTTCATCTGCTCAGTTTATGATCAACCAATTTTGTCTGCTCACTCCTGCTTTGGTCCCTGTGTTACATCCACAGGCTCTGCATATTTCTCAAAGGATTTTTGGAGGGCCAGCTTTCTTCTTGACATGCATCTGCAAATAATTAATGAAACACAGATTTCTCTTGAGACATGCAGAACTTAAGGGCGAAATATGGTAGAATTTATGGATCCATCTTGACATGTGTCAAAGATAAAGGCAGCTGGTGTAATGGTGAGCATCAACACTGAGCATCATTTTTAATGTCACAGTATATCTAAGCATTCTTGCCCACCATTTGCATTCCTTTTTATGTCCACAGTTTACCCTTTCCTAAAAGAATATTTCTACCAGAAAATTTACAAAGCATGCATCACCTGAAGCTGGAGCGATGAACATGGCAGTGCCTTCGGTTTGCTCCAATGGCCTTCATAGTCTTTAGATTTCAAAACCAAAAAGCCCATTGTGGTGAGTATGAATAGATGACATGAAAATACAGTCACAATATCTGGAGGAACTGACTGGTGTAATCAAGTCAGCATGCACCTCATTGTTGAATCTGTGCCTTTAAGAATTCAGACTCATTTGGAAGCAAAAATGGTTAAGTATCTGAAACTAGTAATGTATACTTAATGAAGTGGCCACCGAGTGAAAGATATGTTAGATTATTAAAACAAGCAATCCAATCCCAATCCATAGAGATGACAATGCATGCCTTAGTGACACCAATTATTGCTGCACATGATCTTGAATATCAGCATGCCAGACCATCAAAAACTGAACAATGTCTTTAGTAAGAGAAGAAAAAAAATATTTAGAAGAGAGAAATAAAAAACTCAGAATAATGCCAAGTTCCATCAGTAGGCACTAGTATGCTGTCCTCCCCACCATACCAAGTCCTTCCTTTGATCATCATAATCCGTCTCGTTTCTGCTTCTGGTTTAAGTCCTTGTAAAACTTTAAAACTTTAATTATGGAATACAGTAAGACTGTGGGGTTCTACTCCAACCTTCATGCTAATCTTACAAGATGTTTCAGTCCTACAGCTCCCAGCTAAACAGCACCTAATAAACACAGACTTGTGTATAAGGCATTGAATGAGCTGCTACTGCCTTTTGAGTCTTGTAAATAAACAGAACAACAGAGGGTGAAAATGTTCATAATTTATGTCAGTTATATGAAAGTGAAAAGATTTTTGTGTACTAACAACAAGGACAACTGTAAGTGGACCTTTGTTTGAGAAAAATAGAAGAATCAGCTTCTGGGATTTGGCAGCACCCTGTGGATGAAGGCTTTGCTTATCGGATGGAGAAACAACAAAATAAAGCTATGGTGACTCGGATCTCTTCACTTACATCAACATAAACATGCAAGAACAAAAGTTCTGTCAGAAGCAATACATGTAAGAAGGGCCAACAGATGCTGGAAGAACTGGGAGTAGCTGTCACTTTCCATTACTTTTACTGGAAACAGTCAGATGTGAAATCTCTGTTGCTGGTCGAGAGTAATGCTTTTCAGTGGTATGAGCCTTCAGGCGACTGGAACCGCAACAGATGCAACATCAATAACATTATTAATTGATGGAAATTGATTTTTGTCATTTTTAACTTACATGAGTGAAAATCAATACCCTTGTTTCTGTGGCATACTGGGCCTTGTCATTTCTTATATGCTAAAAAATGTAAAAGCTGTAGAAAGACCACTATTGGAGTTAGAAGACATACAATATTAGTAAATGCATAAAAAATTAAGTTTGAAAGAACAAAAAAAATAAAGAACAGGAGGAGCAAAATTAACCTGCCATTTCTGAACAATTGACAAAGGAATACCCGCCAGGTGTTTTTTTTTCACCTTGAATAAGGTGTGGTAAGTGGCCTGAACACAGACAGGTAGACATTGTAAAATGCACCACAACACATGTTTATTTACAGTCTGTATTATTTACAGTGCACACACAACCCCAAAACTCCACCAAAGTCCAGGCCTTTCCCCAATGCCTTCCTCTCAGGTCCGCCTCCACTCCTCTCCACTAAGACTGTCCTTCTTCCACCCGACTCTGGCCCTCGAATAGAGGGAGGCGGCCCCTTTTTTACACACCTGGACGTGCTCCAGGTGCCTCCCGATAATCTTCTGCTGGCACTCCCCAGTGTGGCGGAAGTTCTGGCTGCGCACCCAGAAGCACTCCCGGTGTCCCTGGTCTTCTTCCCCCCAGCAATTCCAGGTGTGGCAGAAGTGCTGAGGGCCAGAGCTCCTCAGGCACTGCGGCGCCACCTGGCAGTGACCACGGGCCCCTATAGGGGTGAGCTTCCAAGCTCCGTTCCCTTGGTCCCCAAAGCCACCAGGGTGGTCACCCCCTCATGGTCTGGAGGAGGCATAAGCCTTCCTCCGGTCCTCCTGGGCATCCCAGCTGGGTAGCACCCCCAGCCACTCGCCACAAAGGTAATCTTGATTTGTTGTCATACTTTCAGAAGTAATGGTATACAACTTTGTCAAGAAATCAGTATCAACACCATATGCACCGCAGCTTTCTTTGAATGCCAATAATTTCTTATACACATGCTGTGCCAGTCATTAACAAGAAAATCAAGAAGCATGCAATGGCTTATATAGCCAAAGTGAATATGGGCAATAAACTGGGACTTGAATGTCTTTATTTAATTTAAGGGTGCTCAAAAACACCCCAGGCACTCACACAATAAGCATAAACAGCTCTGTTTAAAAGATTCTTTATCCAAATGTGTAAAACTAGATGACAAATTTGTCTTCATTGTCAATGTTAGTGCTTCTGTACAGCAACACACTTTTTAATGTGATGCTTGTTGGGACCTCTGATTCTGCTCATGCATTCTCTTCTGCTCAAAATATGACTTTGATTTGGGTACGGCAGAGATCTTAATCAGACTTTACAGTTCAGACAGTGGTTTCCCATTCAATTCTTGAAAATTTTTAGAAAAAGGTGTCCCAAAGTAACTAAATAGATGACACCTAATATGAGGGACGTCCAATTATAAACAGGAATTTTCATGCTCTGTTCTTATAAAGAGTGCAAGGTAGACATGACTCCTTGGATAAACACATGTACAGTGCATCTGGAAAGTATTCACAGCACATCACTTTTCCACATTTTGTTATGTTACAGCCTTATTCCAAAATGGATTAAATTCATTTTTTTCCTCAGAATTCTACAAACAACACCCCATAATGACAACGTGAAAAAAGTTTACTTGAGATTTTTGCAAATTTATTAAAAATAAAAAAACTGAGAAAGCACATGTACATAAGTATGCACAGCCTTTGCTCAATACCTTTGGCAGCAATTACAGCCTTAAGTCTTTTTGAATATGATGCCACAAGCTTGGTACACCTATCCTTGGCCAGTTTTGCCCATTCCTCTTTGCAGCACCTCTCAAGCTCCATCAGGTTGGATGGGAAGCGTCGGTGCACAGCCATTTTAAGATCTCTCCAGAGATGTTCAATCGGATTCAAGTCTGGGCTGTGGCTGGGCCACTCAAGGACATTCACAGAGTTGTCCTGAAGCCACTCCTTTGTGGGCCATACTACCATCAGTATTTACACACTTAGTGAAATGTATTAATTACTTGAGCATTAACTATGTAAAAGTATGAAACATGGTTACCTGTTGCAGGCTGAAGTAGCATTGGTCGATCTTTTCTACAGCATGGCACATGAAAAATCTGCTATAGCTTCAGACCTGAGCTGCAGACTTTGATTGCATACATGAAATCTCCACCTCAGCTAAACTGAAATTCTTTAGTAGTCCAAAGGGTGAGTTTCTCTTTGAAGCTGCTACAACGGTCTTCTCTCAGCGTGCAGTTCTAGCATTCTATTTCTGTTTGAGCAGAAGGACACCTGAGATTTTGTTATGAACAACCCTATATGCAGTGAGAGTTTGGTAAAGGAGTAGAAACTGAGCTCAGGTTGAGAGGATACAAAGATAGCAGGAAGCTACTGTAGTGCTGGCATTGGACTATAAAGAATGAAATTAACATTTTGCCATTTGTTGTCTTGGATGCACATAACCCTCTGGGGTAATTAGTCTATTGGTTTGTCTATCAAGATTATGACAGTGTGATAAAGAAAATCAATTAATAAGTGTAAACTGATACTCTGCAACTGGGCAAGGTACTGGGAGACACTTTCCAGCCATTCAAGCCACATTAATGCTTGTTGTTTGTAAACTTTATTATGCTCTTGATCATCACGCAATAGCAGAATGTAATGGCAGAGTGGCCTAAGCCACTAATGATGCATATAGCATTGTCAAAAATTTTGCCCCAGTTTTGTTTTAGGCTGGAGTGCTTTCTGCATTTCTGCATTTAATTTTCCTGTTATGCCCATGTCTGTTTAAATTGCTCCACAGGGTCCATATTTATCATGTATCTAAGAATTACTCCTAGGAATTGCACAAAAAGTTGAACTAGGAAAAGAACTTGTCCTACCTCAGAGTAGGACATGAGAAGAAGTTGGAACACATCCTAGTCCCAGTCCCAATGAGGAGTAGGAGACCACATCTGAGAATGAACAACATCACGATTTTATGGCAACTCTTACTGCAAACTAACTCTCATCATGATGTGTTGTAGTTTTCTGACAGTAATGCTGAGGACTCACCACAAAGATAATAGTAATAAAAATAATACTGAAAGTAAAAGAGTAAGTAGAAGGAAAACCTATAATTAGATAGGATATTGTGCCAATGTATGCGTAATTGCTGCCACTTTCACTGAGTAATATTGCCACAAATACCGAGATAGAAAGACAGAGAAATGCAAAATGAATGAAAGTTGAGTCTGATATTAGGTAAATTTATTTAACAATGAATAATCCACAGCCATACTTTCAGATGAAATAATCTTTCTGCTGTTATTATGGCCATGGGAAATACCTTCTAAAATAACAGAAACTAGCCACAAATATTTATGTGCTTTTACAGAATTTCCACTTACTCTTTCACTGTTACCAATCATCTTCTAAAGTCGTGTCTTCTGTGAAGATGTGTTTAACCAATGCCCTGGGAGTCTCTGCTTGCCCCCATGAACCTTGCAAGATAAAAAGTGAATGTTCCAGGGGTTTGTGGAATGTAGAGCCCAGCATATATTTGTGTGAGGTTTTGCTGTCAATCACTAATCCATCCCTGCTAATCTACAGGGTAATATACAGGCTACTACAATACAGTTTACATCCATGACTACCTGTGTGTTAATATTGTTATAATGCTTACAGTTGACACATTCATGCTCTTCCACACATGGGGCAATGAACTTTATGTGCGTTCCATCAATCATATTAACAACTTCAGGAAAAGCGGTGATTTACATGAATGCCGCTTGGTTTAACATACCTCACGTGGAGTGGTGGGGAAATGTATAAATCTGCGTATTATCTCACATGTTTAAAGACATTCAAAGTTTAGTGCAGAATTTGAGAAATGTTTGGTTGTGACTGACATACCCAAATCATTGCTGTTGCAAAGCTATTACCTCTGGCCAAACAGTGTAATGTTTTAAATACTTTTTGCTTAACTGTTGTCACACACAAGTGCTTAGGAGGCAGCCAACAAGTCGTGAGGTGAGTGAAATATTGCAAGACAAGGGGTATCGAGTATTAAAGCCTCTCTCCTTCTTTCACCAGAGCTGCAGAAAAAAATAATAAAATAACTCACTCTCCTCCAGCAGTCCCGGATTCCTAAAATGTAAATGTGTACATTCCATCACATCACTTCCGTTTCCAGCTCCCGAAGATGACGTCACTTCTGGCTTTTCCTGATGACGTTACTTCCAGTTGTCTCCCAATGATGTAACTTCCATCTTCCAGTTCTCACGTCACTTCCATCAGTACTTCCTTCTGGTCACCATTTTCTATATAAAGTCACAAACAACTCATGTTTTCTATCAATTGTTATATTTTTTGATCATTTTTTTCGCTTATTTTCTGCAAGATCTCCGGACATTATAAGGAGACAATTCCCCAACTCTTTTTTGAGTTTCTTTATTGATTTATTTACCCACACTTTGTAGTTGGATTGATCATGTAACATACAAGTATATTATGATGTTATGAATATTATTCCATCTCAGTCAAACTTATATGTTTTTAGCAGTTCATTGTCCAGTGTTCTGAAAACATTCATCCTTTCCCGGCATGTGCATGCTGATCTCTTCCTGAATGCCAGCTTGCAGTTCTTTGCAAGTTAAGACAGCTCACAAGCACTCCTAAATCCTGGTAAAGTTAGGAGAGGTTTCCTAAATTAGGAAAATTGATCAAATGCTTTTACTCATGCTCATAAGAGTATTAATACTAATTTTTTAGCCAGTTAGGACTGGTTTCCTACTCTGCTATGCTTGATAAATGCAGGCACAGATTCCAATTTTTTCCCAAAACCCTGGCATCAGGTGAATGGGTTAGGTCAGGGGTCCTCAACTCCAGTCCATTGGAGGGCCACAGTGGCTGTAGGACTTCATTCTAACCCTTTTCTTAATTAGAGACTAGTTTTTGCTGCTAATTAACTCCTCTTCCTTTCATTTTAATTGACTTTCTTATTAAGATTTGTTCCCCTGAATTGCTTCATTGTTCCTCTGAATTGCTTCATTTCTTTCCTTAAGTGGCACCCAAACAGGAAATAAAATGTGAAGTGAGTGAGCCAACAGAAGACCAACTAAGTTAGGGCCTCAAACTCCAGCCAATTTCACTCTAACCAGTTGCTTAATTAGGCTCTGATTTTTGTTGCTAATTAAACCCATTCTTTAAATCCATGGCTTGTTGCTGCTCTAATTGTGCAAAAGCATACATTTCTGAAATCGTTGATTTTTTCTTTTCTAAGAGCTCTGTTAAAATGTTTCGGGGACCTGAGCAGATCAACATTCCCAAGACCTTCATCCTTCTTTATTTTCAGATACTGTAAGATGGACGCAGTTTGCTGGTCCTGTTTTGACTCATTTTGTATCTTATTATTGTTCAGCTGCTAAATAAGGAAAAAGAAACACTTAAGGGGTCTGAGTCTTTAAGAGCAAGTCAATTAGAATTAATTTAAAAGAAGTTAATTAGCAGCAAAAACAAGTCTCTAATTAAGAGAAGGGTTAGAATGAAAACCTTTTAGCCACTGCGGTCCTCCAAGACCGGAGCTGGGGACCCCTGGGCTACTTCCACTTTGTAAGAAACAGACAGTGGAGTGTCATTCCATCCACAGAGTGTTCTTGGGCGGTGTAAAGAGGAGCTTCACAGCTTTCTTTTTACTGTTCAAAAATATTGTCTTTTAAAATATTTACTGGATGGTTGTTTTTTGACAGAAATTCATGGTGACCTGCAGATGTGCTGTGAGTTACTGGAGAGCAAAATAGTGCATGTGCCTGCACACATGACAGAGATCTGGAGAATGCACAAGGTTGAATTGCGGAGAGAACACAGAATGTAGCTCCGAGATGCAGGCTGGCGTGGGGATGTGGCTGAATGCACACTCTGACTACTCGAAATTTGAAATGTGCCAGGTGCATTTGACATTGGGGTTTCAGGGCGTACCCCAAATAGAGTGTATGTGCCATCAGCACTAGTCAGAAAGGGATTTTGTTTTCCATTTGGACAAGGAGGAATCTCTGCTATTAAGAGGTTTGTTTTACCTGAGCTTGTTTTGGAATTGAAATTTAGTAAGGCTTTTGCTCTGTGGAAACCTTAGGCTTCTTATGGTTTTCTTTAAGCCTCTATAAGATACAAAAAGGGAAGATTTAACTGAGCATGTGTTTTGAAATCAACGCACCTGCACTGTTTTTTACTGTATTTTACTTCTTGCACTTGCTTTTCTGAAGTCTGGCTTTTAATTCTGTGCCATTGGTTCTTGGTCCCATTACTTGAGATCAGTGTCCCAGTGTCCGAGGGACACCTGTCATTACAGGCTGTGCCTGCTTTTTCCAAAAGAAACTATTGCTTTCTTCAAACATGGACCACACTTGCTTGATTTCTCATTTCTTCAAACCTGATTTAAATGAGTTTGCTATTAAAATGGAAGTGTAGCTGCATTTATCAAAAATGAACAGTTCTTTGGCTTTTATTTTGCTTCATAGGATGATTCAGACAATAGTGAGACACAAGTTCAACCAAATATCTTTGTTTTAAAAGTTATAGTAAAATTTTAAAGTAAAACAGTTCACACAAAAATAGAGAAAAAATTGATATTAAAGAAAAGTTTAAGAAAAGTTCTGTTTAAAGCTTATATATCTTGTTTCATTTCTTTAAGTTTGGTCATACATTCATATTAGGCACGTTAAAGCACACATTCATTTCAAAACGGTAAACTCAGTCAGAAAACTGTATACCATCTCCTATTTAAAAACAGTCCATGACTGCTTCCAAACTGGCTTGATTAATACTCTGTTTTACATGTATAACTAAGAAAGTTCTATCTCATGTTAACTTACAGAGGTTAAAAGGCTATATCATATGCTAGGTAGCTATAAGAAACTGACGTTCTATAGAAATTAGGCAAACACTATATGAATTTAACATCAAACATTAACTTTCTAAGATTGGCTCTTACAGGAAGGACCAATCAATATTTTATGATATACATGTCTTTATTTTTACAAAGACTCCTAGGACACAATTTTCTTTAGAGCCAATTAAAAGGTGCACCTAAAGCAAAAAAATGTTTGCAAGAGTAAAATGAAAAGTGCCAAAAGCACTTAAGTGAAGGGCCAGGAAAATAAAGCAATAAATCAATGGGTTGACTCTTACTCTTTGAGAGGTTTGCAATATCTTGTTTAGGAAAAGAAGCTAATAGTGCAAAAAATATAACTCTATTAAGATTTTAGCAATCTGTAAACCGTTGGTTGGATTGCTAAAATATGCTATTAAAAATTCAAAAAGTGGTGTTTTCTGTCTTCAGCATGGAAATAAATCAAACACACTGAAAATCTTGCCTGCTGAAGCGATGTGGGAGCAGGCTCCAAAGCCTATTTTTGTCATTTGTTTGGGCTTCATTTTTGGCCCGGTAGCTAATGCTGCCACGCAGGCACAGAAGACGCTAAAGGTGGGAAGTGTAAACGTGTAGACTGCAGATGAATACTAATTGTGATGCAGTTGCCCAAGGCTTCCTTCTGACAGTGTGTGCTTCACTTTAGAGTTTGTCACCTGCAATTTGCTTCTTGGTGGGATATCTAAGTAATTTATCAACAGCTGTGAGCGTCATCCCTGGGGCTTCAACCTGGAGTGTGTCTTATTAGCATACTGCGGTGCACCTGAAGTGGCCTAGTTTTGAACACACTTGCCTTGGAAAGTGCCCATCTCTGTTCCGGCTGCTTTTATTAATCCTGGACTAAGACTGGCTTAGGTAAATGTCCAGAACCTGACAGCTGCTTTGTCAAAGATAAGACACCACCATTCCTTATTTCACAGCCTATGTGCACAGTGTGTCTTTTTTAGAATTGTTCACCGCAATTGAACACATCAGAAGAGCTGATGGCACTGTGTTCTTTAAGTTGATTGAACTAAGCCAAATGATGGTTCTGAGGATGATTGTTTGTGAAGTTAGATACAGTAATAGTTCCGCATTTACTTATTCTTATGACTGATTTTCAAGGGTTACAGAGCTCAGAGAGTGGGCTCAGGACATGACTAACTAAAAGTGGTATTGGGAGTAGGTCAGTTACTCTCAGGGGCTAAAGGAACTCTTTCATCTCCCAGTGTGACCAGTGAGCAAAATTTTTTATGATGAAGTTCCATTTTGCTCCTTCATTTAAATAGCATGAATATGAAGAGTCAATGCTTGATCTCTTGAGTTGCTTTGGAGGCCAATACACTTCTCTGTTATAATTACTGTCATCTTTATGTAACCTGGGCTAGGTTTAAAAAGAAAAAAAAAGAATATCCGAATGCGAGTTTGTGTTAATAAAGTTTATTGACTGAAATGGGGTACAAGTTGTGGGGGTTGGGTAAGATTAAGTTATATATGTAAGTGTCCTCTGATTGGCTTCCACAGTTGAGGCAGAATGCCGAAACGAGACGGGAAGAAAGAAAGGGAAATGAGAGGGACAGTTGAGGCAGAACGCTGAAACGAGACGGGAAGAAAGAAAGGGAAATGAGAGGGACAGTTGAGGCAGAACGCCAAAACGAGACAGAAAAAGAAAGAGGAAATACATTTAGCAAACCGCTAAAACATAAAAGGAGAGGACAGAACAGGAGAAGAGTAAGATTTAGCAACACACTAAACAGATTAGACAGAAAGAATCAATAGAAGGACACGAAGAGAGGGACTGACACGTGGTGGATGGAGTGATTTGGTGACCTGAAGAAGAGAAAGACGACAGGACACGAATTCAGCACTTGCGAACAGCGAGTGAGGAGGTTGTTCAAGAGAGAGGGAGACGAGAGGCCCAAAGGAGGTACCCGAGGACAAAGGAAAGTACTTTCAAACAAGGTCTGTGTTTTTTTTTTTTGTTTGTTTTAAGTGGCTTGAGTTAAATCCTCAAGTGAAGGGGCCAGTTCTGTTTTGTTTGTTTGGCCACCACGCACCTGAGCTA
>JANRMT010062848.1:3420036-3458371 GCA_026402145.1 Polypterus bichir lapradei
AGTCAGTCAGTCAGTCAGTCAGTGAGGGCTTTGCCTTTTATTAGTATAGAAGAAATCTGAGAAGTAGATTCTGTATTAGATCGAGTTGGAAAGTGGTAGGAAAAAAAATTAAAAACACTTAAGTGTAAAATGAAAGAGCCTTAAATAAATTAGCAGGCAATCTGAGATTTTCTAGAGAAAGTAAACTGATCACAGAATGCATTCTGGGATAGAATGTATCTTTAAATTAAATGGCCTAAGATTTTAAAGTACTACTCTTAGAGCAATAATTTGCTATTGGATTAAATTTGTGATTGATGGTCAATTGTGTCACCAAGGTTATGTAGGGGATGTGAACATCACTTAATAAGACCATCTGAAGGGATGACACTCAAATGACTGTCTATAAAATGTTTGTGTAGTGTTTTGGGAACCTACTCAATGAAATGATCAACTGTCTGTGGGCTCAAATTACCAAGAAGGACCTTGGCCCATCCTTCTCAATGAAATGCTCGAGTGTCTGTGCACCGTCAATAGCGGGAATTACCATGTAACATTAACAGGCCAGGTGTCCTCATGCTGTATTGTTTAAAGGATGATCAACCCTCTGCTAAGGAACTCTATTTATCAAATCACCCAGGGGCCTGTGGGGGTCTTAACCCGGACTTGGTTACACTGAGTGACAACAATCCTAGTGATTCCGCTGTTGATGGTGTTTTCTTGCAATTAAATGCTGCCACAAGTGTAGAGGGTTATCACTCAAAGGTGCCAAAACAGGAAAATGCAAAGGATACCTCTGATTCTTAACTGCTGCAATGATCTACAGTATTAAGAGGCAAATGAGGGGTAGAAAGGTGACAAGTAAAAACCAAAAGACAAAATAACTTAAAAGGAATAAACACAGATGTGCTCTGATGAAGGCAAAGGTAGAAGAATCTGAGAAATCGTCACAAATACAGATTGTCAGAACCTCCAAAAAAGTTAAATGATGACATCAAAAAACAAAGCAAATAGAAATCCATCCATCCATTATCCAACCCGCTATATCCTAACTATAAGGTCACAGGGGTCTGCTGGAGCCAATCCCAGCCAACACAGGGCGCAAGGCAGGAAACAAACCCCGGGCAGGGGTAAAAAAAAGAAAATTAATTTTGGCCTTGTTGCTTGCAGGTTAAGTTTTTTGCTGGTCCATTGAGTAATATAAGTGCAATCATAACCTTTTAACTGATCATTTTGTATAAGCTTTGTTTCCAGGAGTACTTTGATGGCTATGTAACCTTTATGTAACTTATTAATAAAATTAACTTTATAAATGAGAAGAAAGCATACACTCTATCTTGCTTTATTCTGGTCAATCCAGTTTTCTTAATATTCCATTTTTTAAGAGATGTACCTGCTTCAAGAACCTGAAATGCCTTTAATGAGGAATATATGTGTTGCTGTTTAGTTTGTAGAAATTACTCACTCGATGTCCATGATTCTTTAATATTCTATTTTAGGATCGCCAATGCACCTAACCTGCATGTCTTTGGACTGTGGGAGAAAACCAGAGTACCCGGAGGAAACCCACGCAGACACCGGGAGAACATGCAAACTCCACGCAGGGAGGACCCGGGAAGCGAATGCGGGTCTCCTAACTGCGAGGCGGCAGCGCTACCCACTGCGCCACTGTGCTGCCCCAAATAGAAATCCCTAGAGAAAAAAAAAATCCAAAACTAGGAAGTCGGTGAAACCGCACCAACATCTTATATAATGGTTGTATAATAATAATAATCTTATATATAAACATCTACACGTGGAAGTGTGTGTGTCTGTCCGACCCAGAAGTGAGAGGTGGAGTCGGGGTAATGGCTCTACCTTTGAAGAGTCACTCACTTAGCCACTAATACAGAAGCGAGGTGAGCACATCAGCAAAACAGTATCCCTTTTTACTTTTCCTCCTGCCGCTAATACACAAGCCAGATGAGCACGCTGGCAAAAGGAAACCTCCGAAGTAAGACAGTCACTTAGCAGCTAATGCACAAACAATATGAGCATGTCGGCAACATGAATTCTCCTAGGAGAGAGATGCCCAAAGTAGTCAATTTTATTTCTGACGATTTCAATACTTTCTAGAACCCCATGCTTTTTACAGCACAGGCTTACACAGCTAGTAATAATATAATGCTGAACACATGGCTAGCAATAAGCATTGAAATTGTAAACAGTATGGAAGCAGCCAAACAAACATATATCAAAACTGTAACTTCTGACAAAAGTATGTATAACAATAACAAAAACAATAAGCAATACTAGTTGTAATTGACTGAGGTGGGCTGGCACCCTGTCTGGGGTTTGTTTCCTACCTTGCGTCCTGTGTTGGCTGGGATTGGCTCCAGCAGACCTCCGTGACCCTGTAGTTAGGATATAGCGGGTTGGATAATGGATGGATAGTTGTAATTGATTTTTACAATACAAGCAATTTTGTTTTTCTTGTGGAATGGACATAACATTTATTGTGAACTCCGTATTATGTTGCAGCCAGGGGTTGTTCTGTGGGTTATGTTTACCTTCTTTGTTGTTATTTTTGTTGTTTAAAAAATATATGCATATATATATATATAAACAAAGATGTACCTAATGCTAACATTGATGCCATTGACCTAGTGATGTCACCACAGATTTCTTTGTGACCTTTCCTAGCAATGGCACAGCCACTATCAGCAAAACAGTCCTCAATGGCGATTCCAATAAAAATACAAATATTCATTAAAGTGTAAAAAAACATTGAAACAAGAAATACATGGATTCCTGAGTCTCAAAGACCCCCCGGTTTTAATATTATTATTTTTAGAGGTGTCAGGGACTATTTTGAAAAATGAACAAGAGTCAAATTGTGACACCCACATTTACAACTTGTCAGAGAACATGCAAGAAGAATTAAAAAGATGAAACCTGTCTGTTTTTAAGGACTTGAAAAGACTCTAGGAAGGAAGGGAGACAGGAATCATTATAAAGAAAATGTAAGATATTATTCTGTTGTACTATTAATTTTAAAGAATACCAATTCTTTAATTTATGTTGTGATTAATATTTGTAATACATTTTGTTTATACCATAACTATTTCTAATGGTATTTGGCTCTTTAGAGATGGAGTTTTTATATTATTTTATTTTATTAATAGTATAACCTGTATTGTTATTATAACCGACACATGCTGGGCTGAAATATTTTTGGGTACATGCTTGCTTACTTTTTTTCTGTTATAATACTTAACATTACCTATTGTTGAAATAATTCTTTTTTTTCCTTTTGTCTATTTCTAATCTGTTAATGCTATTTTATTCTCTTTAGAAATTTAACACTGGAATAGATTGTGATTTTTTTAATTGTAATTAATTTCATGTTCCCATTTCTTTTTGTGGATATTGATATTACACAAATCTATTCATCCACTGTGGTTGAGAAGAGCCTGTGTGTTTCAAGTGTGCCAGGCTTCTTGGCATCCAAGAGGATTGGGCCTTTGATGTGTTTGATCCTAGTCCCTGTTGTGTTTATATTTGGAAGTTAACTCCAAGAAGAATACACAAGATCGCTAAATGATAAGATTTAAAGAAAATGGTGTCGCTACAAATAGAACAAACAGTTTTATATTGGTTTTTAAAGGGTCTGAAATGATTAAAAGTACTGAACCGCCCAGTACTGATGGAAGCCTGGCTGCAGTGGTGAATGCATTAGCCCTGTCGTTGACCACATACCAGATTATGATCCCGAAGATTACCCTTACATTCAGGTGTTGTTGTTGTTGTTGGTTTTTTTTTTTAATATTGTCTACAATCACACTTTTTATCATATTAATAAGATAGGTAATAGGCAAATCCAGAAAATGACCATTAAATCTTTGATGATGATAATATTGCTAGTGTTTTGCTCTTGACACTTCATTTTTGTACAACAGAACACAAATATTTTTAATTGTCTTCTGGCTGTCACTACTCATTCATTTAAATTCAGCCATAAATGACAATATCTCTAGGTGCTCTTGAAACCCACTCAAGCTTTGACGAATTCACTCTCACTGTGCAACACAAGCAACAACAACATTTATTTATATAGCACGTTTTCATACAAATGATGTAGCTCAAAGTGCTTTACAAGATGAAGAAAGAAAAATATAAAAATAAGATTAGGCAATGCTAAGTAACAAAGAATAAAGTAAGGTCCGATGGCCAGGAGGACAGTTAATCATGAATACCAAGGAGCAGTGAGATGACAATACTACACAGGTGTTTCTCCACAAGAGTGAATAGTTTGTGCATTGTATTCATTTGTCATTTGTTTTAGAGATAGCATGCAGGATGACTTTAGTTTTGTTTTTTTTCAGTTAAAGCACATTTATTTCTCTAAGTGTTCCAGATAGTGACAGTTACCAACAGCTTATACTTCCAGTTCAACAAAGTTAACCAGGAGTTCATCCCATCTGGCTGCCATCTTGAAGATGGATATGAATGTAATATACACTTTGACTACCATCAGGACCTTCATTCACAACTAGCCAATATCCTTTGGAAAGGCCCACTTGTGTAGCAACTTCTTTGCCACAATAATTAATTGCTGCATCACAATACTCAGCTTTAGACTCCTGATCAATGAGATTCTTTGTGACAACTAGAAAATGAGTTGGGGCTTGAGTTCATCTTTGTAAAATATTTTTGCTTGTATTGCCTTGCAAATAATTTTACAAAATATGGTGTCACACCCTGGCTGTGCAACTTGTCCTTTGGCCACCTTATCTGCCATGAAACGGAGTATTGTAAAGTATTCCACCTCTCATGCTTACTGCTGGTTGACTTTAATTTTCACATACTCTAGTGGTTCTCAACCTGTGGGGCGGGTCCCCCTAGAGGGGTGCGAAGTAACAAAAAGGGGGGCATGAAGATGTGAAAAAAAGAAAACAAGAATCAAAAATATGAAAAAAAATCTGTTGAAACCAAAACAAATTAACTTAAACTACATTCTGATACTAGAACAATAAATATAGAGTTAGATAAATGTCGATAAAAGTTAAGTAGGTATAATAAAATATGCATTTACATTTCCAAAAAATGTTTGGGGGGGGGGGTGCGATTAAAACTGTTATGAAAACTCGGGTCGCAAATACTTAAAGGTTGAGAAACGCTGACATACTCAAATACAGAGACTTCTTAAAGACAAAGAATGAGTGTAGCAGCCTTACTAGCAAATTTTTGATGAATTTCAATAATACTGATTTATTGTTCATAATGCATATTGTCACAATGTCACTCCTAAATGTGCTTGGTGTAACAGCACCTTGGCAAAAACTCAAGGATAGACTAGAAAAAACCTTCAGAACACAGTGAATACAACATTCTCAAACAAAAGGAATTAAACCCTCTGATCATCTTAGTCTTATGTGAACTGGTGCATGGCACAGGCAGAACATCAGAGAAGACCATCTTATGAGAGGTGCTATTGAATCGGCAGCCTACTGTTACTTATACCATTTATTAAACACTGTCAATGTGAATTAAATCTACCCTAGCCCTGATCTAGAGTTTAATCACATGTCATGACTCCTTGCCTTAGACAAATCAGCATATTAAATTAGAATTATCATCTATCAGTACTTTTCATTTAATGGGGATTTAGTTTAGAGGTGGCCCACTAAGGTTGCTCATTGCTACTTAGCAACAGAGAGGTATTAGGGATGCAATCTAGCACAAAGCTTTAATTCTATGGTGATGTCTCTGCACTTGTCTTATCCTACATTAATATTCAACATGACACATTTCTTTTTACTATTTATTTATTTGCCCTTAACTGGAGTTTACCTGGTTATTGATACTTATGTGCATAGGCACCATCTGTAGAAGGCATAAAATCAACTGCCTGCCCCCCATCCCGCCATGCCACATTAATGCTAGAGATAAGTGGAGATGGTAAAAATGAGTTGAAAAATCTATACTAGCTATGTTTGAGTTCATATGTTACTACAGGCTTTTAAGGTTGCATTCAAAGTACAGTTAAAAGTGACTCAATTCCAATTGTTGACTTGTATCCAATATTTTTGTTTAACTGTTAAAATAATTTTGCAGGTGATTAAAATCTCATGTGATTGTGTAGCAATAGCTAGATTTAGATTAGATTAGATTAGGTAAAGTATTATTAATCCCATGGGGAAATTCAAATGCATACAGCAGCAAAAACATAACAAAACAAGAATACAGACTCACAGGACAGATAATACAGCCAATTAATCAGTAAATATATAAATAAAAATAAACTTGACAAACACAACGGGTGGAAACATTGAATAGTCTGTGGAGAGTATCCTCCACACCTATACTGTATGTACCAGGTAGGCTAACTGCAGATGATTCAGATGTTATAAAATCAGCTGTCAAATCTATCCTGAATCTGAAACATTAACAAAACTTGATGCAACAGTTGTAATCTAATAGATAAACATGAATGCCAGCTAAATGCCGACTACTGACATGCTAAATGTTGACATACTGACGTAGTTTACAATGTGCACACTAGCAAGTGCCTGAAGATGTTTTGACTTGGGTCATCACCGCTATATGATAAAACACATGAACACAAAAAAGGAAGAAAATGTTGAGGGTTTTTATACAAAACAGCGGCTTGACAGTTTCAGAACGATAAGGGGAATATTACTCGGAATTTAATACACTTGAGAGATATTTCAGAAAATACATAATTATACGGGCAGGCTTTCTTTTTTACTTCAAATTTCCTTATATGCAACATGAATAAAAAAAAAAAATCACCATTTCATGGCAGTGTAAAAAAGATTATCCAAAGGTGACGTTCTATTTAGCCTTCCAATCTAACAGGCATCTTACTGTGATGGTGAGAGCACTATCATAATCTTACCATGGAGTCTCAAAAAATCATAAATATATCCATTAAATTATGGTTCCTGAAGTAAACTAACTAGCCCCATATATATTCCAAAATTAAATAAAAATGAAGTATAATTATTATTATTACTAAACATTTACTCATAATTCCTGTTTACAGTATCCTTACCAACATGTGCAATGACTGCAATATCACCATACAATCAATGCACGGTGTTGGTGTTTTTCTAGCAAGAGACGATCTATGGAGAACATTTTTAGTGTAAAGACATGTTTTGCACAGCGTCTTTGTAGTAATTAAAATTTAAATTTTAGGTGTAACGTAAGTTTAGATGCCAAATTATAATGTGTTAATAAGTTTTGTCATATAACAGGGTGGAGCTATGCAATTTTGACTTCATATTTCTTTGTTGTCATAGTCATAGTGACTAAACATTTTGTGCTGGTGTGTTGTGCTCACTTTATTGTTCTTCCACTTGTTCTTTCCAGTGGTGTGTGTCTACTTCAGATTCTGAGCTCTGTATTGGACAACTCAAACACATGTGAGCAGCCCTGCCATTGGTGATTTAATTGGGTATATTTTTATGCTCTGACAACCTGTATCATTTCTTGCTGTGTTATGTTATATAGAGACAGTGATGGTTGCCACTCGCTACTCCATGCTTGGCACATTATAAAGCAATTGAAAGCTAAGAATGATCGAGCAGAGATCTATGCATGTTTTCTAAACTTTACGAGAAAGTGATGTCTAATCCCCAATAGCAAAGCAGAAAAGGAGTGTGGGGTACAGCCCGGACACAGACAGGTAGACATGATGGTTTCACCACACACACATACACATTTATTTACACTATATATACACAAGAAAGTGAGCACAATCCAGTGCCGCAGCACTAATCACCCCTTCAAGTCCAGGCCTTCACACAATGCATTTCCTGTCTCTGGTCCGCCTCCACTCCTCTCCTTTCCTCTCCTCCGAGCTCTGTCCTCTTCCGCCCGACTCCAGCCATCGAATGGTGGGAGGCGGCCCCTTTTATGCAAGCCCGGATGGACTCCAGGTGCTTCCTGACACTCCTCCGCGGACACTCCCCTGTGTGGCGGAAGTGCCAGCTGTGCACCTGGAAGCACGGGTGTGGCGGAAGTGCTGAGGTCCAGGGCTCCGAAGGCAGCAGGGCGCCCCCTGTCGGCGACCACGGGCCCCTACAGGGTTGAGCTTCCAAGCTCCCTACCCGTGCTCCCCAAAGCAACCAGGGCGGTTGCCCCCACATGGTCTGGGTAAGGCGCATGCCCCCCTCCGGTCCTCCTGGACGTCCCGGCTGGGTCGCCTCCCCAGCCTTCTCTGACAGGAGCCAAAGTCCCTTTCTGTGCTAGGCAGCACAAGTTTGCATGTTGAACTTTATATGATTCTGCAGTCAGATCATCGGTTATGCTTTTTCTATCCTTCCACTGTCCATCCATTCTGTCCATCCACTTCAGGTTGTTTTCAGTGTAGCTCAGTGTCTGAAATAAATGTATATATATGTAAGTGCTGGTGCCATATGTTAAAAACTGATGTTTTCACTTTATAAGGTGTGTAGTGGTAGTTTTAAGTGCCATGACATACTGATATATGATTGAAAAGTCGATCCTCTCTGGAGTTTTGAGCACCATGAGAGAAAGACAGTTGATCTAGGAGTGGTGGAGGGTTTCCCTTAGAGTTTCAAGCACCGTGAGTGGATGGGTTAGAGTTGAATCACCTCCTTGGAGTTTCAAATGCTGCCACCAGGGAAGTGTGGATCATCGGGACAGTTTGAATAAGCATATTATTTTATTGTGTGCTGGTATACTTGAAAACACTGCCAGTACACAAAGGTTCAAAATTAAGAAGCACCAGTATTTTGTACTGGTGAGTACCAGCCCACTTCAAGCCATGGTGTACCTGTTGGCAGGTGGAAGGAGCTGAGAGGTTCTGTTTGCTCACAGGACAAAACTGGAATTGTTGGAAAGGAATGGATAGGATTACAATACTTTTTATTCTTTAATTAATTTAATCTTTATATTTGCCTTTCTTTATAATGGGTTTTATATCCTTACATGACAGCTGTTAACTTCACATATGTTTACAGTTTGATCACTAAAACAAATACGAGCATAGTATAAACTACTAGAAGGCTGTAAATCTCTACAGTACTTGTTTTTACTGCTGAAATTAAAATATTATTTTCTGTAGTGTTTAACTGTAAGTATAATTGTTTGTATCCCAGGAGGGTGGTAATATCATTGCATTACAGATTGTGACAGTCAAAATGATGATGTGGCTTGACATCTACTGCCAGATGAAGCCCTTGAATATGCTCTCCTCCAGGGTTTATCAGTCAGAATGAGGCTTTGACATTATAAATATTAAACAAAGTCCTTCATTAGCACACCTTGTTCCTAACACATATTGGGACTATCTGATAATATTTAGCACTTTTCATTTCCATTTAATTTTTACACATTCCATTTTTTTTAGTATGTAACGTAGTGAACTGGTAGTAAGTGCTAATCTCTCACAGCGTCAGAGAACTCAGTTAAAGTTTAAGCTTGGGCACCGTCCATATGGAGTTTGTATGTATTGTGTGTGCCTGTACTTCATTTTTTTGTGTATCCATTGAAGTGCCAAATCAAACAGACCCTATATGGGTGTGCGCATGAGTATGCTCTGTGATGAAGTGATGTCCTGTCCAGGGCTGGTTCCTGCATTGTGACTGAATGCCATGACCCTGAATTTAACAAAGCAAGTTTAATGGATGGATGGATGCATGGATATTTTTAAATGATCGTTGCCCTATTTACATAAGTCAATACAGTTAGGATAGGCTCTGGCCTACCCTGACCTTGACTTGAACAAAAATGTTTTGATAATGATATTTTTAATATAAGTTAATACTTTGTGTGATTTTGACCACTAATCAATCTCCCTCAGAAGGTTCTAATATTCTTTATGAATTAACACTTTTAATTGCAGATTTATAGCTTAGTATTAGGAGTTGGATGAGTGATGTCGCTGATTCATGGATTAAAGGGTTTAATTATAAGAAAAAGCCTAAGATGCTGAATCTGTGTTGTCTAGAAAAAAGAAGGAAGTCCAGAAGCAAAGATTTAATTTCATGATAGTGACAGAACCTTTGAAATAATTGTTTGGTAACTTGCAGAGTTCACGCTTTATATGAATGGTCACGTTGGGTCTGTCTGGATTTTTTAAGAGAAATATCTGCTAGTTATGGACCCAGTAGTTTGTTTTGTTTCTGCCCCTAGTATTCCATAGAAAATTTGTGCTTATTATTCTAATTGTTACCCTTCATATTTTATTACACTCCTTTTTCACTATAAGATTGCAGGAGCTCACAAAATGACTTCAACAGATACACTGACATGAAGAAAAACTGCAGGCTCCTTATAAAGGGTGACCAGGCTGGGATTTGATCCCAGGATCTTTGAGGCACAGTGTCAATGTGCTGCCTCCATTGCTTATTTTCTGGCATCGCCATGTCCTACACAAATACCAACTGGATTACAAAGAGCTTTAGTAACAGAATGTCCTACAGGTGTCTTTGGAGGCTAGTTTTTTGACTGAAGGTTTATTAGACATTCAAAGGCACTGTTTGGCACAGAAGATATTTTGCTAACATGTGGTGACCAACCAATTGGCCACGCTTCATTGGGTATCTAATAGCTAAATTGTCCCAACAAGCTAGAGGAGAGGTCATAGCTCATATTTGGCCTAACTATTTTACCTCCCTCCTACTGAAAAGGAACAAGGGAAATATTAACACAGCACAAAAATCTGAAAGTCACTGTCATAACTGCTATCCTGAGTGCAGATCCCAAACATTAAGGCATCCGTTGCTGCTGGGTTGTGACGTCTGAGGCCACAGGTGGGACAGAATGCCAGACATTAACCGGAACAGTGCCATGGCAGCAGGGATGAGGCACAGATCTCATAAATCAGGACCCTGAAGCTGCTAAGATTAGACCCATGGGTTTCAATGACAGAGGTTGTCTGTGTGGGCACAGAGAGCATGGCATTAGCATCATTAGCATAGCAGCCAGAAGCTTAATTTTCAGGATCATCTAAACAGCAGTGTCAGTTTTATATACAGTACTTGTAGGTTGTAGCAGGATAACCATACATATTGCATTGTACAAACTGCAGAAGTCCCACATAAATGCTGTTTTTGTGTGATGCCAAGTGCATTATTCATCCATCTTTTTGCCCGCATTATGCCAGGCAACTTCCTCTAAGCAGCTCAGCTCAGCCAAGCACCCATATATGAATGCAGAGGTGATTATTTGCCCTTTTTTTCTGTAATCACATAATCACAATCAGGGGTTGAGACAGAAGTGGCAGAGATTACAGAGACTGAGACTTGGCTGGGAATTTGGAGCAAAGCATTGAAAATAAAGCATGATGATCAGTTAAAGCAAAGCTGGCAGTGACTTGTTAGTGACTGCTCTGTTTGCTCAGCTATGAGAGTGAATAAAAGATAATAGAATTACTGTTAGTAGTTTCTTTTACATAGATGGACTTGATGAGACTTTCCTCTCTGCGTTTGCTCCTCTCCTGACTGATGATTAACCCACTGCATTATGTGGCAGTTTTTTTTTTGCTCAAACTTGGTAATACTGCAATGTCTTTGTCTCTCCATTAAGTCTTTATAAGGACATAACCTTGATTTTGTATTCCATTTCATATCTCTTCTTACCTAGACACGAAACATGACTTAAGTCATCTAGCACTGTAATATAATTTCTTTTGTAATCTGTTTTGTTACACCTGGTAAAAAGAATGTGCAAGTTTAAACAATTGGTAGAATACATAAGCAAGAACTAATAGGTTGTTAAATCTCCTGTACTGGACGGGCTACACATTTACAGACTCCCACCTCAGATGTAGGTATTTCATACAGTATATTATTAGGAAGGACCTAGATTGGGCTTAAATAGGACAATACCAAAACAGCATCCAAGAAGTACAAATGTATCTATATCACGATGGGTGAATCTGAACATGCTAAATCACACTGCCCAGCACACACACAACAAGCAAACTTAAAAGATTTGCCTGCTTAATTTAAAATTCAAGAGATTTCCAATACTGCCACATTCAGAAATGGTAGGCTTACTAGATTTCTGGACACAGGCTTCTCCCTCTCATAACCAAAGGCACTTTGCTGGTGTTAAGCCTTGAGTGGAACTTTATCCATTGGGTGCCTAATAGATTAATATTTGTGTCGGCAGTGTGCAGACTTCCATTGCAGATGGTAATTTCATTGTGAGAAATGTAACAAAGTTCAAAATTGGAAGAAGCCAGCATATGACTTTGTAACAGTCACAACTCTCATTCTTGTTCACATTTTCTGTAAATTTAATGATGCTTTTAATTGCATTTGTGTAAGCACACAATGCAGATGGGAATGGACCGATTAGAAAACTGCATCTATGAAACGGGTGGAATCACTTTTTAAAATCAGAGTGACTAGAAGGGAAAAAGAGAGGCATCAAGATTGGTGGCATGGAGATAAGTGTGCGGAAAAAGTGACTTGGTTGTGAAACCTGCCACACATAGGCAGAAGGTGTTATACTTGACAAACCACCTCAGTGCTTGTAATGTTGTAATGCGTTTCTGTAGGATAATGTTTATTGTTTACTAGGAAATCGTGTTGCAACACAGGAGGCATTTGTAAATAGATATCTATGATTGCTATTTGTCATTAATATACAAAATTCCTATTTTTATTTACTTTTTACGTGTGGTCATTTCAGCGTTTCTGTGTAGTCATATTGTACTTATATTTTACAAGCCAATATTTACCATTGAGGCTACCTGCTTTTACACTCCTTTACATTTACCTAATTAACTGCCAGATTTTTTGAGAATACAGAGAAAGGAAAAATGTACATTCTTACTCACTAATTCCCCAATTTTCTCTTTTCACTTTTTAAATTTTGGTGCAGTTGGGGTAAAAATGTGCACAAAAAATCATTATGTTTTTAAAGAAAAATCTATTGGAACAATGTTTCTCAAGACAATAGGCTTTTAGCATTTTACAGTACAGTACAGCACAGCACACTTCCATGACGGGATGACATAGTAAAGTCAGGTGAGAGAACTGGGTTACAAGCAGCTGCAGGTCCTCTAGTTAAGCAGGTGGCTGCAGAGAAATGATACCAAGTTACTAACTCCTGCAGAGCAGCCTCAGAGCTGACCACCATTTGTTAAGCAGTGGACCCTCTATATCACATATGGGATGTACTCTGGACCCTCTAGAGGTAGTAGCAAAGGAGAGAGTTAAAACAAAAGTAATGACCATTATGAATAATGCTGCACATCCTCTCTTTAACACACTCACATTGAGGATGTTCAGCCAACAAATTATTCAGCAGAAGTGTGTCTAGAAACACTATTTTGGCTCCTTTATTCCAGTGGCTGTACACCTTTGTAATGCCTCCCTGAGACTGTGACTAGACATTTGCAGACAGCTTAAGAAAAAAACATTTTCATTAATGGATAAGTCTCATGGCTCAGAGGCCCTATGCAAATATACCCACCTGCAATATATGTGGGAAAAGTGCTAAATAAACAATTGAATAATGAATTTAACTATACACTTTTATACTGTTATACATGGCTGGAAATGTTGCAGAAGAGGGAGAGCCTAGAAGGTCAATAGGCAGAGACACAAGTATGGAGAAAAGGCTGACCTGACCTGAAGCATGCAGTACTCCTCCAGGAAACTAGACAGGAGACAATCCTCGGATCTTGTCCTTAGACAGCACTAGAGACATAGAGAGTAGAGCTGTAAAGAAGCGTTAGTAGTCTGGAACACCTCCTGGCTGTCAGAATGCACAGCATTGTCCCTAATAATTAGATGTGAGATCATGTTGGCTGGTTAATACTAGAATTACCAAAGCCTGAGAAAAAAGTTTGTAATCCTGGCCCACCTTAAATCTGTTTGCAACTCTCCGTCAGCATCTTTTATGTTGTAAATGTATCGATCAGTACGAGCAGCAAGCAGCCTGCTGTCCCATCCCCCCACCAACACAGGAGGGGTAGAAAGTTCACTTAGCTGAAATCTGTTTACCTGCATGTCAGTTGCCTGGAGTTGTAGAGGGTAAATAATATATCATTATTTGAAATACATGCATTTCATGTTTGTTTCATGTCTACAACAATCTATGTAAACACATCATTAAAAGAGAAACGTTTTTCATGTTTTAGTAATAATTGACAAAATGTAGGCATGAAATGCATAATGTGTGAAGCCTGAAGTCCAAATATCAAATAAACATTTTCACAAAAGGTACAAGTCTGTAAGAGGCGGTGTAAATTTATGGTACTTGTAAAGGTTACCATTTTTTTTTTTTAATTCAGTTTCATTCTCTCACTCATGTTGCCCTGATCTGACACTGCTGTTTTCAAAGAAAGATATACTATAGCAGAGGTGAACTCAGATGAGGATGAGGGTTATATATCGGAGAAAGAGAACAGAAGACCTCCCTGCAAGAAACGCCTACTCACATAAAAGAACAATGCAGCTGCACTAGGCGTAAAGATGGCACCATTTTGGATGCAGCAAGAGGTTGGGCTTCATCCTGCCAGTCAGTCTGCGACACACCTGTCCTTCAAAAAAAAAGCATAGCTTACAGAGCTTGCCAAGGCATTGTGCAAAGTTCTGTTTGTGATTATGTTTTGTGATGGTCTTTATATAAAAAAAAAACACTTATATTTTACTTATGTAAAAGCCGGATCAAATGTTATTTACCTTGATTTATTTACTTATCTTGCTACAGCATAAAGTTAATTATATTTATTATTATTGTATTGCCTGTTTATGGTGGTAAAGGTGCTTCAGGGCACTACAACAAGAAGAAAAATAATTAAAAACCTTCTTGGTGATTTTACCCTGTGTTCAGTGTGTCTGTCTGTTGGGTTGAATGGGGCAACAGCAACCTCTAGGGTTTTATACTCTTTAGGGAAGGCAGCATGGGTGGTGTTCAGGAGGCCTAGTCAACTGAACAACTGAGGGGCTTCTTGTCTACTGTTCCTGGAGCAATCTTCACAAATGATTTCACTGTTTGCATGAAAGTGGCCAAAGGAGAACTGCTTCACTGCTAGAGGCATAAAGACTAAACCTGAGAAGTACTTTGGGGTAAAAGTCTCAACCAGTGAATGGAAGTGAATCAGTGTCTAGAGGAAGAGAGTGAGACAAAGAGAGGTACGTATGTGACATAAGAAAGGGAGTGTTTTCCTGTACTTATGAGCACATCACCTAGTAGATAATGGTTTGTTGTTCTGTCCTGTTATTCTGCCATTTCTCTTTATCTGTGTCTACCAGGTTTTATTACTTAATGGCATTCTGTTTGAGGATAGTTGATACAAGAGCACGTTCTACTGTTACTGTCAGGAGAGGACCAAGGGAGACAAGGTCACAGGTTGTTACCCTTCTATTGTTTACCAAATGCAGCAAGAATTTATTGTACTGACTTGACAGATCCAAATGGAATTGTGCTGACGTATGTCAATAAAACTGAGAGAGTCCATAGGCCCAGATTCCAACAATCAGACTGACCTCTAAAGTGCCCCATAGGTCATTATTAAGTAAAACAGAACTAGCTGCACAAAAGGGTCTGCTTATTTTCTGCCAGTCTTTCACTCACCTGGTTTTTGGAGAGTCAAATCTTTTTTTTTTGATGCATTTGCCTTTTCCCTTTATGGGGGAGGTGGAGAACACAGAGAGAGAGCGTGAAGAAAGACAGAGCGAGAGAGAGAAAACCTTGTCATTAGGGAGCTCAGATGAAAAGGAAGGCTTCTAAAATGTATCCCGCTTATGTTTTATTCAGCTCAGAAATCCCTTCAAACAATTTAAGCTTTGACATCTTGAAATATTGAAAAGCCATTATTGGAAGAAGATTGTCTGGCCTAAAAGAGGCAGAGACTGAAAGGATTTAGTTCTGCTCCTGTGTTTAATCAATTACACAGGACCGATTCTGACCCCTTTCAATCATTTTTCTCCACCATCAACGCCACCCCGCACTTAGGCCACAACTGCCTGTGGCATGGGAAGTTCACTGGTCAGAAATAAATTGGATAGCAGCAGCATTTCCAGCCATCGAAACTGTGCACTTTACAAGGATTCCTTGAAAGCAGTCAAAGAAAGTCAGGCTGCCGTTGCTTTACTTCTTCAATATTCACACAATCATACGATCACTGCCATCTAGTGGGCAACTTGCTGTAATGTGGTTAGTAGAGGATGAGGATTTAGACTTTATGATCGTATTTTAAAATAAAGGAGCTCAAAGATGAAGTTCATGCAAACTCGTCTCAGCCACACAGGGAGCCACCATGTGATATGGATGTACAGGTAGTCCTTATAGTATATGCATAATCCTCATGTGAAGCATAGGATGAAACATAAGATTAGGGGCAGCTTGCTCTGAGATGCAGTGCCTAAGAAAAGTACTCAGCCCCTTGAAGGTTTACACATTTTATTGTTGTACGACACTGAAGCACAGTGGATTTAATTTGGCTTTTTTGACATTGACCAACAGAAAAAGTTGCATGAGGGAGGCCACCAAGAGACCTTTGAACAACCTGAAGGAATTACATGCTACCGTAAATAGGATTGGAGGGACGGCATACAATAACTGTTGCCTTGCTGCTTTACCTGTCAAAAAAAATGTAAATAAATGAAGACACACGGGAGACTCTGTAGTCACCAGAAAGAAGGTTCTATTGTCTACTGATCCCAAAATTGAGCATTCTGGTCATCATACTACACACTGCACATTATCAAAAGCACACCATCCCAACCATGAAGCACGGCGGTGGCAGCAGCATGCATTGGAGATGCTTCTGTTCAGCAGGCCCTGAAAGACTTGGCATGGTAGATGATAAAACGAATGCAGCAAAATACAAGGAAATCCTGTAAGAAAACCTGAGGAAGTCTGCAAGAAACCTTTGCCTTGGGAGAAGATATGCTTTTCAGCAAGAGAACAACTGAAAGTATAAGACCAAAGCTACATAGAAAGGACTTAAAAAGCAACAATAATGTCCCAGGGCCTCATTTAAACACACACAAAAAGAGGCACATAATATGCATACATAACTACCCAAGCAAACATTGGGATATATTAACGAAAACATGACACAAAAGCTTGCATAAATTTACGACAACTCTGAACCATGTGCAGGCAATACTTTTCAGAAAAAGTGAGAAAAGAGGACACCCTTGATAAAATAAGGAAATGCAGCCAAAGCAGCCAAATGATGACTCACACAATCTTCTTATATAGTCCACTACTATGGCTGTCCGTTTGTCTGTCTAGGATTTTAAATCACCTGTAGCTCGCAAACCGTCTGACCTATTGACCTGAAATTTAGTACACATTTACTATGTGACGTCTACTATCCACTTTCGGGGTGATCATTTACCTCCAAGGTTATTCCTCTAATTATTTTATTTTATTGTAGAATCAACTCTCAGCAGCGGCCAGGAAGGCGGCCGTGTGGCACATGCATATGAGAGCCGTTCTCATCCTTACCACCTTTGGCGTCACTTCCCCTACCTCTTCATATCTTAAATCATTCTTGAGGCAGATTGAAGACTTAAGTGCCATCTTAAGTGAAACATTAAGGAAAATGTACTAAGTAATTGCAACACAAACATTGACTTAATCAGTTTTAACGCGAAAAGATGCTGACGAAAGAAGAGAAGAAGGAGGGTGCTAGGGTGGATGAAAGAAGAGCTGCTCAGGAAGCAGCAAGCAAATCAACTTCTGAGCACATGAATGCTAAACGTACAGTGAAAGAGTATGAAAACTATGACTGCTCAACTCAAGTGTATTCACTGCATGTTATCATCTAGTGCGCCGTTACTGGTTTATTATAATATTGTAGTGACCTTACCATGACAGGTTTGAATAGGAAGAAACACACCAGGACAAAGAAGGGATTGCAGAACAGTCTACTTCAACAATCAATAAAAAAAAAATACACACGACTTTGAACTTGAACTATTTACAATTATCAATGAATCTGTCATTGTTATGGACCGGAGAGAACCTGCAGTACCACATACGTAACCTACTTCACATAACCAGCTCAACCCCCCCATCACCTTCTTAGTTGTTCCCCCGAACCATCCAGAAATCCCTGCCTCTGTTCCTAGCCCCCTTTTTCTTCCCTTTAATGTCAATCATATCCCTGAGGTCAGTCCTCTGTGCTGTTCTCTGCCCTCCCCGCTTGACCCAACAGTCACTTTCCCTCCAAGCTTCACCCTGGCTGGGAAGCTACACTATCATAATATAATTATAATATAATATAATAATGACTCAGTGATATAATTCATATCACCAAGTTATTGTTATAATGTGTGTTAATGTGACACGCATATTAAACCTCAAAAGTGTTGAATATGTTGTACATACCATTGCTTACCATTTAAGAGGGCTGATGCTGGGTATTTTCTCTGAAGAAGTTTTTTTTGTTTTTTTGTTTATATCAGCTATCTGTTGTCACCTTTCAGAGAACATGTCTGGAAAATCTCAACCAAGCTTCATTCCAGCATGCCTGCAATGCTGGAAGCCATTAACTGACAGATGAGGCACTACATCCAGTTTTCACATGGTAGGGGTTGTCACAAAAGCCACAATGAGACATAGCAAGGTTTGGGGCAGCCACCCGTATAATTTGGTTTCCTGGCTGCAAATCGTCTTAAATGATAGCACTACTGTGCACAAAACCAAGTCCAATACAGAACTGAAGGAATAGGGAAAAGGTGGAGGCTTTTAAAGGGGAAGAGAGGAAGTGAAGTCAAAGGGGTCGGGCTCATGCAGGTTTTCCGCCATTGGTGCGAGCCCGGACGTGACATCACAGGGGCTGGAGCCGGCAAGGTCTCCTTCCATTGGCTCGGTCCCGGAAGTGACATCAAGAGGACTTGGTGGAATCTCCCGTGAATGGTTTGCAGGCAAGAGAGAAAAAGAGTCAGTGCACTCTGCCACATCCCGGTATGTCTCGGAACTGTCCTTACTCAAGCCCTTTAGCTGCCTCCTATGCGCACGTGTGTGACAGGGTGTACTGTACATAAATCAAACATTACATATTTTACCAACATAAAAAGGTAATTTGCAGCAGTGTCCAGTTCTCCCAGCATAATCAGAGCACTTTACTGCACTTATACTGCAATAAGGGTATCTATTGAGAATGAAGCTGCTTTTGTTAAATATAAGCTGTTACATTCTATTCTTGAACAAGTCATATGATGCCAAGATGAGGCTAACAAACATCACGTCTCTATGGCCTTGGTAAGCCCGTGATTCATTTATTTTGAGCTTTGGCAGACCTTAGTTCTTCATGTCATGTACTATTTGATGTATCAGTAATCATGTCTTTATCAGGTAACAGCAGCTACCTGTTCAGACGCTGGCACCTTACGCCTTTCTTGAAACCCCAGAACACAAAGGAGAGACACTATAATGCTGTGTGATTTTGTACACTCAGTTGCAGAGCACAGGCAGATGCTCATGAATGTGGTCTCGACACATCAGGAGGAAGGCTTCTCTGTCAGCCAATGAAGTTATTCAGCATTGTGACTGCAATGTGTGAGTGTTGGTTAACAACGAGGCATATTGGTGAATGCGCAATCACATGGTGATTGTGATTAATAAGGGTAAAATTGTGTAGAAATGTGTGTACAGCAGGTTTTAGAAAACAAACATTTTTTTTTGCATACACTTTTTCCTTTTGTTTGGTGTGCACATATTTTCATGCTTGAATCCACGCAAAGATTTAAAAATTAGGCCCTTGGAGTGGGTGAGTCAGAGTCCAGACCTCAGTCCAATTGAGAATTTGTGGCTTGACAAAAACAATTCCCATGCAACCTGACAGAGTTTGAGCTGTTTTGCAAAGAATGAAGAAAAAGTGTAGGGTCCATATGTGCCAAGCTGACAGAGACATGTGCACATAGGCTTAAGGCTGTCTACTTACTACTGATTTGAAAGGGTGAATACTTATGCAATTGATCTTCTTTTGTTTTCTATTTGTAATTAAAGTAGATTGCTTTGCAGAGATCTGCTTTACATTTGACATTAAAAGGCCTTTTATCCTGTTGATCAGTGTTGCAAAATCTAAATTAAATGCATTGTACTTCAACCTTGTATAACAATAAAAGGTGAAAACTTCCAAGGGGTAAATACTTTTTATAGGCACTGCATTAAAGGGCACAGAGGTATTCATTTGTTAAGTGGGACTCACATGCAGGATATGGTGCTTTACACGCAAACTCAGTTAGAAAGTCCATACTCTGAATATACTAAAGCAGAGTGGAGGAAGACAAGCTGTCTCTCTGAGCAAGGGCTGAGCTGGGATGGAAAGTAATGAAGGACTGACATCGGATTTGAACCTGCTGATCAGACAGAACTGACAATAAGAGCTAAAAATCATTTCATGTTTACTGCGATAGACAATAAACTTGATCATTGAAAGCCAGGGGAGTCAAACTTAAACTCACATCCTGCGGGGTGGCAGTGTCCTTCTTTTTATACACCAGCTGATTTTTTTAATTAGAAGCTCATTATGGAAAACACTTTTTTGACTTAATTTTAGGTCACTCACTTGTTATTATTCAGAACCTTTAAATGGTTATATTTTTCTTAATCAGCTACCAATTAACAGCAAGATGCAAATAACAATGAAATAAGCAGCCAACAGACAGCCATTTGCACCTGCATATGTTCATCTATTTCAATAAAAGAGGCTGAAGGAAATAAAGCAGAAAATAGTGAAAGCAGTGTCCTAATCTGTTCTGAGCTACGTGCTTAGAAAAGGAATACGTTCAGTAGTAGTGATGTCTGACATGGCAGAATGGCAACTCTAATAAACTGCTCAGTCTTTGAACAAACCAGTTTAGTCCAGTTATAGGGTATCCATGTAGGGATGTAACATGGTTTGACCCAAAGTATCATCACACAATCATGCTTAATGAAATTAGGCTAATTAACATAACACAGGCATGTCTGAAATGTGGGTGTAAACAGGAGTATCTAGAAAACATTTGTGTGAACACAGGGAGACAGTTCGGAGAAACACCCATACAGAATGGGCCGCTATCAAACCTAGAGTCCTGGGACTAGAAGACAGCTGTTTTTACCACTAGAGCACCATGCTATTTGATATAATTAGAAGTTTCTGTATGATAGAAAATGAGCCCATCAAATTTTAAATTTTTTTATATCTTCTGGGGTCTACTCCCCAGCTTTAAATTACTTTGGTATTTTTAAAAGGTGAATTTAATTGTCAAAGGTTGATGCATGTCTCAACAAACAGTAGAACACATAATCTAACTCTGGACATGCATGTTGTGAATTTACCTTAACTAGTAATGCATATTTATACCAGCACCACAATGGACACACCAGCTGTGTCTGTATTTATCAAGCATCTCAGAGTAGGAAAATAGACGTAACTGGCTTAAAAATCTCAGAGGAGACACAAAGTTGGTCTTATAGTTGTGAGTTAGAGTAAAAGCATTTTGTCAATTTTCCTCATTTAGTAAACTACTCCTAATTTCACCACGATTTAGAAGAGTCCATGAGCTGTCCTAACTCTCTAGGAGCTGCCAGAAGATGGAGTTCAGGCACAGATTGACAAAGAATTCCTGGAAAAGGCAGAATGGTTTAGAAACACTGAAGAGCAATTACCTCGTTAAAAGGTACCTGTCTGACAGAGATGGAAGAGTATTCATAACAACTCTTGTACAATACGTGATCACTCCATCTATGCAGGGAAGCTATAAGATGAAATGAAAGCATTGGTAACGTTAAGTTTTTCAGCTACAGGGAAAATGCAACTTTGCAATTTTGATGATCTGTATTTGTCACAGCCTACCAATTCTTGAATTTTGCATCAAACTTTTAACATCCTTTACAACACGTAAGATAATACACAGATTCATACCTTTCCCCACCAACCCACATTAGGTAATGTTAAAGTAAGCTGCACCCATGCAAATCACCACGCACATAAAGATCATTGCCCCAAGTGTGAATGAGAATGAATATGTGAATCACCAGCGATATCACAATATTGGCACGTAGTTGGTCACAAATGCAAACTGTGTTAAAGTAGCCAGCCTATTATCCCAAAGATAAGTTTGATAATTGACAGTTCAGCTTGAAAGTGGCCCTTATCACATAAACGTGCATTGGAGGCAGTCAATGGTCTTGACTAAAAGTGTTGTTACGCCAGATCAAGGGTTGGCAATGTGCACTAATGCCTTTTCTCCTTCTTCCACGGATCCTCAAAATGGAAATCAACCTAACACCTCTACATACCCTACTTCCTACCCCAAGTCTGATGTCATTTCAGCATGTGGCCCACCCAACCCACCTCTTCCTGCCCTTCCCCTATAAAACAGTGTTACCCTCTCTGTTATTTCAGTTTTGTGTGGGACTCAGTCTAAGAATACTACTCTTATTGCTGTTATTGCTGTTTTGAATTACTTCAGGTATATGGGGTGGATCCCCAAATTGTCTCTTTCCTTATTTTGTCTCATTATACCCTGTACAAGTGAAAGTTGATGTGTGTTAGTGTATCCAGTGCCTTATATCACATGTAGCTCTACTCATCTTCAGGCCTCTTATAGAATGAGTTTTCTGAATGAAAGGAGGGAAGCTCTGTGTTTCTAAAGTACCAAACAAAACGGGGCAGTTAACTAACTGTGCTTCAATGTTTACATGCAGAGGTAATGTACAATAAAAAAAATGAATGTTTAGATGGTAAACTGGTTTCTTTAGAATCAGTCTGAAAGTCATAACCCTTTATCTGAATAAATCTGCTGTCCTTTAAGAAATTCCATTCTCTTTAACAAGTGGTTGCCATCCTTAGTAATACACTGCAGCCCTAGCCATGGTAGGTTCCTGTTTAACATCAAGTATTTTCCAAAAGAGACCCAGAGCTGCTTGATGTTGTACTGGATTGAACAGATTCAAAAACAGATGGATGGATAGTGCCTATTCTGCAATTCTTGTCCTCACTATAAATACCAGTTTTCAACGGCATGTGTATAGTTTTGACTATTTACTTCTCATTCTTTCTTACATAAACTGACAGTTATATTCAGACTGCACTCCTCTTCCCAGTATCCTCCTTTTATAGTACAGAATAATTCCTGTCGTAAGCAAAATAAAATACTCAATGACTGGTGTCACAACCGACACAGGTTGGTTAGCATCCTGGCTGGAATGGATGGCTTCATGTGCAATTGGGAAGCCATTATTGCGGAAGGATGTGGATGGACAATCATCCCTGCCAGGTTTGTTCTTGGTGTCATTCCCAGTCGGGTGGCTATAATAATGGAAGGTCAAAAGGAGACAACTTCCTGGGGGTCATGTGTTCCACCTTTACATAGGATGGCAGCATCCTTCTGGTGGAAATCCCATTGGTACATCCGCAAGGCATATTCAGGAGATGTAGCAATGACAGACAGCCTTGTTGGAGTAATTGAAGGATGTCAGGGGGAGCTGCAGTGGAACATTGTCCCCACATTAAGGGGCTTCTTCCTGACAAGAAAGTGCTTCCATCATGCAAAGTGGTGGCAGCAGAGGTCCTTCCGGGTCCAGCATAAAAGGAACCGTATCACCTACATCCAGGAGTTGGAGTTGAGAGGAGGAAGATAACATTTGCCTGGAGGAGTGAAAGAGGGAGTAGTAAAGGTTGGAAGAAAGGAAGGAAGGATTGTAATTTTCTGATTAGGGAAATGAGTCATGGAAAGGTACTTGGAACGGTTTTGGGATTCAATGGTGCACCCTACAGGCCACACTAGTGACTGTGATTTGCACTTTAAATGCTTTTGAAGTCACTGCTTCAACTGTGGTAATAAGAGAAATGGAGACGAAATTGTCGCCATGTACACAGTGCACTTCTACAAGCATATTCGTCTCCTACTGCAACAGCTGGTACTGGTGCAGCTATATATGGTACTGCAACAGCTACACTGGACATCCTTCATTCAATAATCAACATTAAGAAATATTTATCTCAAGATTGCCTTTGCCTTACTACAACACATGTTATATTGCAAATGTAAAATTGCAAAATTATTTTTTATGTGGTGGGAATAAGCTGTTGTACATTCGCACAGTATATACTGCGTATACCGATCAGCTATAACATTAAAACCAATGACAGGTGAAGTAAAAAACATGGATTATCTCATTACAACAGCTGGAACCATTTCTATATGTCGTCCCATAAGGCAGAAATTTTATGCTTTTATAAGCTCTCTGAAAATTTTTCCAAAATACAAAAAGCCTGTGTCTGCAGCTTGGTACTCAGGGCAGGAATCAGCCATGGAAAGTGCCTGCGAGTTTCACTGGACAGATTCTTGTTTACTTATTTGTAACAAACTATCCATGACACTCTCAGACTGTGAAACTAAACCTGTGTCCATGAAGATTTCAGGCATGAAAGTTAGCTCGCACCATCAGACCACCCCATATGTGTAGTAAGTAACAAAACTTTATTTTAGCTTCTGCTCCTTTATTACCCACAGTACCCTTGCTGAACCTCTTTTCTGCTTGGGTGTTTGTGTCCTACAATAGACTAGTACAATGTCCACCACTTTCTCCCTTGCACTTAGTGCAGCTGGCATAGTCACTGGCATTGGGCACAGATGTAACTTACTCCACAACACACACAATATAGAGATACATTTCTATTTTGGTAATTGAGATTAATTAATGACACATTCCCAGTATCCTATTGTGCAACACGTAGTACTCCGCAGTTACTTGTTTCTAATTAATAGGATAAATAGTTATGTTTATGGCACAGTAATTGTGTACTTGTTGTTAATGTGCCTGCGTAGGCAGGCACTCTTAATTATTAGTAATAAATAATTGAAGCTCCTGGATGGTATATCTGTGACCCTTTTGTTTAGAAAAATTAAATTAACAAAGGGAAACTTGGATCTAGGATAATGTGTTCTCTTTAGTGTCTGCTTTTTATTTACTTTTTCATTCTGGATATACTGTACATTAGTATCTTTAATAAGATTATTTCTTTATTCTGTTCAGCCCACTTTTTCAAACAAAAGGATGCAGGGAGATGATGATCTAGAAACAAGGCAGGGACCAATCCTGAATTGAGCGCAGGCCCACAGCAGGATTTGCCGGTCAATCTAACCAGCATACTGACATAGAGTAAACCATCTACAGTAGTTCACAGTAAAGACTCTCCTCAGCCTACAGCGGTTTCTAGGCTAATGTTATTGAATTTATCTGACATATTTTTGTTTGACAGTTCGGGTTACAACTTTTACTATATAATAACAATAAAATAATAATATAAAACTATTAAATGCAGAATATGTGTTTGGCACGTCATTTGGGGTTGCGTCTTGCTTTGTTGCGAGAATATGTTCCTGCACCTTTTGACATTTATTTAGTGTTATGACTTAAGTAGTAAAGTCAGAAATATTTTTAAATAAAGATCAGAAAGTGAAACAGTGTGAAAGTTTGTAACCAAATATCAGTCCTTTCTTTTACCAAAGCCCACTCGCAAACCACAAAGTGTAGTTCAACAAACTAAAGTGAGGAGTTTCATTAATTAAAAAACGTGCATGAAGTAAAACACATCACCTATAAAGTATTTCTATCCAGACTCAGATAATCAGGAAACATGTGGCCCCTGATCATAATAAATTCTGTTCAGGGACCTCCAGTTGTCCTGTATAGCAACTTAGCAAACACTACATGGAAGCAAAGTGAAAAATTGCGGTGCGTACAAGAAACAAAATGGTGTTGTGATAAGATTTAAAATAAACAAATATCTTTAAACAAACTTTAAATAAGTAATTTGTAATAATAAGTATTTGTAAAATTGCAAAATTATTTTTTATGTGGTGGGAATAAGCTGTTGTACATTCGCACAGTATATACTGCGTATACCGATCAGCTATAACATTAAAACCAATGACAGGTGAAGTAAAAAACATGGATTATCTCATTACAACAGCACCTTGTCAAGGGGTGGGATATATTTTAGGCAGAAAGTGAACAGTTTGTTCTTGAAGATGTGTTGGAAGCAGGAAAAAAGGGCAAGCATAAAGATCTGAGCAACTTTGACAAGGGTGAACAACAGGGTCACGGCATCTCCAAAATCTCAGGTGTTGTGGGGTGTTCTCAGTATGCGGTGGTTAATATCTACCAAAAGTGGTCCAAGGAAGGACAAATGGTGAACTGGTGACAGGCTCAGGGTCCTAGGAGGTTATGCTGAAGCTTTATAAAGCACTGGTGAGGCCTCATCTTGAGTATTGTGAGCAGTTTTTGTCTCCAGGCTACAAAAAGGACATAGCAGCACTAGAAAAGGTCCAGAGAAGAGCGACTCGGCTGATTTCAGGGCTACAGGGGTTGAATTATGAGGGAAGATTAGAAGAGCTGAGCCTATACAGTTTAAGCAAAAGAAGATTAGGAGGTGACATGATTGAAGGGTTTAAAATTATGAAGGGAATCGGTAGAGTTGATCAAGAGTGTTATTTTAAAATGAGTTCATCAAGAACACGGGGACACAGTTGGAAACTTATTAAGGATAAATTTCACACAAACATTATTTACACAAAAAATGATAGATATTTGGAACAAGCTACCAAGTAGTGTTGTAGACAATAAGACTTTAGGGACTTACAAAACTCAACTTGATGTTTTTTGGAAGAAATAAGTGGATAGGACTGGCAAGCTTTGTTCGGCTGAATGGCCTGTTCTCGTCTAGATCAGGGATCTCCAAACTTTTCAGCCCGAGGGCCACATTAACTATCAAACAGCAGTTTGGGGGCTGACTACACACTCGAGGTCCAAATAAAAATGAATCAAAACATACAGTAGATGTTGTTTTTAATTATTTATTTAATATTATTTTATTCAGTTATTATTTAATAACACATTGATACACTACACATGAACACCTGTATTAGTGGGAATGGTGAAATTGTTTCCTGGATGCCAAAATAGCAGACATTTCTGGCTTTAGATTTGATGTCCCTAACATCAACAGTGACCTGAGATTATCATCAGACAAGTTTGTTCTCAAATTGTTCTTCATGTATTTCAGTCTTGAAAATTTTTGTTCACACAAGTATGTTGTTCCAAAGATTGAAAGGTACCTTGATGCAAAAGTTTTGACATTAGGAAAGTCTTCCTTGGGCAAAAACTGGTAAAAACCCACCAGTCCTTCTTTGAACTTGTCCCTAAGGAAGTCATTTGCTTGCAAATCAATGACCTCCAGCTGCAGTTCATCTGGGCAACTGGCCACATCTGCTTCAAATGGGTTTCGAAACAGTCTCACTTCTTCTGCCTTTGAATCCAAGTCAGAAAACCGCTCCTGAAACTGCAGCTGGAGGTCTTTGATGATCTTGCATGCAAATGACGTGGGGAACTCAGCTGTTGCTTCAGCCATGAAGACCTTGCACTGCTGAAAGTGCGTCAAGTTGTTGGCCTGTACTTGTTCCAAAAACAAGACAAGTTTAGATCTGAAGGCCTTTAGGTGGGTGTATAGATCAGAAACTAGATTTTTCTCTCCTTGTAGTTTTAGGTTCAGAAAATTTAAATGACTAGTTATGTCTGCAGCAAAGGCCAATTTTCATACCCACTCTTCATCAGATAGTGATGGCTGTGGCTTGCCTTTACTTTCCAGGAAGTCACCTATTTCCTTTCTTAATTCAAATACTCTGCTCATAACTTTCTCACAACTTAGCCATCTTACTGCTGTGTAATATGGTAAATCTTGCAATTCTGTGTCAGTATCTTTCAACATGTCTCTGAACTGTCTATGGTTGAGCCCATGTGACCTTATTAAATTCACCATCTTCATCACAGGATTCAGTACACTGCTAATGTCCACATATTTAGCACACAAAGCTTGCTGGTGAATAATACAGTGCAGGAACATTGGTTGTGGAATGTTTTCCTCATTACACATCTGCTTGACTTGTCCAACCAAGCCTTTCTTTATGCCACTCATGTTCTTTCCTCCATCAACAGTCAGGCAACTGAGGTTAGTTCAGTCCAAGTTATAATCAGCAAATGTTTTTTTCAATTCATTGAATACTGTATATCCTCTCTGGTAACAGTGCCATAAATGCTATGTAGGGAAGCCAGCTCTTGTGTTATGTTTATGTCTTCATCCACACCTCTAATGAACACAAGCAGGTGAGAGATGGAACAGCTGTCCAGCGATTCATCCATTGCAATTGAAAAATGGTGAAACTTGCTTGCATTTTTCGCTATTTGAGTCACAATGTTTTCACCCATGTCTGCAACACGGCGGGCAATGGTATTTGCGCCCTAAGCTACATTTTTAAATTGTTTCGACTTTTCTGGGCAAAGTTCCTCAGCCACCTCCAACAAACATTCCTTCACTACTTCACCATCTGTAAACGGTTTGCCACTTTTAGCCAGGACGCAGGCAACTTTATAACTGGCCTTATTTAAGGATTAATTTTCATTTGAGGATTTACTGAACAATGCCTTCTGAGCTGTGAGTTGATTTTGTAATTTAGAAAATTTTTCGGCACGAACTTTACCCTACAACTGTGCATATTTCTCCTGATGTTTGCTTCGATGATGACGGCGCAGGTTGTATTCTTTCATCACAGCCAAGGTTTCGTTGCAAATCACACACAATGCTTTCTCACCGGATTTGATGAAGAAGTATTTCAAACTCCGTTCTTCTTGAAATTGCCGACACTCATCGTCTGTTTTTCTTTTCCTCTTCTCGGCCATCGTTGGGCACTAAAATAAAGTGACTTCAACATGAATAAATTGTGAAACTGAAAGTATCTTGCACACAATATCGCTCAAAAAACCTGATTATGTGAAATAATTTCGTTGCAATTATAGCTGCAAATGACCTGAAACAATTTTTAAAAATTCTTATGATTTCTTAAGTTAAACTTACATGAATATAGTCTGCAAATATATCCACTTATGGTAGAGAGATTGTTGCTTTTATTGTTTCCTCTTCAGAATATTCGGAAAATTCTTGTTAAACTAACAACATTCCCAATACTTTATACACACTGGTAAGTAATTACGCAAAGGAAATTATCTATACTAATAAAAGGCAAAGCCCTCACTGACTGACTGACTGACTGACTGACTGACTCACTCACTCACTCACTCACTCACTCATCACTAATTCTCCAACTTCCTGTGTAGGTAGAAGGCTGAAATTTGGCAGGCTCATTCCTTACAGCTTACTTACAAAAGTTAAGCAGGTTTCATTTCGAAATTTTACGTGTAATGGTCATAAAGGTCGACAACATCTGCCATGTTGAACTTTCTTATTTATGGCCCCATCTTCATGAAATTTGATAGGCGGCTTCCCTGCGTTAACCGAAACCGATGTACGTACTTATTTCGGTAGTATGACATCACTGTCGGCCGCCATATTGAACTTTCCAACGGTCTTTGTTACTTATGGGCCCATCTTCAAGAAATTTGGTACGCGGGTTCCCAACGCTAACTGAATCCTACTTACGTACATATATACGTCCATAGCCTGCAGCTCGGTCACCGTGTGAGGTGGCGTTGGGTCCCCCATTAACATGTCTATCGAGGTGATCACCATCAATCAAAGAACTGTCACTTACCGAGTGGTTTCCATGCCCGGATATGGCACCTGCCTTTTCCATTCTCTTTGTTACATATTGCACGGCCATATCAGGCTCACTCTTGATATCCGGAGGAACATTGTGTCTTTATGTATTGAATGACTGGGACAGGTTCAAGGTGTGGACTGATGACGGTACAGGAGATAATTATACTACACAGGAGCACTATAAGAGTGAAATGCTTAAGCCCTTCACCTATGGTTCTGCATGTGAGTTGATGGCTGCCGTTGAATTGTTCGGTTGTCGCTTTCAAGTGTACCGGAATGGCCAAATATTTTACACCTTTGGACAACCGCCAATGCCTCTTAAACATCTTAGATTCACAGGTGACGATTTCAGTAGTGGACACTTTGATGTTTATGAATGTTTAAACTCTCAAAAGCTGGATGTGAAGTTATCGATGAAACCGGTTGTGTGCTTACAAAGCTTGACAGATGCCGAATGTCACTTCAACACAAGTCCCGCAAATACTCTCATAATAGAAACAAACCATGAAACTCAAACCGATTATGACAGCAGCAATCCAAGCTGTGAGATTTGAGACAAGATTACTTTTCACATGGCCAACTGTATGTTGCATGCTCAAGAGTAAGCTCAGCGCACAGCTTGGTCATACTACAACCGGAGGGCCGAACTGACAATGTGGTATACAAAGAGATCCTTAACAAATAATTATTGGTATATTTTCCCTCAGTTTAAAAAGGTTTAATTTTCTTCTTAATAAAAATTTTAAGGCAGTACTTTGCCGCTGCGAAGCGCGGGTATTTTGCTAGTCACTAAATAAAATAGAGTGCAACACGTTTCGCAATTAGACACTAACTGACACCAACACCTCCTCATCGCAGCAGTCAACCGCAACTGGCAAACTGTGATCAAAATAATCAAGTCTTGAACAAGCAGCAAACCATTTAAAAACTCTGCCACTAGATGGCGTTATATCATCTCATTGACTGTGAACAGAAGTAGAAAAAGTAAGCAGCGAATAAGGTTTTGCAATGTAGTGATCGGTTGAAAAACATAACACACTACTGCACGCCTCTATTTTAATTCGTTAAAAACGTAACGTCCACGTAAGCGGCGGCTGATCTTGGCAGGATACACGTAAATTTCCGTTATTTTTTTCCATAGATAAAAAAGTCTCCACGGGCCGGATGAGAGGGCCGTAGTTTGCAGACCCCTGGTCTAGATTGTTCTAATTTCATTTTGTCAGTGAGGGTGTTTTTCATCTTTTGATTTATGTTCCTCGGTTATGGATGGCCAATACATTTTCATCCTGACGTCACTCCTAGACAAAGTGTTGGACAAACTTCAGCAATCGGTGCTCTTTCATTAAGGGGTCACTATATCTGAACTCCCTCTAGCGGCTTCTAATGGCCCTGCACCCTTGGGTACCACTTAGCCTTAAAAGGACCATCTCTCCAAGGTAGTTCTTGGACTGCCTATTTTCTTGAAGAAATGACATTCATTTTTCAAAAGAAAGGACCTGAACAGTGTTGAAGTGCTGCTAGTTGTTCCGTAACAATAGTTCAAAATTTAATTGATGGACAGATATTGTCAGGCTCCATTTACATTTATAGGTTAAATTGCTTATTCAGCTTACCTTCAGTTATTGTCTGTTTTAACAAATATGTATCTACTGTATATTTATACTCTTTATGTAATTAGTCTTCTTCTTCTTCTTCATCTTTTCCCACTTCTATGTGGGAGTCAATGATTTATACGGTTTGGCATGATGCCTTTCCTGACACCAACCCTTCCAATTGCTAATTTGTAAAATTTGAATTTGCAATTACCTTAGAACTTGTCACAGTGCTCTATGTGTGCCCTCAGTGAAGAGTGCTATTGAAAAAACTAAACTAAATTCATTTAAATTAAAATACCATTGTTTTCATTTTTAGATGGTCAGGCACCTTGCATCCCCTGGCAATGTGGGAGAATATTGGTAATCGTTTCACTCATTTGGCATGTTTAACTTTATTCATAATGGCAGGGTATTTTGTGTATTCTGGTCTCTTCTTTTTTCCATGCCTTTTTTCTTCCATCAGACAACTCAGTAGTTGCTTGCTTTCAATTCATTCTCATCTTTTCTTGAGTCATTCAGCTAATAATTCCACCAGACGCACACATTCCTTCGACATATCCTTATGTACACCATTTGAACACAGTCTTATCCAGTGAGCTGTCACTTCCTGTTTTGAGCATCTGTCACTGAAGAACTTTACTGGATGCCATAGTTCAGTTTCTACTTTTTTTTTAAATTTTATTACAATCAAATAGCATTCCATACAAATAACTCAAGTTTTACAGAAAAACGTTCGAAACAAATCATCCCCCACCTCTAATGATTACCGCCCAGTAGCACTTACTCCCATAGCCATGAAGTGCTTTGAGAGGCTGGTGCTAGAACACATCAAGGACATCATCCCTGACAGTCTGGACCCCCTCCAGTTTGCGTACCGTTGCAGCAGGACCATGGAGGATGCCATCTCCATAACACTTCACACCACCCTGTCTCATCTGGAGAACAAGAACTGTTATGCCAGGCTGCTGTTTGTGGACTACAGCTCTGCATTTAACACACATTTATCATTCCATCTCAGTTCATTGCTAAACTCCTGGATCTGGGGCTTAGCTGTTCACTGTGCAACTGGGTACTGGACTTCCTCACCGGCAGACCTCAGAAAGTGCATATTAGTGGAAAAACCTCCTCCATCATCACCATCAACACTGGCACCCCGCAAGGCAGTGTGCTGAGCCCCCTGCTTTACTCTCTCTACACCCATGACTGTGTAGCTAAGCACACCTCTAACACCATCCTCAAGTCTGCTGAGAATACCACTCTAATATGTTTGATCAGCGAGGACGATGAGACGGCCTACAGGGAGGAGGTCAGACTCCTGTCAGAATGGTGTCAGGACAACAACCTCACCCTCAATGTTAGCAAAACTAAGGAGATGAGTGTAGATTTCCGCAAACAAGCAACAGAGCACAACCCCATCTACATTGGAGGTGAGGCTGTGGAGTAGGTCAGCAGCTTTAGGTTCCTCGGAGTCACCCTCACTGATGACCTTAAATGGTCAAGTCACACTGCGGCAGTAATCAGGAAAGCCCAACAACACCTCTACTTCCTCAGGAGACTGAGTAAAGCCCGGATGTCCCCCACAACCCTGTACAGATTCTACAGTTGTACTATGGAATCTATCCTGACAGGATGCATCACATCCTGGTACAGCAACTGCTCAGTTCAGGACTGCAGAGCTCTGCAGTGTGTGGTGAACACAGCACAGTAGATCACAGGCACACAGCTCCCTGCGATCCATGACATCCACACTACACGCTGTCTCAGGAAAGTGAACCGTATCAGGCAGGACTCCAGCCACCCTGCACTGTCACTTTTCACCCTCCTCCCATCGGGGAAGCGACTAAAGTCCATTCAGATGCGCACCTCCAGGTTCAGGAACAGTTTCTACCAATCTGCAGTCAGACTCATGAACAATTAGTAACCATGTGTCACCTCCACTGCTACCTGCACATATACTTCTGCCACTGTCTCTATTTATTCCTAGGATTCTGGTTTTATTTATTTACTTATTTATGTTAATTTATTTATTCTGTGTGGGGTTTTTTTGGTCTATGTTCACTGTCTGCAGGGGCACATGCAAGCAAGCATTTCATTGTACATGGTACTTGTACTTGTACACATGACAATAAAGAATTGAAATCGAAATTGAAATTTTATCCATACATCCCCTCAGAAGAGATTCCCCCCACCTGCAGTTTAGGCTCAGACAGCTTCAGTTGCATCTTTCCAGATTTTAGGGAGTCTGGTGCAGCCAGATATATACCATATTATTACAGAACAAATCCTTTATTGCTGGCCTTTAAGATCGATATCACACTGTACTGTATTTAACTGCCCTTCTTTTGGTTACAGTCTTTTTGTTATGGGTATCGTTTATTGACACTTTTACAGGAAACTATTTAAGAAAGAAAAGAAATATAGGAATAAACTCACTTAAAACAAAAAATATTAAAAAATAAAGTAAATAAAACATATGAGGAGAATGCCAATCCCTCTGTACTTCTTTCTTCATTAAATAATAACAAGCATTGGCCCTCTAAACCTAACTAAGCAGAAACACAGGGGTTAACTCAACAAGCAGTTCAAATTTACAGAACTCGCTTTTGAAGATCAGATTTATTGAAATAAAAAAATCTGCAGCCCCAGAGGTCCTCCTAAACTGTGTATGGGAGCCCATATCTTAAGGTTTATGTGGTAATCAGATGAGTGCAGGACTATAGTATTATTCCTCTGCTAAATAGGCCTTCTAGAATATTCCTGCACCTTCTGTGACCTTCTATAGACAATATAATATTATAACCCTCCCAAAGTGATGGTCAATAGTGTAAACTGTGATAACAATTGCAGGCTCATAACAAATAAAATAAAAAGAAACAGAAGTGTCTCCTTTCCAATAAAACTGTTGGCCTGATTTCTGTGGAACAAGATAATAAAGGTGCCATAAGAAGTAATAGGCATGATAAATTTTGTGCTTTCATGAGATTTTAAAAGGACTCTGGGGTTTAGGATGGCACAGACGCTCTTGCACATGGGCTCTTTGACTAAGCTCACCTGTTCTGCCGCATAGCCGGCTCCGAAATGCTTCATTTTCAAAGGAATCCCTGGATTTGGGCTCTTTAGTAAGGCTGTTTGACATTTTATGATTTCAAGGATTACTTAAAAAGGTCAATCAATCAAATGAACTTTATGTGGTATCTGTTTCCACACAAAAAGTTCTCTGGAGCCAAGCTATGCTATTCCTAATGGTCATGTGAATCTCACATGGCTTATCTGCTTGGTGATCTAACAGATCGAGAAAAACTAAGTATAAGACATGAGGTGATTTATTTATTTTTAAGGACAGACCTGGAGAGCAATGGCCTCAGCAATGCTGGTAAAAAAAAATCAGGTTTTGTTGGGTGCCTAAATACTGAGGCCATTTTTTCAGCAAATTCCAATCATTGGGAAACTCCAATGTGTATCACTCTCAGCCCTCCAAGGAAAATAAAGTTTCTTTATCTTTTATCTCAGTTGATTGCTTAGAATTATGCCATATCCCTCTCACATCAGGCAATGTGAAAACGGTTCAGAACTGGAGCAGCACTGTTTCTGGCTTGGATATTTACATTTATTGATTTGGCCAACACCTTTTTCCAAAGTGACTTACAACTTTTTGAGATACAACTGGTTTTCTTTTTTCAATTGGAGCAAAAGGTGAGTAAAGTGACTTGCTGAAGGTCACACAGTGTCAGTGGTGGGACTTGAACCCAGAGCCTCAGGGTTTGAGACCCAAAGCTTAACCACTGCGTCACACTGCCTGCTTATGGACAAACAGTTGGGCATTTTCAGGATGTAAAATCACTTTTGGTGTAGGCAGCAGTGAAATCTGTCACCATTGCTTCCTATCTACACCAGGTATGTTCAGCCAACAGATTCTCACTTCCTCCACACCCACGTGTAACCCATGTGTAACCAGCAAGTTCATCTATCTAAATGTGTAACTAATTGTTCCCACTAGTACCTAGGAGTATTTTTATTGCTTGAAATCACAGAGAGATGGTGGCACAGTGGTTAGTGATGCTTCATAAATTCAGTGCTTTGTGTTAGAATCCCACTCCTGGTCAGTGCAGTTTGCACATTCTCCCTGTGGTCTGTGTAGATTTACCTCACAGTTCTCTGGTTTTCCTTCCACATCCCAAAAGATTATATTTTAGATTAATTGGCAATTCAAAATGTATCAAAGTGTGGGTATATACTGTAGGTGAGTATGGCCTGTAATAAATGGGTTCCATGTCTAAAGTTTTGTCATCTATTACACCCAGTGCTGCCATGAAATAATGCCACCTAAGGCAAGGCACATTTTTGCCACTGTAGGCAAAGATTTTTAGTGTGGCACTGTGGTCTGTAAGGGTTTTCCATACACATAATTTTATTAAATCACCGGGTGGATATGACAGAGAGACAACATTGGTCAAATTCTACATAGTGCTGAAGTGCTGATGTGCCATGTTTGGCCATGATCGATATTATGGCCAAGGTCGTCAAGGTCGACAGGTATACAAGCAACCTCTGCAGTAATCATGCTTGTCAGCAAACCAATTGTACCCATGTTTGGAGGTTGTATGTTCAAAGAGAAGGTATAAAAATCAAACAACTGCATGGAACTCCAGCGCTTACCTAAAGATGGATGGAAGACATTGATCCTGCCCGTGCTTAGGACAGCGCCTTCCCACACTCTGTTATAGACTAGATAAGCATTCCTCCTAACGGTGACGTCTCAAATCAGAAAACAGTTCTTCAGTGGGTGGCTAAATTTAGACAGATGGGTACAACATTGAACAGTAAATCTCCAGGCCATCCTCGGACTATACAAAGCCTGAAAACATACCAGCTGTAAGGGCATCAATTTTGCAGTCTCCTAGATGTTCAGCACACAAACAAGCACCTGCCTTAGGCATTTCCAACATGTTTTTGAAGAAGATTTTGCATGAGGACCCTAATTTCCATCCATACAAAATGATGGTAGTGCAGGAGCTCACTGAGAGAGACTTGGAGAGCCATTGAGAGTTCTACAAACCGTTCATCGAGATGCCGTCGTCATGTGCAGCAACAAGGCACATTTCCATTTGAATGGTTGCGTAAATAGGCAAAACTTTCACTACTGGGCTGAAACCAACCATTGTGAACTTCAGAGACCCTTGCACAGTGAGCGTGTTACAGTTTGGTGCGCCGTTGTGGCATTGTAGGCCCTTACTTTTTTGGGGGGGGGGGGCAACGATCACTGTCACTTCAGAATGTTACAATGTAATGCAAGAGAACTTTTTGCGACAAAAACTGTAAGAAATGGATGTGGTAGATGCCTGGTTCCAACAGGATGGAGCAACAGCTCATATGGTGCGGAGATCCATGCAATTTCTGCGGGAGATTTTTCAGGTGAAGCTGACCTTCCTGTGCAGCGATGTCGGGTGGCCTTCTTGTTCGCCTGATCTCGCTCCATGTGATTTCTTCTTGGGCTATCTCACGTCAAAGGTATACACACACCGATCTCAAAACCAAGTCCTCAAGGACACTATTCACCACAAAATTGCCAGTATTAACCTTGAAATGGCCGAAAAAGTCATGCGAGAATTCAAAAATCGTCTGAAAGAGTGTATTTTTAAATCAAAGTGTCATAATGAAATTTATTTTATCTTGTAGCATTTTTGTAGAATAAACATTTGAAATGTAGTACTTCTTTTTGGCTCACTCTTTATATATATCCTTATATATAATTTGATACTATCCGTATGTATGGTGTTCGCGCCAATACCCCATATGTATGGTGTTCAATTCCTCGACTCAATACAAGTTAGAACCATGCAATGGGACTCTGCCTCGGTAGTTAGAACATCATGTGGCAAACGCAGATGCAGTATTGCATGATTGGCTAAGAATGTTCGAAAGCTTCAGTGACACCACTGGACGGCTGAGTATAGCAAGTCGGTGTTGGTTCGAGCAGATAACAGTAAGTTCGGTTGGTTTTTGGAATGTTGGTTTGGTGGGGCGTACTTTCCAGGACTAACATCGTCGACTGACTTAAACCCTTCGACAGCTCCGGAACCGTAAGTAATTTAGAACGTATCACCATTTGCTTGGTACGTCGAAATCTATCTTTGGGCAGTTAGGTTTTGGCATCCGTCCTTCTGACATCTATTGGCAAACTGAGTAATGACGGCTAGGTATTAACAACGGTCATTGTTTAAATTTTAGCTGATCGCAGATCTAAAATGACCACGCCAACATAATTATTACTTTGACTCTGACTAGAGTCGTAAAATACAGTTTGTTTTGAAAATTTGTTTGCCGAAAAAAATCAAATGAGATGCACCGAAGAGCTGAGTTCACGTCTCGCAGTCCCGTTTAAACAGGAAGCTCTTCATTACATCAGCCGAAAAGGTCTATTTTAAGCACAAATCAGTGCCATGATAACAAAATCATTTCAAGGACTTGAAAAAAACAAAAATTCTTTGCAGAGAAAGTATGGATTTCACAAACGCAGAATTTGTAATTCTCCCAGTTACTAGTATATATATATATATATATATATATATATATATATATATATATATATGTATATATCTATACTAATAAACGGCAAAGCCCTCACTCACTCACTCACTCACTCACTCACTCATCACTAATTCTCCAACTTCCCGTGTAGGTAGAAGGCTGAAATTTGGCAGGCTTATTCCTTACAGCTTCCTTACAAAAGTTGGGCAGGTTTCATTTCGAAATTCTACGCGTAATGGTCATAACTGGAAGTTGTTTTTCTCCATTTACTGTAATGGAGTTCAGCTGGAGGGGCGGAGTTCGTATGACATCATCACGCCTCTCACGTAATCACGCATTACGTAGAAAGCCAGGAAGAGCTACAAAACGCGCTTTAGAAAACATGCATTATATAATTAAGAAGGCAGCGAAACAATTAGAAGCGAGCGAGTGACATATAAAATCATATTCAGCAGCTCACGTGAACTGACGCAGTGCGCAGACAAAAAGTAACAGTTCCAAAGAGTGCTGAACAAAAACTGAATTACACTTCTACGCTCAAATAGATAAACCACACGCAGTGGCGCGATACTAAAGCATTTGACTGTAGCGCCCACGTCCGAGGTTCGATTCCCGAGAGGGGATGCACTAAGTATGTACGCGCGCTTCTCGATTTATTTTAACCTCGCAT
>JANRMT010062848.1:3515782-3550385 GCA_026402145.1 Polypterus bichir lapradei
TTTTTTTTTTTTTTTTTTTGTACATTTGACATTTTTTTTTTAGGTGCATTGTTCTCACATTGTTCACTTTTGTTCTCATAACATTTATTCAATAAAATTTGCATGAAAAGTGTATTTCCTTTTTCATTTATTCAGTTATTAACTCGCATTTAAGACACTATATGGGTGAATAAAAGCTATTTAAATTTGAGTACAAGACAAGCAATAGTATCACAGAAGATGGTGCTGGGGTTGTGCTTTGTGGATTAGACATGAAATGAAGATTTCTTTTTCTTGAAAGACTCTTTATGCAATCCACTAGTATTACCGAAACAAAGTTTTGTAAACCATGATGCCCTATGACACATGTGTATTTCATAATTAGTAATAATATGTAAAGTTATTCCAGGGATGAAAAGTGCATCAACAGTTCATTTTTACATATATACACACTCATTTTGACTAACTGCATGACAGCCTGGTACAACAACTGCACCAAACCTGCCAAAAAAGCCCTGTGGTGGATCATAAAAACATCACAGCACGTTTAATGGAACTGAACTGCCATCACTTGATCATCTATACAAGATTCCCTGTGTAAGAAGGGCTAAAAACATCATCAAGGCAAACACTCATCTTGGACAGAACGTGTTTGAGCTTCTCCCATCAGGCAGGCATTTCAGATCAATCTGTATGCTACAAACATCCATCCATTTTCTAACCCGCTGAATCCGAATACAAACAGACAAAAAAAAAAAAACTGCTATAAACTTATCGAACTCATATCTCTTCAATCTGAAATCATTGTCATTGATCATGTACAATTAATGTAGGTAGTGTGTGTAATGACTGTTTACTAAAATGCAATAATAATCTATACTGCTGTGCATTTATGCAATAATCATCCTGGTTACTTTAACATATATGGCATCTTGTCAATATTTTGAACATATTTTATATGATTACTCAGTTTTTAGTTCACACTTTATTTATTTATTGTATTGCTATATATCTGAACTATTTGACATTGGAATTTAAATACAACATAAAGCTGACACGAGTAATTTCTTTGCGTTACTCAAAGACAATATAGTACTTGAATACATCTATTTTTAAAACCGACATTTATTTTTTATATGTAGACTATAATAACATATGCAATGGTCAAATACTTCTTTGTACAATGGGAACTGAAAAAAAAAAGTGCTATGTAAACTAAACGAAGGGATCTCAGTGATAAACAATTAACGTTTATAACAAGGAGTATGACAAGCTTAATTCAGCCCTGAAAACAGAACGTACAATGAATATTTAATAATATTATCATTATGGTAAACTACTACAGTATTGAAACGAATATACTGTACTACCCAGTTGTGTATCAACATGCGCAGTTGAGACCGATCCATGCCGTAAAGCGAAATGTTTAGTATATATATATTTTTTTTATTAAGCGCATGCGGAGTGTGTTATTACATACGTATTGAACGAATACGTCATCGCTCACTTTACGGTTCTGCCCAATCTGTATAACGCATGCGTGAACACTTTACGGCATGCTAGGCTTTCAATACGCCTGCGCGCGCAAATCGGGTAGGCACGCAGATCGGGTAGCGACAAGGGGGAAGACGTGCTCGCTTCAGCCGCCTCAGGAAATGTAGTCTCTGCTGGGCTTTCTTGATTAGTGATGAGGTTTTATGTGTCCACGTAAGTTCCTCAGTTATGTGCACACCGAGGATCTTGGTACTCCTAACAATCTCCACCTCTAAACCGTTGATGCTGAGTGAGATGTGGGCACGATTATCTCTTTTGTCTTGTCGACATTGAGTGTTGTCTTCACACCATGCGGACAGCCGTTTCACCTCATCTCTGTATGCTCTTTCATCATCCCTGCTTATCAGTCCCAGCAACGTCGTATCATCCGCAAACTTGATGATGTGGTTGATGTTGTGCGTGGCTGTGCAGTCGTGAGTCAGCAGGGTGAACAGCAGTGGACTAAGCACACAGCCCTGCGGTCCTCCAGTGCTCAGTGTGATGATGCTGGAAGTGTTGTGGCCCATCCGAACTGCCTGGGGCCTCTCTGTCAAGAAGTCCAGGATCCAATTGCAGAGGGTGGTGTTAAGGCCCAACCTGCTCAGTTTTACAACCAGCTTTGGAGGGATGGTTGTGTTGAAGGCAGAGCTAAAGTCTATGAATAGCATCCTGACATATGTGTCTTTTTTATCCAGATGTGTCAGGGAGAGGTGAAGGGCAGAGCATATGGCATCCTCAGTTGACCTGTTTGAGCGGTATGCAAACTGAAGAGGCTCAAGGGAGGCAGGGAGATTAGTCTTTATGTGTGACATGACTAACCTTTCGAAGCACTTCATTATGATTGGCGTGAGTGCAACTGGTCGGTAGTCATTTAGGCATGTCGCTGATGATTTCTTCGGCACTGGTATGATGGTGGTTGACTTGAAGCATGCTGGGACTGACGACTGGCTCAGAGATGTGTTGAAGATGTCTGTGAGGACACTAGCCAGTTGACTGGCACATTCTTTGAGCATAAGACCAGGTATTTTGTCAGGTCCTGCAGCCTTGCGTGGATTGACTCTGGATAGAGGAGTGGAGAAGAAGTATATTAGTACCAATTTTCAAGAATAAGGAAGATGTGTAGAGCTGGATTAAAAACAGGGGTATAAAGTTGATCAGCTACACCATGAAGGTATGCGAAATAGTGATGAATGCTAGGCTGAAAGGAGAAGTGGTGATCTGTGAGCAGCAATATGGTTTCATGCCAGGAAAGAGTACTCTAGATGCAAAGTTTGCTTTAAGAGTACTGATTTAGAAATACAAAGGAGGTCAGAAGGAATTGCTTTGTGTGTTTTTGGACGAAGAGAAAGTATATCATAGGGTTCCAAGAAAGGAGCAGGAGTAGCAGAAAAGTATGTGAGATTGGTATAGGAGATGTATGAGGGCAGTATGACTGCAGTGAGATGAGTGGTTGGAATGACAATCTGGTTCAAGATGAGAGTGGGACTACATCAAGAATCTGCTGTGAGCCCTTTCCTGTTTGCAGTGGTGATGGACAGGTTGACAGATGAGGTCAGACAGGAGTCTGATGTTCGAGGATGACACTGTGAGAGTAGTTAGCAGGATGAGGAGAACCTGGAAAAGTGGAGTTAGGCAAATGAGAGAAAGGGAATGAGTGTCAGTAGGAGTAAGACGAAGTACATATGCTTAAATGAGAGGGAAGGTGGTGGAAGGGTGCAGGCAGGTTGGTCTGGGTGCAAAAGAGTGACAGGAGTGTAATGGAAGTGGCAGAGTTGAAGATGCTGTAATTTTCACTCAGAATAATGAGGGTAGACAGGATTAGAAATGAGTATATTAGATGGACAGCATAGGTATGGAATTTTGGTGACCAAGTGAGAGAGGCTAGGTACGTGTAGAGGAGAGAAGAGGGGTACATCAGAAAAAGAATGTCTAGGATGGAACCACCAGCCAAGAGAAAAAGAGGAAGGTGAAAGAGAAAGTTTATGGATGTGGTGAGGGAAGACATGAAGGCAGTTGGTGTGGCAGAAAATTATGTAAAGCAATAGATGGCGATGGATGATCCGCTGTGGCGACCCCTAAATGATAGCAGCCAAAAGAAGTAGAAGAAGATAACAAATTAAATTACTAAAACATGCCATGTTTGCCCCATCATTTGTGAACTTACTTTTTCATCAGAGTGACCAGGAGAACAATGAGCACAAGCCCATGAACAGCTGTGAATGGAACATCAGTCCAGTTAATTTACAATGTGTCAGAAAACGCATCTTTTAAGTTTAGTTCAGTCATGCTAGATTTTCCAGTGTGGGTGCTCAAATAGCACATTGCATGTCACTTTTTATGTCATGTTACAAATCATTTATCACTTCACCTTCAAAATCATGTTGCAAATAGCCTCAATATATGAATAAAACTATACCACATGTGGCAAGCGGCTGGGGGTGGTACCCATACGAGACACCCAGGAGGACTGGAGGAGGGCTTGTGCCTCCTCCAGACCATGAGGGGGCGACCGCCCTGGTGGCTTTGGGGACCACGGGAACAGAGCTTAGAAGCTCAACCCTATAGGGGCCCATGGTCACCACCAGGGGGCGCCCCAATGCCTGTGGAGCCCTGGCCCTCAGCACTTCCACCACACCAGGAAGTGCTGGGGGGAAGAAGACCAGGGACACCTTGAGTGCTTCCGGGTGCACAGCTGGTACTTCCGCCCACACCAGATAGAGATAGTGGAGCTTAAAAGGGGCCCACTCCCTCCACTCGATGGCTGGAGTCAGGAGCGGAGAAAGACAGAGTTCGGAGGAGAGGAATGGAGGTGGACCTACACAGAGAAAGGCATTGTGAGGCCTGGACTTTGGGGGTGAAAGTGGCTTGTGTGCTGTGTTTCACTGTATATAGTTGTAAATAAACATGTTGCGGTGCTGATAACAATGTCTACTTGTCTGTGTCTGGGTCGTATTCCACACACCACAGTCTATGATAAATGCATGAACTGCTTCTGTCTGTCGTTTGTGTATTACCCATACTGGTTTCTCATAGGCCTATGTAATTTTTTATCTTTAGATTTCACATTACTGGATTTTTCCTGTGTTACTTTGAACTGCTTCAACAAGGTCTTAACCATATTAAGTACACAATACAGTATACTCTACAGAATGTTATAGTAACAGGAAAGGGCACTCTTACATTGCTTAGAAAAAATATTCAGCCAATGGAAATTTTCACATTTTATTATAATACAATAATGTATTGCAGTGGACTTCATCTGGCTTATTTGATATTGATCAACAGAAAAAGACACTTTATTGTCAAAGTGAAAAAGGTCTCTGCAAAGTGGTCTAAATTAATTACAAATATAAACCACAATATAGCTGATGGCATAACTATCCTCCTCACCCCCCAATTTGACATAACACTACTAAATGATAGGTTAACTGCTTTTATAATTCACATTGTGGTCGGGGGGTTTCAATTGATTCTTCTATAAATGCACCTACAACTGGACGTTCCAACTTGTGGTGAGTCTGTATTTGTGGCCTAGTCAATAAATTAAGGCAAAGAATATTCCAAGCAACTCCAAGAAAATATGACTGAAAAGCACAGGTCAGGGCACAGAGACAAAAAATATCTAACTGACTGAATACCCCTTGGATTTCAGTTAAATCGGTCATTAAGAAATTGAAAGGGTATGGGACAGCTGTAAATCTACTGTATCTAGAGCCAGTCATCAATAAATACTGAGTGACCATACTAGAAGAAAACCAGGGAGGGAGGCCACCAAGAGTGAAGGAGTAACAAGCTGCACTGGTTGAGACTGATGAGACTGTGCATACAACAATTATTGCCTAGGAGCTTCACAGAGCTCTATGGTGGAGGCAAAGAGAAAGCCGCTGTTGAAAAAACACACATGACATCTCAGGTAGAGTTTGCCAGAAGGCACACATTACATTCTGAAGTTAGCTGGAAGTTCTATGGTCTGATGATAACCAAAATTGAGCTTTTTGGGCATAATAAATAACACACCATCCACACTGAGAAGCATGAGATGGTGGTAGCACCATGCTGTGGAAGATACTTCTCTGCAGCAGACCTTGGAAGGCCTGTGATGGTAGAGGGAAAAATGAATGCAGCAAAATTTACAAGAAAATCGAGGAGGAAAACCTGATGCAGTCTGTAAGAAACCGTGTTGGCATGTACATTCTTGGAGGTTTCCTGGGACGCCTGTCTTTTCCATCTTAACCATACCGTCACTGAAGCTGGGAACACTTAAACAACAGGTTTGTAATATTAATCCACTTACTGAACTCAATTAATCACATCTTAGGGGATCTGGAGGCTTTCTCTGGTCAGCAATCCATTACAGGGAAGTTTCATTCACACTTACTCATGCAGGGCCAATTTAGTAGTCTCCAAGGACGCCATTGGGATGTACCTAGAGAAAACTATGGAGAACATTATAAACATATCCTTTTTATGTTGAATTATTATTTCTTTGCTTAGTAACTTCTGTGCTGCTTTGCATTTGGCAAACTCAATGAAATTAGTGGTCAGGATGGCATATAAAAATAAAAAGAACTCGACTAAATGTGTGAGTGTTGGTGTGAAAAGTAGATTTATAAGAGGGCTGATAGCTGCTGCTGAGGAGGTGTGGAAATTTGAGTGTTGTTTTTGTATTTATTTCCAAGTTGTTTGAAATTACATTGAGCTGTCTCCTGACTGGGTGTGCATAAAAATATTTAAGCGAGCCGAAGTGAGCTCTTCCTGCCTTAGTAGCACACGCAAACCAGGGCATCTCATTTTCGCTCCTCAAAGGCATTGCTGTCCACACTTTGTTTTCTATGCCAGTCATCTATCAAGTGCTTTAAGAAGCTAATTGTTTGAATAATTAGAAACATTTGTCTGTTCTGCAGGCTGCAACATGTACTAGATAAAGCTGTTTGACAGAATGCATTTTCTGTAGTTATTAAATTTAGATGACAGTAAAAAATAGAATATGAAATATATCTACCTCAAGAAATAATTAAGGTTGCTTTAGTGGATTCAATGATTAAGCTAAAATTGAAGCCAGAAGCCTCAGCGTCCACACAAAGAAGAATCTGCACTCACAAACAGCTTTACTCCACTCTAGGGTAAGATATTCTGGTTTTAAATCAAAGCTTTCAAAAATAATGAGAGTCACACCAGGATGTTTAAAAGCATCAGTAGAACACACATGCCATGACCGTAAATGACAGGAGAAAGGTAAGGTAAAAACTTGAATATGTGGGAGTCAGATATAGGTAACATGAGGGGGATGTTTAGACCTGCCCTGACTTCACAGAGGGTCTCGCCATGGTCAAGGATGTGTTATTCTTCACTTCACACCTGGACCTGTGCTTCTTGATTTGTCAAGCCAGAATGTTTAAAGCTAAAGATAAGTAAAATTATACTACTATTCATTCTACAAATAAAAACACATTTTTATGAGCCATTCTTTATGTTCAAATATTTTTTCACCAACTTCATAAAAAATGAAAGGGCTGGACAATATTCACACGTTCAAGGAATAATTTATAAAGGCCGGCACTGCTAGTGATTCAATGTGTTTGTGAGTACTGTCTAAAAACAGTGGTAAGTAATAGTGTTATTAGTGTTATTATAATACCTAAGAGGAGGTTTATGGATGTGGTGAGAGAAGACATGCTGGCGCGCAATGTAAGAGAGCAAGATTCAGAGGACAGGAGGATATGGAAAACGATGATCCATTGTGGCGATCCCTAATGATTGCAGCAGAAAGAAGAAGATTAGTGTTATTATAATAAACTCATATTATCAGTTCTTGTTTAATGACTTCCACACTTCACTAGTAATGTTTGCTGTATGTGATGTCAGTGAGTTCTGATGTGTGGTTTGTTAGATAGATAAACAGATAAAAACTGTCCTGAAGGAAATTGCAGTGTTACAGCAGTAAACAAAGAAATGGCACAAATATACATATAACAAGAATTATAATAATCTTAAGTATGCTAACTTGGTAAAAATACACACATAACAAGCACTATATATGTATACATTAACAAAGTACTTACTAATTGTAAATTGATTATAATTGCACAAACTGTACTTATAAGTTACAATTTCACACTACAGGATGTCAGTCATTGGCACAGTATATTGTCAATGTCTGTTAAGATGTCTGCTAGACCAGCTAAGTACCATTCTGCACACAAGGAACAGTACCACTTCTGGGTGACTCATTAAAGAGTCTAATGGCCGAAGGTAGAAACAACATTACATAGTGTTCCTTAGAGTAATGCACTTGTCTCAGTCTGTTATTGAATGTGCTCCTCATACAGAGGATAAGAATTATTGTCCAGGATAATAGTGACCTCAGGTCTACCACTTCCTCCCGTGAGTCCATCCTGACTCCCATGATAGAAAAAGCCTTTTTAATTAGTTTATTTAGCATGTTGGCGTCACCTGTACTAATGCCATTCCCAGCACACTACTGCAGAGAAAAATATACTGGACTGGTAGAAAACAATAATAACAATAATAGTAATAATAATAATACATTTTATTAATATGGCACCTTTCCCTTGCTCAGGGCAACATATAAGAGTGGCCTGCACATACCAAACGACTTCAACCTCTGCAGGACATAGAGACGACTTTGACTCTTCTTATACTGTATATGGCCTCTGTTTTGGTACTCCACTCAAACCTGTTGTTCAGATGCACCCTGAGGTATTTGTATGTCCTCACACCTCCCCATCTCCCCCATCAATGAGAACTTGGATCAGAGTAGACTTGGCACTCCTGAATTCCACAAAAATGCGCACAAATTTTGTTATACTCAGTATAATAATAGAGAAAGAGAGAGGTTGGGAGCATGCGCTGATACCACAGCACAACAAACCACCTGGTTTGGGACCTGAGTGCAGCGGGTGACACCTCAGCACCACAATGGAACAGTGTGAGTTTTTTTACGTTGGCTGGTCTGCCAATCCTGCAACCAGCCCCCAAGATTTCCCTGCAAGTTGGAGGACCTGCTTGCAGGGCTGGATGCAGATTAACGTCATACTCAAGACAAAGCAATTGCAGGTTAACAATAAATTTGAAATTGAACATTATGTATTGTGCTTATGTTATAAACAGTACCTTATAGCCATATACAGTATTTATAACCTTGTAAAGTGGGCAGGACTGTAAAATGGAGGTCCATTTATTACATAATTGAAATGAATGAATATTCATTCTCAGTCTCACCAGAAGTGTCACACAGTTGCCACTACTGATGAGCAGACATATACCAAAGCAAGAAAGCATTCTGCAGAATTGCTGTAAGATGACATTGCCATATGTCATGTATTTATCCACTTTATAGGGGGGACTTGCATCAACACAAAGAGATAAGATTCCTATTTGGGATTTTTAAAAGTACATTTGATAATGTGGGGAGTCCAAATGGGGAGCCCAGAGATACCTTCAAATGGGCAAAATATCATACTGCCTAAAATTACTCATCATGTTCAGGGTCAAGTAGACACAGCAGAGATAATTCCAGGAATGGCATGAAATCAAGGCGGGTATCAAAAGTGAAGGTCAAAAACTCAAAACACATTCAAAGCTAGAATGAATAAAGCTAGGTAACTGAGTCATTGATCAGGTCATAACTGTGTGCAAGGAGTCACAATAAATCTGTTTGCAACTAGGGAAACAATTAATCTAAAGTGAAGGCAAGGTAATTGTCATTGCCCCACAAAGGTAAGATGGAGGCTCAGACATATATAATTATTATATATAATTATGTGAATTTCCCCTTGGGATTAATAAAGTATCTATCTATCTATCTATCTATCTATCTATCTATCTATCTATCTATCTGACACATGCAAGGCATGACAGAGAGCAGCCAATTCAATGATAGGCACACAGGAGCTGATACCTAACTTGGTACTAAAGCCCATTAGGATAATGAGTAGTTAAACTTGCTTGGTCAAGCTTGGTCATTAGTATTATGCACAGCTTTGTCAGATTTCAATTATATGTTAATTTTCAATTAGCAGGTTGATTGTAAAATGGACTGAATCACTGTGAGAGACTTTGTTTCTTACTACATGACCAGTAGAGTATTATTGAAATCGCTAAGAAATGCATTATTCAAAAAGGTATTGAAATTTAGAAATATTATGTTTAACTTATGTATAATTAAGATGTAAATATATTTGATATACAATTGTTATGGTAGTGAAAGTAGTTATTAAAATCATTAGCAGTTGGTAGGACATGAAGGTTAATAATCTATCATCATGAAGGAAAGGCATACAGTATGAGCAATGACACAATGTCTGTTGGCATTACCAGGCATGTCAGGCTCAGCTCCCTTTGAATTCTGTGTGCTTTAACTGGGATAAGTTTACTTTATTCTTTGGGTGCTTCTGACTGCCTTGGAATGCATTGATTTCATGTCTCTCATGATTCACATCAAAGCATTCCACTTTGCAGAACAATCAGTAGTATAGTCAAATGTGTATGAGCTAATTGCTGCCAGGCTCTTTGACCTTAAAATAAATTATGTGCTGCCATATGCCTCTCTGTTCTCTCTGTTCCCCTCTAAAAGCATAGTTTTCAGTTTCAAGTGCCTTGTAAACAACTAATGTCACACCATAACTAATAATGCTTGTAAACATGCAAACTGTGTTCATTTTGCTGTTGCTCAGACCATTTCTGTGTTTCCGTTTTCTAAAGATCCCATCTCCTCTGTTTGGTTTCTTGTGCTCTTCTGGCCTCTTTCTTCTTTCAGCACCTAACATATAATCTGACTTCATCTTGCCAGACAGTTTCTGTTTCTTTATGAAGTAAGTGTTGCCAGATTTGAAAATACCTTGGAAAATACACTTGGATCTGCTGTTCACAAAGGACATAAGGTAGCAAACTGCTAAAAATGAATAGGATTTTGTCAGACTACCATTATTATAAACATACTATAGTATACTATATAACATAGTCATCTATGGGTGCATCAAAAAACAAAAGACTAGAATAAAATAAATTTAACTGAGTAAAAAGGCAAATAAGGCAAACAATTCAAATATAAATATAAATGAAGAGATGGTGGAATTAAAAAGTCCACTGAAAGTGGTGCCTTTAGGTTTCTTTTCAAAGCAATCAATGATCTTCCTCTTCTTCTTTTGGCTGCTCCCGTTAGGGGTTGCCACTGCGGATCATCTTCTTCCATATCTTTCTGTCCTCTGCATCTTGTTCTGTTACACCCATCAATTGCACTTCCTCTCTCACCACATCCATAAACCTTCTCGTAGGCCTTCCTCTTTTCCTCTTACCTGGCAGCTCTACTCTTAACATCCTTCTCCCAATATACTCAGCATCTCTCCTCAGCACATGTCCAAACCAACGCAATCTCGCATCTCTGACTTTGTCTCCCAACCGTCCAACTTGAGCTGACCCTCTAATATACTCATTTCTAATCCTATCCATCCTAGTCACACCCAATGCAAATCTTAGCATCTTAACTCTGCCACCTCCAGCTCTGTCTCCTGCTTTCTGGTCAATGCCACCGTCTCCAACCCATATAACATAGCTGGTCTCACTACCGTCCTGTAGACCTTCCCTTTCACTCATGTTGATACCCAACTGTCACAAATTACTCCTGAAACTCTTCTCCACCCATTCCATCTTGCCTGCACTTTCTTTTTCACTTCTCTTCCACAATCCCCATTACTCTGTACTGTTGATCCCAAGTATTTAAACTCATCCACCTTCACCAATTCTACTCCTTGCATCCTTTCCATTCCACTGACCTCCCTCTGATTCACACACATGTATTCTGTCTTGTTTCTACTGACCTTCATTCCCCACCTCTCCAGTGTCTCCTAAACCTGCTCCCTATTATCGCTACAGATCACAATGTCATCAGGAAACATCATAGTCCACAGGGACTCCTGTTTAATCTCGTCTGTCAACCTGTCCATCACCTTTTCAAATAAGAAAGGGTTCAGAGAAGATCCCTGATGTAATCCCACCTCCACCTTGAATGCATCTGTCACTCCTACCGCAGACCTCACCATGGTCACACTTCCCTCGTACATATCCTGTACAACTCTTACATACTTCTTCGCCATTCCCGACTTCTTCATACAATACCACAGCTCCTCTCGAGGCACCCTGTCATATGCTTTCTCCAGGTCCACAAAGACGCAATTCAACTCCTTCTCCATCAATATCCATCCATCCATCCATTATCCAACCCGCTATATCCTAACACAGGGTCACGGGGGTCTGCTGGAGCCAATCCCAACCAACACAGGGCGCAAGGCAGGAACAAATCCCCAGGCAGGGCGCCAGCCCACCGCAGTCTCCATCAATATCCTCAGAGCAAACATCACATCTGTGGTGCTCTTTCTTCGAATGAAACCATACTGCTGCTCACTGATCATCACCTCACTTCTTAACCTAGCTTCCACTACTCTTTCCCATAACTTTATGCTATGGCTCATCAATTTTATCCCCATGTAGTTTCTACAGTCCTGCACATCCCCCTTATTTTTAAATATCGGCACAAGTACACTTCTTCCACACTCCTCAGGCATACTCTCACTTTTCAAAATTCCATTAAAACATCTGATTAAAAACTCCACTACTATCTCTCCTAAGCACCTCCATGCTTCCATTTCATTCTTCATCCACTTCATAGCTGTCCTTACTTCCTCCTTGCTAATCCGTTGCACTTCCTGATTCACTATGTCCACATCATCCAAACTTCTCTCTCACTCATTCTCTTCATTCACCAGCCTCTCAAAGTACTCTTTCCATCTGCTCAACACTCTCTCTTCACTTGTGAATGCGTTTTCATCTTTATCCTTTATCACCCTAACCTGCTGCACATCTTTCCCAGCTCGGTCCCTCTGTCAAAGCAATGATGCCGAGGACTAAACAGACTGTTGAAGACTATTCCATAAGAACAAACCAATTTAGCAAACAGCTGCCCATAATGCACAGTTCTGCTCATCACACAAATAAAAAGTTAGAAGACCTGGGGTCTCATGTATAAAACCATACTTAGATCTCATACTAAAATTTTGCTTACACTTAAAGAGCAAAAACAGTGTACACACAAAAAAACTGAATTTATAAAAATGTTCATACACCATGTCCAACACCAAGTTCTTTTATGAATCCTAAATCAACTTAAAACTATGCACTCGTCCAAACACTTTCAGCCATCCTGTGTCACTGCCTGATGATCTAATCGCCATATAAATTTGCCCATTTTCCTGATCGGCCTCGTTACTGCAAACCATGGCAAAACGGAGGAAAAATAAGGCAGAAAACAAACCTCCTGTATTACTGACTGGAGAATTGCAAAGATGTTCTTTTTGCTGTTCTCTCTGCGAGAGCCACAAATAAAAGGAAATTAACACAACAGTGGGAACAGGTAAGTGGAGAGAGCAATACCAATGTGCCGGGACCACCACCAGTGCACAGCGTGAGTTGACACAGGCTGTAAGAGCAAAGCTGTGAAATATTGAGAGCATTCTTATTTAACTTGTACAGAATAAAAGCATCATCCATGTAAATGTCAATGTTTCTATAAATAGAAGTCTTTTTATATTCGATATAAAACATGTGAATGTGTTTGTACTGCTACTGTGCTGGTGTTCTGCTATGCAGTATTGTACAAGCCAACACAATGCAACAATCCAGAATGAGTCAATACACCACCATCTACATTTAAATGATCCAATCGTCCATATTATCATTGATTGTGTGTGGGAGTGCCTTTCATTATATCTCCTTTCTTATGGTGTACCCACTATCACCTAAAAGAAAGATTACACAAGTTGTCTGTAATGTAATAAACTTAACTGCTATCAGTTCAATTATGCTTACTTACCAATAAGCCAACCACCTCAAAGAGCACGACCCTCATGTCTGCTTCCCCCACTACTATTTAATACAATAAAAAAACTGAGCCACTCAATAACATAGGTGAGGCACATTTGAGCATCACTTATTAGTTGTGTATGAAATAATGAAAGTGCTTTGTGGTTACAAAAGCAAATTTGTTCTGTGATGGTGCCTATCACAACATGTGAGAAGTGAATTGCACTGATTAAATTAGAAAAATCAGCAATCATTACAAATTGCCTTTTGATATCATCCTGCTCACTTCCTGAAGGTAAGGATGTTGCATATTTCTGTGTAGCATCCCATATGGATGGCATTACATGGCTTGGGAATGACTGTGAGATTCCTGACCGGTCTGCCAGTTCACGGTGAATTGTGCCCATTGCCAAATATCATACGAATGTTAAAACCTGTAAGAGAACTGAGGTCATGTACTTTCTGTGTGATGACTACTGTAATTTTATTTTAACTTCATATCATGTGATTACAACATATCATTTTTAAAGGTTACTCTGATGGAAGTGTCATTAAATCATGAAAGATTATAAAGCAATTCTAAACTAAAAAGTTAAACTCTGTTGTAAATGCTTGGACTGCAGTGGAGGTTATACAGTAATCCCCCGCTACTTCGCGGTTCACTTATCGCGGATTCACGACTTCGCGGGTTTTTAAATATAGTAGTAGTATTTCCTAGTCTAAGAACAACAAAACAAGTTCGGTGACTATGTGCGTTGTAGCACGGGCTGTGATTGTCACATGGGAGGGAGACGACAAATCACAGCTTTCCGCTTTCTAATCGGGCCTGTGATTGGTGCTTTGACTGATGCCTAGATCCCACAGTATCTCCCCCCTTGTCATTCGCTTCAAGCTTTCTCGCTGAGCGGTTTACTTTACAGTGATTTTTTTGTGGATTGTGTTGAACTTCGCTTCAATTTTCACCCCCTGCAATGGCTCCCAAACGTGTTCCTTCTTCCAAGGCTGGTGCTGAGCCTAAGCGACAACGAAAAATGATGACGATCGCTGAGAAGGTGAAACTTCTCGATATGTTGAAGGAAGGGAGAACATATGCGGCTGTGGCCCACCAATATGAACGAATCCACCGTTCGCTACATCAAGAAGGACGAGGCGAACATTAGGAAGCCGGCTACCATCACCTTTCAAAAGTCGGCGAAGAGAGTGGTTACGGCTCGTAATAAAACAATCGTCCGTATGGAATCTGCTTTGGCCGTATGGATAGCCGATTGCCGAAAGAAGAACATAACATTGGATTCGAACATTATCCAAACAAAAGCTAAGAGCCTGTACAAGACCTTTGCCGCTAAGGAACCAGAAGACGTATGTGGCGACTGCGAAGAAGATGAAGAAGAGGTAGAAGATCCGCAACCAGGGACCTCCAGTGATTCACCACGTAAGAAACGGCAATTTTCTGCTAGCAAAGGGTGGTTTCCAAAGTTTCAGAAACGCTACGGCTTAAAAAGCGTTTCCCTGAAAGGCGAGGCTGCTTCGGCTGACACGATCGCTTGTGAAACTTATGTGAATGAAACGTTCAAGAAGATTATCTCCGAAGGTGGATATCGGCCCGAACAAGTTTTAATATGGATGAGACGGGCTTGTTTTGGAAAAGAATGCCATCGCGAACTTTCCTGTTCAAAGACAAAGCAAAAGCCTCTGGCTTTAAAGCATACAAGGATCGTGTGACCCTCGTGATGTGTGGCAATGCTGCGGGATTTTTTTTAAAGCCAGGGTTTATTTACAAGTCGAAAAACCCAAGGGCTTTAAAAAACAAAAACAAGAATCTGCTTCCCGTACATTGGATGTACAATGCAAAAGCCTGGATGACGAAGATGCTGACCTCCGACTGGTTCCACCAGTGTTTTATCCCACAAGTGAAGGCGTATCTAGCAGAGAAGGGCATGCCATTCAAAGTCCTTCTCATTATGGATAATGCTGGTGGTCATGCTACTGATCTGTCGTATTCGGGGGTACAGATTGAGTTCCTGCCGCCCAATACAACGTCACTAATTCAGCCTATGGATCAGGGGGTTATCAGGGCATTCAAGACCCTATACACGAGGAATGCCTTAGCGAACCTGGTTTCTTCCGTGGATGCCGCCCAAGAAGACGACGATTTCAACTTGAAGGCATACTGGTGGCAGTACACAATTGCTATGTGCCTCCAAAATATCCAAAAGGCATTACAAGAGATGAAGCCTGCCACCGTTAGCGCCAGCTGGAAGAAGTTGTGGCCCGAGGTTGTTTACGACGACAAAGGATTTACACTTGCCGAAATCCAACACTCGGCAGTACAGAAAGCTGTGCAGTTGGCTGCGATCATTGGAGGTGAGGGCTTTGCAGACATGACTGCGGATGACGTCAACGAGCTACTAGAATGCCACTCCCAGCCGCTAACCGACAAAGACCTTGAAGAGTTGATGAAGTCGGCGAGTGAAGAAGAAGAAGAGCAGCAAGAAACAGAAGAAGTTATCTCCCCTACTGGCTTGACTTTGGAACGGCTCGCCGAGATCTGCAGACTGGCTAAGGATCTGTAAGAGCGGTCTCAGGAATGGGACGACGATATGGTTCGATCGGTCCAATTTTGCAATAAGATTGACGACGTCATGACCCCCTACTAGCTGCTCTTCAACCAGAAAAAGAAGCAGCGGCAGCAACTGCCGATCACTATGTTTTTTCAGCCTCGCAAAAAAGAGCCAGTTCCTACAACTACGGATACACCTTCGGAAACCGTGGAGGAGGTGCCCCAGGAAATGGCACCGCCGTATGAAGAGACGTAAAATACAGTCATCGGCTGTGCAGTAAAAGTCATCATCATCCTTCATCGTCATCATTTTTACTGCGCAGCATATTCATCACCATCATCACGTGGTAAGTGTAAACTTATCTACCGATTTCATATTGCTATTATATTATTGCTATTGCTATCATATTATCTACTGATTTCATATTGCTTAGCAGTTGTCCCTGTTATTAATAGAGTAAAGGGTGGGTTGTAAACAATACAGGGAGGGTTTAAAAATGTCCAAATACACGTTAAATAATTAAATAAATATGGTGTCCCTACTTCGCGGAAATTCAGTTATCGTGGTCTGCCTTGGAACCTATCTCCCGCGATAAGTGAGGGATTACTGTATAGGTTTGTTTAGTATTTTGCTAAAAATGGTCAGAAAATACAAAATTAAATAAAAATATGAAACATGTAGCTATGACCCAATCTAGCTATTTGTTAATTTTATATGGTACTGGAAATAATATTAATGAGCATTGGACAGCAATAAAAAATGGTTTTAAGGTAGACACTGTAGATGACGACAAGGTAAAGACAGGTTGTACTGTGATAAATGTCTTAGTCACACAACTTATAACAACAAATTATAACATGCACAATCATAAAGGATGACATAAAATAATTTTCTCAGAGCCACTTAATACAACCTCAGGCTTGCAGAGAGCTAAACCATATTCCAGCAGCACTAACACAGGTCAGTAAGCAGCCCTGAACAGGGCACCAAGTCATCACTCCCACACTAAGCTGCACTTATGGAGAGTTATTTTGTAATTGCCAATTAACCTGACGTACATATCTTTTGGGATGTGAGAGACATCGAGAAAACTCATTTAAACATGAGGAGAACCTCTGTGGAGACAACATCCAGACATAGGATTTGAATCCAGTATGTTTAATTTGTTTTGGTAGCAGCACTAAAAATTGCACCACCAAGAAGATAATACAATAATAAATATATACGTATATAGAGAAAAATGTCACCTCACTTTGAAGAATGATTAATATGGATGTTTCACACTGCTACCAGTTGGTTAAAATATTACACCTCAAGCACTAAATGGCACCATCTAAGTACTTCACTTTGTCTCATTTTGCCTTAATACAGACACATAATTAGCTACATAAATTAGTAGACTCCCCCAGAATGCTAGAGGGCAGCATGGAAGCTCAACCATGCCGGGGCCCGTGACCACCACGAGGGGGCACCTGGACCGTTCCCGAGTCTTATTTAGCCGCACTTCTGCCACACTCATATGTGCTGCAAGAAGAAGCTTTTCTGACACCTGGAGTCCTTCCGGGTGTCCAATAAAAGGAGCCAGACACCATTACTCAGGGAGCCAGAGTTGGGAGGAGGTGGATGAAGCTTGCCGGGAGAGGAGTGGAGGCAGAGAAAGAAGAAGAAGGAAAAACAGAGAAAAAGCTATTCCCCACGTGTGCTGTGTTGCAAACAAATGTCTCTGTCAGTCTGTTTCAGGTGCAGGTTAAGGTGGCTATATACTCCCCTGGGGTCCACTATATATATTGTGGAGCCGACCCGGACACAGACAGGCGGACATGTTGTTAAATCACCACCACACGTTTATTTACAATATTTACAATCAATTATTATGTCACTAAGACTCAGTCCCGTGCACAAACCCCAATAATCACACTCAGTCCTGGCCACAATGCCTTTCTTCGGGCCGCCTCCACCGCTCTCCTGAGCTTAGTCCTTCCTCCTCCCGACTCCAGCCTCGAATGAAGGGAGACGGCCCCTTTTATACAGTCCCCGGATGAGCCCCAGGTGTTCCCGGCATTCCTCCTCTAGCCACGCCCCAGCGTGGCGGAAGTGCCGGCTATCCTCCTGGCAGCTCTCCGGGCGCCGTCCTAATTCTTCCCCCCAGCACTTCCTGGTGTGGCGGAAGTGCTGGGGTAACAGGTCCCCAAGGCATTGGGGCGCCTCCTGGCGGTGACCACGGGCCCCTACAGGGTGGAGCTTCCATGCCCTGTACCTGTGGCCCCCAAAGCAACCAGGAAGACGACCCCCACGTGATCCAGGGTGGGCACAGACCCACATCCGGCCCCTCATGGCGTCCCGGCCGGGTCATGGCCCCTGGCATCCCTATGTATATATATGTAATGTAAAAGTTCTGTAAAAGTGTCCTCTGATGCCTCTCTTTTTTCTTCATCTGCAAACCAACAGAAGAACCTACCTTCTAATGATGTAATTTTCACCTCCCAAGAAGTTGCAGCCTCCTCTTCCTGCTCCTTGACTATAAATCCACACAAATTGAAATATAAATTGTTATGTGAAAGAAGTACATAATGTGAGATTATTATTATATGCAAAGTGACATTCTAATTTAATTGTACATATAAACTAATACTCTTGCATGAAATGAAAAGACTAAACATTTCCTTTGAAAGTTTTTTCCGCCTCAGGTGTAGCTATTTTTACCAATTGTACCTTTTAATTGTGCAGTATATTATGTTCAATATGTTTTATCATCTCCCATTCGCAAGATGTTCTACTACGTGTCAGATGTTTGTAAGCATTCAGACTTTGAATTGAGTTAAGTTGAATTAAATTATTCAAGCAGAGTATTATATTATATTATACTGTACCTCTAAAGACATTATAACATTTTTTTATAAATTTTGCACAAAGATATCCTTGTCTGTGTATTTTTTTCCAGTGATTTTGATTTTCCTTCCCCATATGAGGCGGATTGGCAATTCTAAATTGGCATCAATGTTCTTGAGAGTCATTGTGCATGGGTGGACTCTGTGATGGACGCTGTCAAAGTTTATTTCCTACCTTATGCCCAGTGGTACCGGGAGAGCCTTTTATAAATAATTTAAAGAAACATACAGTATAAAATGAGAAGCCTAATGCTGAAAACCAATTCTATAAATTTCAGATTAAAAGAAGCTGGCTGCCTAGCATGTACTGTATTTTGTGGCATAGGGCACATAATCAGATACATTTTTCCACCAAAATGAGATGCTTGAAAGCATTTTAATATGAATAGAACATACTAACCAGAGCCTTCAAATCAACAGAAGAAGCAATGATATAGCATACTTTGGATTAATATGATAAGAAAAGAAGTTACAAAAATTACAGTATAGGTATACAGTATTTCATTAGCTGAAGATACATCTCTGAATCCATTAGGCCAATGGGGTAGGATAAAATTTAATGGATATGGCAGCACCCAAAGGCAGAACGCAAAGTAAAAAATCTCAGGAACCCAGTGCAAGCTTAAAGATAAAGGTAGGTAATGATTCTGCCAGGCATACAAGAGGTCTGAATTTAACATCTGCTGAAGTCGTAATGAGATCACACAACATCTGTGTGAGTGTGAGTGTCATCATAAATCATTGACCAGTACACTTTCTAATGATTACTCAAACAGTTGAGAATGTCTTCCATATGTCTCATGGCTCATCCCTTCTCTTTTATTTATTCATTTATTTTAAAACCTTTTACTAACACCGATACTTTGTGATGCATGTACACAGGTTTAAATGGAAGCACGTTGGCTGAAGACCTGGAGTTTCTTTGTCATTTGCTCATTACCATCATTAACTGATGGCTGACTAAGAAAACAGGCAACAGTTAAAACCTAAATGTATCTGTTTAAAACTCAAATAGACAGTTAAATGTTCTGAATTGCAGGAAGTGAGTTAACTTAAACTAAACCAAAAAATAGATTGCTTTATTTGTAAATAAACAGGTTCTAGTTCATGAACCGATTAAAAATCTGCAGCCACTGTGGACCTCCAGGACCGTAATTGAGTACCATTTTTGTAATCTATCCAATATATACATACAGCTTATAAAGCTTGTGTTTGTTTGTATGGAAATGTACACCATTGAACCTAGGTGTGCCAAATTTAGATTCCTCATTTGTACAGACCAAGGCTATGTTTTATTCTGAAATTTAACCGCATCTGCACTTTATTTGGGAATGTCCCTAGAAGATATTTTTGCAATTTGGCACAGGTGTTGTACATAAAGATTACAAGTTATGGTGGATTTAATCTGTGAACTTTGATTTGGTGCCAAAATTTTTCCCCCTGGGGAATTTATTTCTTGATCGTACTTGCACTTTATTCCACCCCAGGCAGCACCAGATACCCCTGCTAGTAAGATATAAAATTAAACCAGGGAAATTTCAAATGGGATAATTATACAGGAATGAATGAGAAGACAGTAACTGAAAACCAGGCAGATATATTGTCAGTAATAAAACTGACACACTGTAGGGTAGATTAAAAAGTAAATTAAGCCAGATGGAGAATTAATTTATATCTTGAATATTAAAGGCAAAATTACAGAGGTCATCTTAGCTATAAGTAACAAATTATTAAAGACTTTGATTAATCAAAAAAGAAATTTATTCTGAGGACATGACAAGAACATGGTGGGGATAATGTGTTAAAGAAATTCTATATACAGTATGCAGATAAATTAAGATGAAAACACAGACAAAGCAGTAGGTGGAAAGTTGTATAGTTAGTATTATCAAAACAAAATCAAAATCATCTCGTCATATTTTAGTTTTAAAAAGGACTTGCAGGAATAATAAAAATGCATGTAGGTAATTGCACTTGGACAATACTGAGTTTTTAGAACTGTTCAACAAACATTTCACAAAAGCATTAATAAGGCAAAACACTGAAATCAAGACTTACCAAAAAGGAAGGGACACGTTTGATACAACTAACTTATTAAACAACATGGATGGTGGCAATAAAGATAAATAAATTAAAAGCAAAAATGTGTTCTGCCTTATGTCTGTAAGAAGTGCATTCACCAATTGGTTGAAGACACAAGAGCTCAAGCCTGGTCTGCATCTCGTAGTTAAAATGCTCACAACTTAAAATACCGAATGTTTTTCTAGTCTGGAGTTGGTGAGAGGATCTCAAGATCTTCTACAAACTCTACTAATAAAATTACGTGTAAGAGATATCCTAGCTGGGCTAATTACGACTCTAATACATGCAATAATGGAGAACACCAGGAGATGGCAATGTTACCAAATATGGTGAAGTTTATTTACTTTAAAATTGGACTACTTAACTGAGTCACAAAGAGCAGGAAAAAGTAGACATTCTGTAGAACAAGGTATGAACGGTTGCACTGTGTGATTAAAAACCTAACAAGATCTAACACGATGTGAATTGTTCTTTCAAACTATTGACTGGTTTAAAAAAATCATTTTGCTTTGGGTGGTTTAAAAAAATATATTTTTGTTTTTTAGACCACAAAGTGTCATATTGAAGTATTTTATTGCTACTTTTTTTTCATCAGAATTTATTTGTACGAAAGTATAATGACAATAAACTTATCGGTGCCATATGCAATGTCTTTCATTGTGTCAGAAGCGTGCTAGTCTTTGAACATCAGCAAGAAAAAAAAATGCACAAATAAAACATAAGTGCTGTTTATAATGTTGGTGTATGGTTTTTCTAAAGTAATCAAATGGGATCCTCTAAAATTGTTTAACTGGGAGAGAGTCCGTATATCGAGTGATGTATTGTGAGTAATTACTCACACATGGATATAAAACAGTTAATCTTTCATGCAGTATAAAATTCTGTGATTTAATTCAAGATGTAGGCAGCACAATTATTAGCCTAAAGTAGAATTGGAGCAGCAGTCGATTCTGACATTAAATGGATACAGAACATTTTGGCACAGATTTCAGTCACAAAAGAGCTGACCACAGAAACTTCACCGATTTCTAGTGACCATAAAACTAGATATAATGATTTTAGTTTCAAAGAAAAAATAAATCAGCATGTGGAGTGGAGACATCTGTGTGAAGAAACAAAGACTGCATTGCTTTGGTCAGAATATTTCCACATGAAGAAGAAGGAAACACTAGAAAGACCTAAACAAAAGATAGTGTTGTAGTCGGAGATGGTAAGGGTCATTAAAGACTATTAACAGGCATTTACAATGCAGGAATACAAATAAAAACATAAGTCCTGCTCTTAAAATGGCCAATCTGTATAACATTTTTTTTTTGCCCATGTATTTCCTTATTTAATATTCAGATGAGTAAGAAAGTTAGCCTCTAGCCCTTCATATTGCGAAATAGTGGTGACTAACATGACACACTGTTCCAAGCACACCCAGAAATGGCAGCAACATACCTGACTGCATGTATGACAACTAAATTCGCAAAACTCTCAAAGGCATCAATGAAGTAATTCCATTGAATTAATAGTGAAAAATATTCACTAACCACAGTGGAAATGAAGTGCACTCAAAAGGCAAACCGGGAAAGGGTTCTTCACTTGAGAGGTGCATAGGGGATACTTTAACTTTTTCAGCAGACAGATCTCAGGTGATAGTCTTGTCAAGCTCAGCTGGAGGGCAGTGAATTCTGCAAAAATGAAAAGTAAAAGCAGTATTCATAGTATAATGTATATATTGTGCAGCTGTTGAAAGTTGGAAATTCTGTGTTAAGTGATCTGATAACACGCTAAAACAAGGGGTCATGCTAACCTGCAACACGTTAAGTATTTGAAGTGGAGGCTCTGATATCTTATAATTTCCCAAATTAACTAATAGTTAATAGTTCAAAATAGTTTACAAATTTCAATGGTTGAATGCTGTCCTTTAATTTGTGTAATTTCTCATTCTCCTACAATGTGACCTACACTGGCCTGCAAAACCTTCATAAATCATTGCCTGTAACTCCTTTGTTAAGATGTTTTCTGTCTTTTTTATGGTCTAAAGAAGCTACCTACATGCCACCAGCCAAGAAAACCAGAAAGCCAAAGTATCATTAAGGTATAACCGCCACCAAGAGGCATGTACCCTCCTGTGGTTTTGAATTGCTTAGGAAAACTATGATTTACAACAACCACATTGCAGTTTACATATCACATCAAGAGGTGGATATGTATGGCAGCACACTTTGCCCGTAAACGCTTTGACTGTCAAGACCACAGTGCTAGGGTGTTGTTTATCTTCCTTTTTATCACATTCTTCACTCCAGACAGCTTCTGAAACACAGATATTTGGATTGAGATATCTAATATCTCAGGTGGGAAAATTATGCAACAAAACTGATTTAAAACACTTGACTCCTTCAGGAATATGGCGTTTTCTCAAACTGCAGGTCACCTTTACTACAAATAGTACGGGTAAATATTTTCTGAAGCACCAAAGGGAATGTGGTACTTGTTGTCAGAGAGTATTGCATTTATATCCCTGCACTTTTGAAAGTGTGTTGAATGGTGGCATCACTTTGTGTAACATAAAAACCCTGGACAAAAAGGCCATTCAGAAAGTCTGACACGAAATGTCACTGAAATAAAGCCTCTGCTATAACACTGCAGAATACAGGATTCTAGCCTCCCTCGACACAAGCGCTTCTCACTTCTGTGCTCTGGCAGGCAGAACAATAGCATAACAATTGCAAGCATCAGGTTCAAAAACTGCTTTTATCCTCAAGCAGTATGTGTCACAAAGTAAATACATCCCCATTAGGTGACTGCTGTCTGACTGATTGTTGCAAGTTGTATTTTTCTCACTGCCTACTGCACATTTTAGGAAAAGTAATATATTTTACTGTGTTTTCAATGCTGTTTAATTCTGTGAAATTCATTTCTTGAATGTACTACCTTTATTCTCATAATTATTGCAGGAGTTTATATAGCTCATTGTTTAGTGTTTTTTTCCATTTTTCCTGAGATGAGATATGTTTGTGATACTCCTTCTCAGATCCCACTTCTGACAAATCTTTATAAAGGACATGACAATGAGTAATACTGAGAAAGGCTTCCACTGCCATGTCTTAGCAGCTGAGGGAAGTCTGTGACTGTCATTGATGCTCTTGTGCCAATTCATGGAAGCTCTTGTGCCAACTCATGGAAGTGGAGTGTCTTTTCCTAAGTATGGTGTAATGGGGTGTGGGTATTTTTTGAAGTTGCCACTAGATCCCTCGTGCTTAAATTTCTTACAGCTCCATCCATGGTTACAAAGCTGCTTTCATATGAATCCTGCTGGCTAGACAATTGGCTTCCTAACTCACTATTGGTGTATTCCATCTGTGTTGATAAATGTGATAGGAGGTGTCGAGCTGCATCTTATTCTCACTCCCCGGTGTGGCCTTATCAGTCTCATTCAAATCAGGGATGGATTTTCAAAGTGGCCTAAAGCAATGCAGTATCAGGATGTACCTTTAAAAGGTAAGTTATAAACAAAATCATCACTTATAAAATTTTAAGCAAGTTCAGGGTTATGGTTATATGTAATAAAGTGTCAGTATATGTTTTGTCGTGGAAGGGTTTTGGGTTACCCTGTACTAAAATATAGATACCATAGGTACTTTTAGTCACACACCTGAATTCTTTGTTGCACAGACCCACAGATATGTTCTTCACCCCAATTTTTGTTTTCTTATTATTAAACTCACCAGGGGCTTCATATATAAATGGTGCGTACACACAAAAATGTTGCAGATGTCTGTTTCCACGCTTACATTGCAATGTATAAAAACTAACCTTGGTGTAAAGCCACACACATTTTCATGCTTTAGAGCCTTTCCTGCAGGGACCTCGCGCATCAGAAACTGTTTCATCCCAATAGCTCAAAACGCACTCAATCATTCCATCAAGTGTTCTTGGTAGAACTGTTTGTACTTATAAGTACAATCACTTTACTGTAAACTTGCACTACAGTTATAATATTGCACAACCTGAGCCATTTTATCAAACAGGTATTTAAATATGATGACAACTGGCTTCTAAGTTGATTTAAATTTCTAAACGCTATCTTCTTGGAGCTCTTGATATTTTAAAGATGAAATGCAGTAAAGCATGTTTATTACATCATACAGATGCATTTTAAAGTTCATTAAAATAATGTATATTGTTAATAGTTAAACATGTGAGGACACGGTGGAAAGCGGCAGTGACGAGCTGGCGCCCATTCAGAGATTGTTCCTGTGTCACGTTGTATGCTTGCTGGGACTGGCGCGACCCCGGATGGAAAGATGAATGGAGTAATTAAACATGTACTACAAAGATATTTCAATGTTCCATAAAAGTTTTGAAAAGTCTGCATTCTAAGTTTACAGACGGCTTGGCATCTATTACAGAGCTGATCGTGTGGCGATTGGTTACTTGGAGAAAGAAATGGAAGGACAGGAATAGAAGTTTAGTATGTTTGAGAGAGACAGTACTGCTGCAATAAATTATTTTATTGAGGATCACACATGATGCAGCAAGCATCTTGCGGGAGGCATGAACAATCTCTGGACAGGGCGCCAGCTCATCGCTAATACTGCGCCACCGCGTCCTCATGTTTAATACATGCTTTAATTCCTATCATTATGAAAATGATATCAAGTATACTTCTTAATATTTAAATTGTTCAGAAAGCTGTAATATCATGAATGTAATGTATTCTGTGTCCTGTCAGCAAAAGAGAAAGCCCTTTTAAGAAGCATGTAGTGATTCACACACATAAAAAGAACACATAGAATATGAAGCATTTAATGTGCTACTTTAGATACGATGGGATCTGAGAAACTAGTAAATTAAACCAGGCATGTCAAACTCACTACCATTGGTGGGCCGCTTCAACTGCCATACATGTGTCAGGGGGCCACACTGTAACAAATACTATTATACTATTATACAAAGTTACTGTAGCTTTCTTTCCAATACTGAAAACTTTAAAAAATGTAACACTTAAAGTTTAAAGTTTAAAGAAAAGCAATTTATTTCCATACAACCTCCGTACAACAACGTACAATTAGAGTCTTAGCCTCTTAGCTGGGTCCTTATATAGGAGTCTTACAGTCTGAGATCTATTTCTTTTGTTCTGACACTTGGCATCTCTTGTTAGTAACCAGTTCGTCAATATCAGGCTTGATATCATATCATATCAGGCTTGTGCAACTGTAATGTTTATGAGGGATGAAAGGTGCATGACAGTAAGTCTTGAGCGAAGTGGGGTTTTGGTAGCTTTCACGAAAACAATTGCTCACAAAGGTAAGTGCTTCCGAACATAGACAGTACTCTCGATTCCAACTTAAGGATCTGCACATATGAGGGTGGCAGGTAAACATACAAGCCTGGCACACCAACTTCGTTGTATTTTGCCTTCAGAATAGAATCTGACTGCAGTTTAATCAATTCCATTTGGATATTCTCAGGCGCATTCTCAACGTATGGTGACGTAAACAGCGCAAAGTCCTGTTCGTGTGAACTGAAATCACGAAAACGCTCACTGAATTCATTGCTCAGTAATTCAAGTTTGAAAAGAAATCCTCCAAAAATCTAATTTTACTTTACTAAGTTTATTTCAAAGTTTATATTGTAAAATAAGCCGATATGGAAAAAGCCCCTTGACCTACACTAATTTTACAAACTCAAAATCACAAAAATTTGTTAATAAACAACTCACCAACTTCTCTCATCCACTTCAGATCTTCAGCTGTAGTCTGCACTAACTGTTTGTTACAATACTAGCACAAAATGACATAAAACTAGAGCAAAAAAAAGTGAGAATATCCATCCATCCATCCTTTTCCCGCTTATCCAAGATCGGGTCACGGGGACAGCAGCTTGAGCAGAGATGCCCAGACTTCCCTCTCCCTGGCCACTTCTACCAGCTCTTCCGGGGGAATCCCGAGGCGTTCCCAGGCCAGCCGAGAGAGATAGTCCCTCCAGCGTGTCCTGGGTCTTCCCCGGGGCCTCCTCCCAGTTAGACGTGCCTAGAAGACCTCACCAGGGAGGCGTCCAGGAGGCATCCAGATCAGATGCCTGAGCCACCTCATCTCACTCCTCTCGATGCGGAGGAGCAGTGGCTCTACTCTGACTTCCTCCCAGATGACTGAGCTTCACACCCTATCTTTAAGGGAAAGCCCAGACACCCTGCGGTGGAAACTAATTTCAGCCGCTTGTATTCGCGATCTCGTTCTTTCGGTCACTACCCACAGCTCATGACCATAGGTGAGGGTAGGAATGTAGATCGACTGGTACCATAATGCCATGGGAAAACGTGCTTTTGTCAGAAGCCGGAAGTAAGAAATTGTTTATATCACTGCTTAAACCAACAAATAGTAAGTTTTTTCCTTGCCTGTACTTGGTAGTCTTGGTATGCTTTTGCCATTGTCTTCTCATAGAACACAAAACATAAGGCGCCATTTAAATTGATTTGCATATTCAAAGAGGTGTAATTCTGGGAGGAGTTTGGGTTGGGCGGCAGGTGCATGCACGTGCATTACTTTTCACGCTGACTGGGATTTATGGAGCAGAAGAACATGGAAGTTGGTGTACCCACAGATGGCAAGACAGTGCAACAAGGCCAGAGCCAGCCCTGCACAATCTGGTGCCCTAGGCAAGATTTTAGCTGGTGCCCTTTAAATTACAGTCAAGTTCACCATAAATAATTGTACTCATACATTCAGATAGAAACTGCATAGGTTTGTCTTTTGAATTTTTCCTTATTTTATGAACAACAAAAAATCGGGACTGGTCTCCCCTAGACCTTCTAATATACTCAGATATGGGGAAGGAGATTTGAGGAACAAAAAGCAAGACAATGATTATATTTGCAGATTATGTACATTAAAGAACCATCAACAACAAATCAAATCAAATTAATAATATATTGAACAATTATTATAAAAGTAAAGTTGAATAAAAGGTAAAGTACCAATTCTGGTTAACAAAAATAGCCCAAAAGTTTATTGAAATCTATGTTTTGTACCTAATATTTGTATGCAAAATTTGATTGACCTAAGTGAAAGCATATTCAAGTTATCGTGTTTACATATACAAGACAGACACACAGACATACAGTGGAACCTCGGGCCACGAACGTCTCGGGCCACGTACAATTCGGGTTATGACCAAAAAGTTCACCAAACTTTTGCATCTGTTCACGACTACACACTCGGGTGTCAAACAAGCACTTCCGGTTCGTACGCGCCGATGATTTCCGCACGTGTTCAGTCTCTCCCTGTGCATTTGCTGTGAACTCTTTATGCTCTATTTCATTTCCCTTCCGGTTTGTACGCGCCGGTGATTTACGCACGTGTTCAGTCTCTCCCTGTACAGTACATTGTTCTCGGTCAGACGTACATCGTGCAGAGGGACTTTGTGGTATAGCGGGTCCACATCTCACGTCAAGAGGTCAGTTTTAAATAAAAAATTGCCGCGCTTGCAGCTTAGTGTTGGGGCATGGTGGTTGATTGCTAAAGCGCGAGGCAGCTAAAGGGAGGAAAAAGAAAAGAAAGACGGAGGTTGCGGAGTGAGGAAGTAAGCAGGAAGCAGTGTGGAAAGAACCGGTGTGAGCGCTCGCAGGCAGGCAGTTGGGCAGTGAGCCCAAGCACTTCACTTCTGTTTTTATGGGATTAGTTATTTATTGAAGGATTCTGAAAGCACTGCACTTTATTTAGCCAGAGGAAGGACGACTGGCCGCGTAAGGCAGTTAAAGAATACACCGGGCTTGTTTTTAAAGAGACTGCTTCGAGCATTGTTTTGACCTCGTTGTATTAAATGAATACTTTTTTCTATTGGATTTTAACCTCCACTTCATTTCTGTTTTTATGGGATTAGTTATTTATTGAAGGATTCTGAATGCACTGCACTTTATTTAATTTGGACATTGTTTTTGATTGTTGTTTTGTTGATTTTAATAAAAGCACTTGGCACTTTTTGCACCATCCAATTGCTTCATTGTAGTGCCTCACTATCGTGCTCATCGTTAACATTACCGACTGTGACGGGTTTAAGGGCTCCCGGAAGCGAGATGGGAGCATGCAGCGAACCCGCATCGTCACAGACTTTACTTTAAAACTGTACTCTCCTCTCCACCCAGTTCCTCCTCACTTCCTTCATGCCAGAACTTGACTCATGAAAAGTTTGTTTATGGTTAGTTTTTGTATTACGGATTTTTCAAATGTTCATTTTTCGGTTTGTAGCGTGAATTTTACTTTTCTTGGTTGTCTATTAAATTACGGATTTTTCAAATATTCATTTTTTTCCCTGTGCTTCAAAAAAAGTGTTTACAGCGAGCGGTTTGTAAGGATATAGCGTGAATTCTTGCAATGTTACTTTTCTCTGTTCAAGGTTTTCTCAGTGTTATTCAATGTTTTTACATTTAGTTTACTATTACACTGTGCATTCTATGGTATAATTAACTATTTTCGTTCTTAAAAATCTTTAAAAAAATATATTTACATGCAGTTTGTACAGTCTGGAACGGATTAATTGTATTTACATACAATCCTATGGGGGGAAATTACTTTGGGTCACGACCAAATCGGGTTACAACCAGAGTTTTTGGAATGAATTCTGGTCGTGACCCGAGGTTCCACTGTAATTTCAAAAATGGTATTATCGGACTCAAGGAGGTCTAAAACGACGAGATTCATCAAAATCTCAAAATTGCATTTTTGGAGGATTACAGTACTTTCCCAATACTTCATATATACCATCTGTGTCTCTTGTGCAGTGTAATGTCGGCACAACCTGCAGCCTCAACACTACAAAATTGCGTCACATGTGTTTGAAACAAAACATATGGTGAAATTTAAAAAAAAAAGTAGTATATTTTCATATGATATAATAATCGTCTCATATAAATTACACCTTTTACATAACGGGAATGCCAAAATAAAATAAAGGTAAATGGCTTACGACTTTTATTAAGTTATGGAAATGGGAAAAAATATTTTAAGGCATGAAAATGATATTGTCAATAAAACTCTATGTGTTTTTCTTCACACATATGTATGCTTTTGTGCAGCTCACTAAAAAAGAAATAGGCCTATGGATAACTGTATTTCTGAAAATGTTGTAAGTGCTAGTATGTTATTTTCTCCTAAAAAGCCAATGTTTCCAACTTTTCCAATGAATTTAAGTTAGAGTGACTTGTCTCGTAGCTATACAGGGTGGTCCAGATCTAATTATGCAGATCCAGATCGTCTGGATGACTTTGACTTATGCGGGGATGATTCCAGTTCGGCGCGAAGACGATTCTTTATGTCGTCAGTTTTTTTTTTTTCTATGTAATAAACTTAATAAATTATAGCATAAAGAAAATTGCATAATTAGATCTGGACCACCCTATATAAAATAATCTGGTTGTCCAAAGCAAGCTAGTACTGTGCTTAAAGGGTTACCCCTTTTGAATAAACTGTACATTTACCTTTGTTTTTTTCCCATTTCTGCTCCTGTGCTCTTCCTAATTTTTTTCCCTTTACACCAGAGGGTTTTTGTCTTTTTGACATGCTCTTATGTTATTTATACTTTATTTTTAAATTGATGCCAATCAGTTACTTTTGGGTTATTTGATCAGTTCCACTCTCTGGTTGAGTGTAATCGCCCAACCTCCATGAACAGGTAGCAACGGGCAAATAGAGAGAGGGGGGATTTTCATTGTAGTGGAATGGGGGAAATGGGGGGGGGCTTGGTGGTGCATGGTACATGGCGAACATTTGTTTTTAAATTATATCTGAGCATATTAATTTATTTTAATTGAACATTATAATGTCATAGATAATAATATTGTTGCAATACTATGAGTAAAACATACAGTAAAAATAAATTATTCCCTCTTTTCTGTCACCCCCATGCTAAACAGCGGTCACCTATACTGATTATGTGGCGAGTCAGCTCTGAACAAGGCAAGAAAGGGGAGCAGGCAATAAACTTATATTTGGTCATCATAGTCTTTAATATTCCAAAATATTAATAATGGGCCAAAAGTAGAAGATAAAAATGATGGAAAAATCACCACTAAAACAACCTAGCTACAGTATTTCAGGAGCTGTCATAAATAATGCTGGCTGACACACCTAATGGGTGTGGAGTTCAGGTTTCACTGTTAAAGTACATGGCATAGTCTGTTTGATGGCCGTGTTCCTCCTTTCCTTCTTTCTCTTTTCAATTCATACTGTCACTTTAATCTGCTGACTTTTTAAAGCCTGTCTGGGCCAAGGTGAATACCTCTAGCCCTTTTTTGTGCAATGTTATTTTGACAGATCATATCAGCACGTGTTCACGAGGTATGTATGCACAAAGGTATCAAATGGTTCAAGGGCTCCACTTTTATAGAATGGAATGTCCAGAAAATGGCCAGTTTATTTTTTAAGGTTCTGACCTTTCATCTTGCTTTACAGTGGTAAGTTTCATTTTGCTAGTTTAGCCTTCTGTTTGCTGTCTCTACTAACACTTCCTCTTCAGATCAGAAGTTCAAATGCACAGCAAAAGAGAGTACTTACAGCTTAAACACAGCTATAATAACATAAAATTGTCTATAATCCTTCTTAGCTCTTTGAAGCATGGGAAAAAAGCACATTACCCTTCAGTATAATTGTATTTTTTTGTCCCATGTTTCTACTTTCTACCAAGAATACAAGCATTTGGACTGCAATCCTTTTTTGAGTTTTTATATCTTTTTTGTATTGATTTTACTCATCTGACACTTGTTTTAGGCTTTTGTTTTGAGTTTCACAAAGTTTGAATCTGACTAATTGTGACGATTCTTCATTTTGACAGTTAATAATTTTTTGGATTGTTTTTTCTGCCATTTAGGAGCTCCCATCATAATGGCAAATGCACTCGTTGTTGGGCACATTCCCTGAAGTTGTGACATGACCCAATTGGTTACAAAGTCCTCCTGGAAATCACAACCTCATCTGTTCCAAATTCAAAAACTCTTTTGAGACCCCCACATTCCCAGCACCTGCCAATGACTTCTCGACAACTCCCAACGGCACTGTGCACTGAAATTCTACTAAGACAGGCAGGAATCGGTTTTTCGCAGGCTCACCACGTAACGTGTCTGTCGCTCAATGGTTGATGCGGGGAACATTTAAAATCAGCAGCTGACCTGACCATGTGCTCACTTTCTGTAGTCTCCCCTCCAGAATGAACCTGCTTGATGAAGGGGGATATTTGTTCTTTTAATCTAAAGAAGGGAGCTAATGCAGGACGACTGTCAGCATCACTATTTGCTTGTTGTGTGTTCTAAGTGCGGATGTGACAGCACCCGTTTATTGAAATGCTTAATATTGCTCCTGTTTTCAGAATAATAAAGCTGATTTTCTCAGAAGCCAGGAGTCACCTCCCTCTTTATTGTGCAAGTCTGAGACCCACACATCACACTCTATTCAAATTGCTTTTACCAACTCTTTTGCTAAATGACTTTTGGTTAATGAATTCTTTGCTCTTGTTTTTTGAACATGATTTTTGTCTCTCATTTTGGCTTTGACATGCATACTGTTTGATCTCTCGGTATTGGCCTTTTTTTCTCTTGGCTTTGTATCAAACCCAGTCTGCTTGCAGGCATTAAAACAAGTGAACATAAAAATATCAATGTACTAATTGTAAGAGCCAAAAAAACTGCTGTTGAAATCAAGAAAGGAAAATAAAGCGGGAGTTAACACAATGTTAGTTCACTGACAGGATAATTATTTGTATATTAGGAAAGTTAGTTAAGGAAGCTGTGAAAACTTAAATGCTTATCCATGGGTGAAGGTTTCCTTTGTAGTTCTTGTGTAGGCCTCAATTTCCTCTTCTGCTTTTCCTAACCCGCTTATTTTATTCAGCTGGATGTTTACTTTTTCCAGTCTGCAAAACTGGATACCATTTTGAAACTTGCACCTGCTTTATTCTTTTTCATGTGTCACTACTAGTGGACATTTGGTGTCTGGGATAGTATTAAATTCCATGTCCTTTCATAATAGCCAGGAATAAAGTGTGTGTTTTGGTTATTCTTACAAAATGCCTGGAACGGCATATTCTTTTCTCTTTCAGGTCCACAGACAGACTGAGCTATCTGCATTAATGTTCCATTTGAAACGTAACTGAAAGCAGTGGTACCTTCAACACCATCATTTTTAGATGTTTCCTTGGAGGCCTGCCCTGGACTTGAATCTAACAGTTGCTTCAAAAGCAAAGAAGGAAGAATATCCCATAAGACAAGTGGAGTTCTTTTACATCCCAATGGTCTAGCAGGGGCAAGTTGCAGCAAACACTATTTCTAACATATATTTTGAATGAAACACTGACCATTGTTTCAATGAACAGCTCAGGTAATTGATTAAAGAAAAGAGTAGCTAATGTTGACCCTAACTATCTCCCACCAAAATCCAGACAGACCATACTGGCTAAAGTAAGAAAGGTCATCTCTCTATCATAATTGAAAAGCCAGGACACTCTCACTAGATCTTGTCAGATATTTGTGATCATTTTTCCATATCAATGTAGCCGGTTTTACTGATCATATGAAAGTCCTGCACTACAATTTCTCAAGTGCCATAAAAAGTACAGAACTCACTTATGTACGGTATAACTTGTGGGTATCAATCAACTGGAGGACAGAAGGAGGAAATTTCATTGGTTTATCATGTTTGTAATTGTTTTTGTGGTTTACTATTGAAAGGAGAGGAGCTTGGGAAAGGAATAACAATCCTTTACTTTATCCTATCAACAGTGGTGCTGTGCATATGGTTTGGGGCTCTCTGGCACCTCCTTGTGGTTACTATATATAAATATACTATAGGGTGGTGCAGATCTAATTATACAATTTTCATTACGCTATAACTTATTAAGTTTATTACATAGAAAATCACCCGAAAAATCCTGTGTGTGAACTGACGACATGAAGAATCGTCTTTGCACCGAACTGGAATCGTCCCTGCATAAATCAAAGTCATCCAGATGATCTGGATTTGCAAAATTAGATCTGGACCACCCTGTATGTATATATTGTGAACCCGGCCCAGACACAGACAGGCGGACATGTTGTTGAAACACCAGCACACGTTTATTTACAATATTTACAATTATATATTACGGGTCACCCAGACCCCAACAATGGTCACACAGACCCAGTCACGTGCACAATACCCCAACACTCTCAGTCCTGGCCACAAATGCCTTTTCTTCGGGCCGCCTCCACACCTCTCTCGTGCCTCGTCCTTCTTCCACCCGACTCCAGCCCTGAATGAATGGAGACGGCCCCTTTTATAGGGTTCCCGGATGAGCATCAGGTGTTCCCGGCAATCCTCCTCTGGCCACGCCCCAGCGTGGCGGAAGTGCCGGCTGTCCTCCCGGCTGCCCTCCGGGCGCCGTCATAAATCTTCCCCCCCAGCACTTCCTGGTGTGGCGGAAGTGCTGGGGTAACAAGTCCCCAAGGCATTGGGGCGCCTCCTGGCGGTGACCATGGGCCCCTACAGGGTGGGGCTTCCATGCCCTGTACCCGTGGCCCCCAAAGCAACCCGGAAGGCAACCCCCACGTGATCCAGGGTGGGCCCAGACCCACATCCGGTCCCTCAAGACGTCCCGGCCGGGTCATGGCCCCTGGCATCCCTGACAATATATATATATATATATATATATATATATATATATATATAT
>JANRMT010062848.1:3566693-3593177 GCA_026402145.1 Polypterus bichir lapradei
ATATATATACCCGCGTATCGCAGCGGAGAAGTAGTGTGTTAAAGAAGTTATGAAAAAGAAAAGGGAACATTTTAAAAATAACGTTAACATGATTGTCAATATACAGTAATTGTTTTGTGAGTGTTATTGAGTGTTGCTGTCATCAAGGATTTGATTATCATTATTTCTTTCAATCAGGTTCGTATTTGTAGGATGTGTTGTGTTCAAGTTACATTCCGTGTTTGTCAATCGTTGTAAAGATAACAGGTTTCATTCATCGATTCGTTTCTTACTGCATCAATAAACAGCTCGTCTTCTTCTTTATCTGAGACCTGACACACTGCATGCACATGTTTTTTTTTAACACTGTCTTCCTTTAGCGGGACATTGACTTTTTCCACCGTGTGCTTTGTTTCCGCAGTAGCTGCACTTATGAATATGCTTGTATGTATCAGACGCTTCATATTTTTTTGCTGCCTTTTTAATTGTGTAATTCGGTTTTTGTTCAGCGCTCTTTGGAACTGTTGCTTTTTGTCTGTGCACTGCGTCAGTTCACGTGAGCCGCTCGGTGTACATGCATCGAAGTTTCCCAGCTGTGCTGGTGCCATGTCGTGCTATGTCCATGGCTGTATTTAATGTTAGCTAAGTCCCGGCACTTAAAACTTTCTCTCACAGTTTCGCTGAATTTGTGCCAAACACCACCCTGACCATCTCATCTTCCTCTGCATAAGCACAGTCCTTCACCTGCAAATATTTAGCGGTAGAGTGTTCCTATTGGATTGCGGACGGCCTTATATGGGCAGGCACTCAATTACGTGGGAAGCGTGACGATGAGAGACGCAACTCCGCCTCACACGGCGACCGAGCTGCAGTCTATGGCCGGTATATATGTACATAAGTAGGTTCCAGTTATGACTGTTACGTGTAGAATTTCGAAATGAAACCTGCCTAACCTTTGTAAGTAAGCTGTAAGGAATGAGCCTGCCAAATTTCAGCCTTCTACCTACACGGGAAGTTGGAGAATTAGTGATGAGTAAGTCAGTGAGTGAGTGAGTGAGTCAGTCAGTCAGTCAGTCAGTCAGTCAGTCAGTGAGTCAGTGAGGGCTTTGCCTTTTATTAGTATAGATAAGAGCAGCTCACTACTGAAAACGACAAACGGAGTCAGTTGAAGTTGGCAAATCTTACCGCTGCGCCACGGATGCTGTTGTATCATCCTTGAACCTTTTGTGAAAGTGTTTATTTGATCTTTGGACTTCAGGCTTTACACATTATATAGTTTATGCCAACATTTTGTCTTTTACTACTAAAATATGAAAAATGCTTCTGTTTTAACAATGTGTTTACACAGATTATTGTGCAAACGGAATACACATGAAATGCATCTGTTCCAAACAATGATCTATTATTTCCACTCTAAAACTCCAGCACTTCATTCCCAGATAATCAATCAAGGCATGAGCTGGGAGAACTTTGTGCACGATCTGCAGCAGTGGGGGGATGGGATACCAGGCTGCTTGCTGCTTGTCTTTATCGGCACATTTACAGGACAAAAGACGCTGACGGAGAGGTGCAAACGGATTTAAGGTGGGCCAGATCTACAAGTTTTTTCATAGGTTCTTGTAATTCTAGTGTTAATTAAATTACTAATACAGCTACTTCTAGTAGAGGATATGATTTTAACTCTTGATCTGATTATGCTCTTCATCCTTTGGTTATTAAGTGATTTGATTTTACTTCAATACTAAATTTATAAGATAGAACCCAGCCACAGGGGATGCCCAATCCAGTGTGTTTCTTCATGCTGGTCCCAAGCCCGGATAAATGGGGAGGGCTATATCAGGAAGGGCATATGCTGTAAAATTTTGCCAGATCAATATACGGACAACAATACAAATTTCCATACCAGATCGGTCGGGGCCCGGGTTTACAACGTCTGCCACCAGTACTTTTTTGCCAAAAGGGTGCTGGCGGAAATTGGGCTACTGTAAGCTGAAGAAAGAGAAGAAAACGTGAGAGATGTCCCCGGAGGCAGGAGGAGAGAAGGAAGGTAAAGAGAGTGGACCTGAGCTGTAGCAACTACTGGGGGATAAAATTGATGAGTCGCAGCATGAAATTATGGGAAGGAGTAGTGGAAGCTAGGTTAAGGGAGGCGATGATTAGTGAGCAACAGTATGGTTTCATGCCAAGAAAGAGCACTGCAGATGCAATGTTTTCTCTGCAGATGTTGATGGAGAAGTATAGAGAAGGCCAGAAGGAGTTGCATTGTGTCTTTGTGGACCTGGAGAAAGCATATGACAGGGTGCCTCGAGTGGAGTTGTGGTATTGTATGAGGAAGTTGGGAGTGGCAGAGAAGTATTTAAGAGTTGTACAGGATATGTACGAGGGAATTGTGACAGTGGTGAGGTCTGCGGTAGGAGTGACAGATGCATTCAAGGTAGAGGTGGGATTACATCAGGGATCGGCTGTGAGCCATATCTTACTTGCAATGGTGATGGACAGGTTGACAGATGAGATTAGACAGGAGTCGCCGTGGACTATGATGTTTGCTGATGACATTGTGATCTGTAGCAAAAGTAGGAAGCAGGTCGAGGAGACACTGGAGTGGTGGAGATATGCTGTAGAGAGGAGAGGAATGAAGGCCAGTAGGAACAAGACAGAATACATGTGGGTAAATGAGAAGAAGGTCAGTGGAATGGTATGGATGCAGGGAGTAGAGTTCACGAAGGTGGGTGAGTTTAAATACTTGGGATCAACAGTATAGAGTAATGGGGATTGAATAAGAGAAATGAAAAAGAGTGTGCAGGCAGGGTGGAATGGGTGGAGAAGAGTGCCAGGAGTGATTTGTGACAGACGGGTATCAGCAAGAGTGAAAGGGAAGGTCTACAGGACAGTAGTGTGACCAGCTTTGTTGTATGAACTGGAGACGGCGGCACTGTCCAGAAAGCAGGAGACAGAGTTGGAGGTGGCAGAGTTAAAGATGCTAAGATTTGCATTGGGTGTGATGAGGATGGATAGGATTAGAAATGAGTACATTAGAGGGTCAGCTCAAGTTGGACGGTTGGGAGACAAAGTCAGAGAGGCGAGATTGTGTTGGTTTGGATATGTACAGAGGAGAGATGCTGGGTATATTGGGAGAAGGATGTTAAGGATAGAGCTGCCAGGCAAGAAGAAAAGAGGAAGGCCAAAGCAAAGGTTTATGGATGTGGTGAGAGAGGACATGCAGGTGATGGATGTAACAGAACAAGATGCAGAGGACAGGAAGATATGGAACAAGATGATCCACTGCGACAAGATGAACCCCTTACAGAGAGCAGCCAAAAGAAGAAGAAGGCTAACTTTATAAGATGGCCCAAAACAGGGATTCTAGGTAACAGCTACAGGATAGTAACAGCCAGAATAAACAATACCCTGTGATTTAAGATACCAAGACTGTAGCCTATATGGTGTTCTGATCAGTCAGCCAGGGAGTTATCCTCTGGGGAAGCATTGGTTTGAAATTAAATTTCTGAAGTCCTCATCAACTAGCATTAATGGGTTACATTACCAGTTGTAATTTGGGTTTATAGTGCATATTGATCTAAACTACAAAATAAGAAGACCATATCCTTACAGTATATCTGGAATATTTAATAGAAGGTGGTAAGTTATTGTCAATATAAAAATTAGCTATTGAGCAATATTTGTTGTTATCCATATTGTGTATATTAGCCAGAATTATTTTAGATTAGTGTGGATTCTTCACCATCCTAATGTATCACCCTTTCAGAGGTGGACACTACATCAGTGGCTACAAATGGGACAGTTTCGCAAATTAAAATTCACACAACTCTGGTTTTTGTAGTTATACAGTTATAAAATAGTATGAAACATGTGTCCAACCTTTGTCTTTTCAGACAAAACTGACCCTTACTTTGCGTGGAACTTCCTTAATGGCTGTTAGGTGCACTTCTGTTTTTGACATCTCACAATACTCCTTGTTAACACAACTCACTGGATAACCACACACATATATTTATATTTTATTAAAATAGCACAAGCTGCCAAAACTTGCAGGTACTTGATTTTTTTGTCTCAGCTTCAGCTCCAGAATCAGCCCTTCTCAGATTTTTTGTATGAGTTTTTCTGACTTTGGTATTTTGACCTTATGCCATTTTCGTTTCAACTCTACTTTTCCAGGCCTTCTTACAATTGTTTTTCTACTTTTATGTTTCAACTCTTGTCCTCATGACTGTATTTCCGGCTCTTTGACACTTGCTATGACATATCCAGCAAAGTAATCCAATTTTCCACTTGATGCATTTTAAATTCATCCTGAATTTGAGATTAAAGTGACATGACAGATTTATGAACAAATAAAGTATTCACAAACTATCACCCAGAGGTTATTGACCTGTAGAATTTAACGTGGACATATATCATGAAGGCAAACAATGTGACTCTTTTTATTAAAAGGCTAAACTTATGATGCTTGCATAACCTAGAAGAAGGGATGATATTTTTGTCATGTACTTTCTAATGAGTTTTCACTGCCTGCTTGACGAAGCCAAACTTCATATTCAGGGGTGAATTGCAGCCTCTGACCCTGCTTATATTTTTACAGGTATATAATTATTTTGCATTTCATATTATTTACCATATTCTTGAAGCAAGTGTATGTCTAAAAATTGAAAGCTGCTCTAAACAATGAAGGTAATCACTACTTAGTAAAATCTTTCAAAATTCTTTAAAGACAAATATAGCTAAACTGTAATAAGAGCTGTGGATTCATGGAATGCCAATTGTAATTGCTATATTTTGTCTTTATGCCTCTGCACATTTCAAAGCTGTTTGTAGAACTTTTGAAAAAAAATGTTATAATTAAATAAGGGTAATTAAAGGCTTTGAAAGTATTGGATTTAAAACAAATCATTCAAATGCCATTTTGGATGTACTTTTTCTTCCTTCATTGAAATGAACATAGTATTTAATTTGGATGTTTTATTTACTGTGTCTTTTTTTTCTGCTTTGGTGCCATAACTACACAAGAGCTTCCAATTCTACCATAAGTAGACCATGGTTGTTGATCCAACTTACAGAATGGGTTATCATTATTCCATTTTGTGACAAAAGCCGCTATACCAGTGCTCAACCCGACACAGACAGATGCAGGAGGCACACTGATAAAACAAATAAATGTTTTATTTTAGTTTTTCTTCGCCTGTGGGCAACGCCTTCCCCATTCCCACAGGCACAAAACAGTCCCAATAAGCACAATCACAATCACAATACTTCTCTTTTTTCACCTCCACTCCTCTCCGGCAAGCTTAGTTCCTCTCCTCCCGACTCTGGCTCCCGGAGTTGTGGCTGCTGGCTCCTTTTATAGCCCACCCAGAAGTGCTCCAGATGTTTGGTGACCTAATTACGGCAGCACCTCCAGGTGTGGCAGAAGAACCACCCACATGGGCTCAGGAACAACTGCAGCACCCCCTGGCGGTGCCCACGAATCCCAACAGGGCTGCACTAAACTCCAACTCCCATGAAGCCATGCGGGAGTCTGAGGCACCGTTGCAACCCAGGGGGGCTGCCATCTAGCATTCCGGGGGAGGTACTGCCCTGGCCAAGCTTTCTCCCCTGGTCCATACAGTGAAGAGGCATCCCGTCTGGACAAGGACCGCCGGCCGTCTGTGATACATATGAACAGTTGTTCTGACTTTCATGGTATGCTGCAACAAATCGGTGCAAGTAAAGCTGGACCTTTAAAACACCGTTCATTTAATGCCAATTGGCTGAGAATGTGTCTGTTGGGTCATGTTAGTACCCCTATGGCATCTATGAATCCAGATTTTTTCCAAATTGTTGTATGATTAATGTGATCAGGTTTACAATGTGACTTGACAATGAACAAAACAATGCAATGCATATTGTTCTTTGGTTATTATGATTAAGGGCTTTAAATATTAGAAAAGCACTTTAAAAATAAACTGAATTGTTTTCAATATTTCGATATGGCATTCAGTCAGAATTTCTAAGATCATTAAAAACAAAGGTGTCGATTTATTGCTTATTGCTCGGAGATTCAAAAAATAAAATTGAATATTGATAAACAATACCAGCACTTGCAACAGGTGGTCATAAAGAATGCCAAGTAAAAATAATTTGGCATAACATTACATATTTTATCCAAATCCAATTTAGTGATTTTTTTAAAGTGATATTTCTAAACATATTTTAAAATGTATTAAATTACAGATATCCAATTATAGATTTATTTCAAGATATCTTAAAAATAAAATAGTGCTTACTCATTGCGATGCATTTAAAGATTGCGTGAAATATTTTTCTCTTCATTTTAAAATTAATTACATTATAACATCAAAGTCTAAACCCTTTTAACCCAATTCAGGAAGACAGGGGACAGCAGCCAGTCCTGGTCACTTTGAGCACAAGGCAGAAGTCACCCCAGAGGCATCAGACTTTCACAGAGTCAACTTGCACACCCACCTATCACTGCAGTCACAGTATGACCAGTTTAGAATCCCCAGTTAAGCTAACATCTTTGGGTTTTTGGGAGGATACCAGAGATGACACAGAGACAACATACAAACTCTACACATAGAATTTAAACCATATTTTAAAATAAGAATAAAATTTATCTTTAAATATCTTAATGAATTCCAGGTGTCGTAAAGTCTGAAATGCATTTCCATAGTTGTCAGAAGTGTTTTGAGGTATCTCAGTGTGTTAATTTGTCTTACAAATGTGTAGAAATAACCAACAAGAAAGCAGAAAGATGAAAGTCTGTGTCTGCAAGTCAGCAGAGGACTACAGACAATGAGATTAACTCTCTGCTAGTTCATACAAATAGTAAATGAAACTGGTCATTTCTGGAAGATATTTGTTTAAATCCTAAGAAACAAAGTTCATTTTTCTCTGCGCAGCTTAAGACCATTGTTAACCATCATTGTTGTATATCATGGCCACACTTTGACTAAACACCTAATATAATAAATGGTATTTAATTATTGCAACAAATGCCTTACATTTGTATCTTAAAATCATTTGCATTACCATTTTGTATTAGCAGGACATGGACTTTATAGGTAGAATTCCTTTTTTTCTGAAAACGCTTTATTACCATTCATGTGAAATTCAGAAAGGTTCCATGTATTTCAGTCTGAAGCTTTTATTCCTTAGTTATATTAAGTGGGTGAAGCAGGATACAAAATAATACATGTGAACCTTCGTTCAGGCAGGCTTCAGAAAATTCACTGAAAAGAGAAAGATAATTTCATATGTCAATTGCCTCATAATTCTGTTTGAATCTGACACTAATGGATACATTTGTTGTAAAAGGATCAAGTTAAACATGGCATAATATGACCTAAGGTATGTCCCAATCTTCTGTCTTATTTGGAAGGAAAGCTGTGGCCTAATTCAAAATGCATTTATAAAGCATTCTGGAAAGAAAATCCAGTCAGACTGACCTGTACAGGACATACTATTAGAATGAGCTGTGTCTCTCTGTTTTTTATTCCAGTGTTATTGCAGTGCTGGGCTATGCAATCATCTTGCAAGTCTTTCTAAATACAATTTTAAAAATGTCCTTGAATATTAATTACTGCCTACCATTTCAGAAATTAAAGAGAAATAAAAAAATCCGATTTAGTGTTTTCCTTCAAAACATATGCCTATGTGGTTAATTAGTTAAATAAAAAAACAATCAGAAACAAAAACATGGGGCACTGTAAAATTGCTAGGCACAATTTATATGTAGCAAGAAGCTATTGCACATAAGAATATAAGACAGAAGTCTTTGTTCTTTTGTATTGTGCATCTTTTAATCTTATGAGGTACTGCAAGCTGTAAAGACAACCGCATTTTCTTGTGCTCATGTGATTGCAATGTTCAAGAAAATATTCTCTGACAAATTTTTAGCTTCTTTTTATTTCTATCATGTAGCTCAGAATTTTGAATTTTCAAAAACGGTTAATAAGCTGATAAAGCTGTTGTCACACATTAAGGCTACAGTCAGTCAGTCATTACCCAACCTGCTATATCCTAACACAGGGTCACGGGGGTCTGCTGGAGCCTATCCCAGCCAGCACAGGACACAAGGCAGGCGCCAGGCCACAGCAGGACACACGCACATACACACACCAAGGACAATTTAGGATCACCATGCACCTAACCTGCATGTCTTTGGACTGTGGGCAGAAACCCACGCAGTCATGGGGAGAACATGTAAACTCCATGCAGGGAGGACCCGGGAAGCAAACCCAGGTCTCCTTACTGCAAGGCAGCAGCACTACCACTGCGCCACCCAAGGCTACAGTCACACTACTATAATTTCATTCAAAAACAACATTGTTAAACTAAATGATCTGTGTCCACAATAGCATTTTCACATTGTCGAAAACAGTATTTTCAGCTATATCAAAACGACGGAAAATGCATACAGTATGATGCAATCATCTACTTACACTGGCTATGTAAACAGAATAGACATCTTTAACTAGGCATAAGCCATGCAATTTTACCAAGATTTTAAGCCTGATTTGCAATGGCCAACTGATCAGAGTCAGCTTGCATCTCAGCTTAATGGGGAGTCATTTCTCATGAAATACGAGAATGGTTGCAATTCCTAACTGTGTCTCAGAATAGGACTGTTACATGATCAGAAGAACTTCTGTCATGTCAGAAATTTCAGTCCCATGTCTTGTAGAGTGAGCTGTCTCAAGAGCCGATTTTCTTTTCTTTTTCTTTTTTTTATTTTATTGAATTTATTAAAATCAACACTCCATACACATAACTTGAGTTTTACAAAAAAAATGAAAAAGGTTTGAAACAAATCGACCCCCACCTCGAGAAAGAGAGCTAGGCCAGCAGTGTAAAACTTTATGCTAGTCAAGACAAAATAATAAATGAATAAAGATAAATGGAATAAAAGAGGGGATAGAATCTGCTTCCCCAATTTAAATGCTTATTCTTAAATGTTGTTGATTAGATCCTGCTAGGTTCTGAAAAAGTTTTGTACAGATCCTCTAAGTGCGAATTAGATTTTTTCCAGTTTCAAATAGTATAAAACATCAGTTACCCACTGACTTAGAATAAGAGAGTTAGGATTCTTCCAGTTGAGCAAGATAAGTCTGCGTGCCAATAGTGTAGTAAAGGCAATTACAGTTTGTTTGTCCTTCTCCACTTTAAGCCCATCTGGAAGATCACCAAACACAGCTGTTAACGGGCTAGGAGGGATTGTGACACCAAGGCTGCCTGAAAGGCATTTAAAGATTTTGGTCCAGAATGATGTTAATTTGTTGCAAGCTCAAAACATGTGACCCAGTGAGGTTGGAACTTGATTGCAATGTTTGCAGGTTGGATCTTGCCCTGGAAACATTTTGGACAATTTTAAATGAGGCAGATGCACTTGATATAAAATTTTAGGTTGAATAATTCTGTTCAAGAGGCGATTTTCTGATTTCCCCATCAAATTTCTTGAAATTAATTATGCTGCAGCCACAGTGAGTGTGCATCGTCCAGTACATGCGCTCTGAATGTTCAAACACCCATGTAGTAGTACATGAATCGGAATAAATGTGCTTGTGCAGTTTGAGCACATACAAGACTGGTAATGGTATCATGCAGTGTGACTCGTTGCATGACCATGAATTTTAAAAATCGCACAAAATGCAACTTAGATGCATATGTCACAGGGGAACATTTTTGTACAATGGGTGGTTTTCTTTTTCTCTTAGACAAAGAACATGCAGCTAATAAAGGTAAAAAGCCAATAGATTAAAGGATCCCTTTGTTGATGGTAATAAGTGAAAAGGCAAATTTTCTGAATAAACTCTGTTATAGATTATTGTTGATGGCTGTCTACAGTATGTACATATTTGCCCATCTTGCAAAAGAGTCACCTGCTTTGAAGATCAGACTACTTTGATTTGTATCACATCAACATACAATATTGGGATACAGAATTGCCTGCTTCCTTTGAAAATGAATGCGATCTGGGGACATTGGTTTCAGCATACTGTGATAGCTGACAACAATATTATTGTTTAACCAATGAAACTGTGTTGACACTATTGCTAAGCAAAGGAAATTGGTATATACCATTGTTTATTTGATCGTCATGTTGATCTAGACAGAGACTGAACCAGTCATAAACTACTGGGCAGTGGGTGGTGTGGGGAGAGACAGTCCACCAAGATCGTTGTCAAGATTACTCACACGGAACACAGGAAGTCAAAAGGCAGATGAGGGTATGTGGCTGACAAGATGTAAGGCACACATACAGTGCCTACCTCTAGGAAGGAAGAGACAGTTTCATCAGAGATACCGATTATGGGTTCAATGAGAGAGCAAACACTCACCAGAAGAGCGAAGCTTGCGAACTAGAAGGAAGGTGTGCCTAGATCATTGTAGCAACACAAGGAACCCAAATGAAAAAGGCCATTCACTCCACGAGGTAGAGATGTCGAAAGGGGTTTGACAAATTAACAAAGCTTCTGTTGGTAAACAAGCATGAGTCTGTTTCAGTGGGACAGTTGGAAAATGAATTGTTGTGGTAACACAGTACACAAATTGGAATTTGCACCACCGGAAGTTGTATCCTCTACTGTTATGTTTTAATGGACTTTTAGAGTGTGAACTGTGTGCGCGCTTTTTAAAAAGTTTTTGCTCCTGATATTTTTAGACTCTACTTTTATCTTCTTCGTGGATTTATATTGACTGGTGTAATACAAGTTACTGTTGTTTTTCTTGAAATTGCTGCTGTGTGATTCATTGTGTGTTTACTCACCAGCCAATTTACAGAAATTCTTTAAATTTCAGAAATTTTATTTGTATATTTATGGTTGGATATTTTAACTGTGTCAGAAAGTGTCATGGAAAGAAACTCTTTTATGTCTCCTCTGTTGGAATATGTTTATCTTTTGTGAAGGGTGACCAGCCAGGAAACAAGACATTGTAATAAGCAGGATCTAATCAGGATAGAGCCAGGTAATAAGCATTATTACCAGCATCAGGCACTTTCTGACCGTCCAAGTCAGTGGATTAATCATAAGAATTGAAATTTAGGGTTAATGAGTGCTTCTACTAGATTCCTAATTATGAATTACATTCCTGCCTGCTTCTATTTCTTTCTTTTAACCTCTGCTCTGTTCTGTCCTTTTTTTCCTGATCCCTTGCACTCAACTTTTTTGTGCTGGGGAGAGATTGCAGGTATAATCGCCTAATTGCCACCCCAGGTTGTCAATGAGACAGATGTGCCGGCCGGCAAGGCAATACATGGTCGGCTGATCACCTCGAACCAACTCTAAGAAGCAATAATATCCACTTGCAGAACCACAGCACCATACGTCACCGCAGTTGTAGACCCGCAGTTACAGACCCAGAGGTTACATCTCCGTTGTTTCAGGACTCACTTTGTAAAATTACTTTTGGAAGGTTTAGGCAGATCTTGGCAAAGCCCGGAAAGTAATGTTGGGTCAAAGACCTGTTCAGAAACCAAATAATATGCATCATTGTGAAGTCCAGAGGGTTTCTGCCATCACGTCATGTCATACATCAAACTGAACAATACGGATTGTTTCTGTGAAATACACTATTAACATTTACATTGTGTTCAGGTCTGTGGGAACCATTTAACATGTCGACAAAATTAAAATCATCAAGATCTGTGTTAATTGAAAATAGTTTTTTGTTTACATTCATGAAACGAAATATACAATATAATTACAATGTTTGCACCACGTTAGAGTTTAGTAAAACGTTAATAAAAGTTTTTAAAATGTACTATGCATGTGTGCAATATTGTTCTAAACCAATTTAGGATATTAATTATCAATTAATCACAACTTCCGGTTGAGTGACTTGCTGGTGCTCTCCGGTAACTCTTTAACTTTTTTTTTTTTTTTACGATTAACTTACAATCTAATGGACTAAGCAGCTGTTTTAATTTTCATTTCGGGCAGATTTATTTGTTTAGTTTTATTTTTCAATCATTTAAAGCTAGACTGATTTCCAGCTTGACTGCTGATTTGGCTGTATATGGACTATTTTTCGGCCTATCCCTGCCTTGAGACTTACCTGGCTTTGTTCTCCGGACATCCGAGTTGTCTACGTCCTCGCTTAACCTGTGGACCGGTAGGATATTTGTTTGGTCCCTCCTGTCTCTTGCTATCCAACCTACGATGGGCCTGTTTCAGTACTCAGCTGCTGAGCTACTCCAACTCCGCATTCACCTGTCCGAGCCTCCGCTGACCAACCTATATCTCCGCCCAGACATCGTATTCCTCCCCCGTCGGAGATACATCCACCGTGGGTCCCGCTGGAGTATCCAAGCTGACAGTTCGAAAATAATAAACTCCATCTCGTCCAGTTCTCGACGTCCTTGATGTAATTTAGGCAGAGTCACTGACCACAGTGTGTTAGCCAGCCTAGCCCGGTCAGCTAACACCGTTGCTAAATGCAATAACACCATTGTTAACTTCAGTCTGCTGAACATCCGCTCACTCACAAGCAAGGGGCCTCTCATCCACGACCTCCTCACTGATCGTAAGTTTGACATTTTCTGCCTAACTGAGACATGGCAACAACCCCATGACTTTTCCCAACTTAATGAATCTACTCCCCTGGGGTTTGTTTACATCTCTCAACCCCGTGGCTCTGGCCGTGGTGGAGGTCTCACGTTAATGTATCGTGAGAAATGGAAAGTCTTGCCGTTATCTGTTCCTGCCTTCAGTTCTTTTGAATCTCTTGTATGTCAATTAAATGGACCTATTCCTACTATCTGTACTATACTAACTGTTTACCGGCCCCCTAAACCAAATAATGACTTTCTGAACGACTTTGCTGTTTTCCTTACACACTTATCTACTGTTTCATCAAACATAATACTTCTGGGGAATTTCAATATACATATGGATAATATCAATGTCCCTATTACTAGAGACTTTACATTCTGCCTTGAGAGTTTTGGATTCCAACAGCATACTGATGTTCCTACTCATTCCAAAGGACATATCTTGGACTTGATTTGCTCTTCTGGATTTACCCCGCTTGATTGTATTGCAGATGAACTCCCCATAATTGATCACATTCTTATTTCATTCAATGTTAAACTTGCACTTTCCAACACTAACCTTTCCCGTCTCATGTCTTTCCGTAATATTAAGAATATTAACTTAGACTCTCTTTCCTCTAGTATTGTTTCCCTTATAGACATTGATAATTTATCCACTCCTGAAGAACTGGTCTCACACTATAACACTGGACTTAATGGTATTCTTAACTCTGTCGCTACATTAAAAACTAGATCTGTTTTTTTCTCCTTTTCTGCTCCCTGGTTCACGCCTGAACTTTGGCTTTTGAAAGCCAAAGGCTGGCAACTTGAAAGGTTATATAAAAAAACTGGACTGTTTATTCACAAAGAGATGTACAAAAACCATATACTTTATTACAAGGACTGTATTTCCCAAACCAAATCTAACTATTATACTCTCATTATTTCTTCTAATAAAGGAAACAACAACTCATTGTTTTCACTACTTAACAATATCACACAACCCCCGGATTTGGGCAGGGTGCTATATAAATAAATTGTGTTCTTATTAGTATTTTTTTTTTTTTTCTTTTGATGGCCCATCATTTATAATAATAAATGACAAAAACTAGAGCAGTTCTATAGAGGCTATAGATCTGCGCTGGTATCCCGAAGGTTGCTGGTTCGAATCCCCGTCACTGCCAAAAGAGATCCTACTCCGCTGGGCCCTTGAGCAAGGCCCTTAATCTGCAATTGCTCCAGGGGCGCTGTACAATGGCTGACCCTGTGCTCTGTCCCCAAGGGGTATGCGAAAACTAACAAATTCCTAATACAAGAAATTGTATAAGGCGAAATAAAGAACAAAATATAAGGCAATTAATATATAGCATAATTCAGTATAGAATATGTATTGCTGTTTTCTTCACATACATTCATCCATCCATTATCCAACCCGCTATATCCCAACTACAGGGTCATGGGGGTCTGCTGAAGCCAATCCCTGCCAACACAGGGTGCAAGGCAGGAAACAAACCCCAGGCAGGGCACACACACACCCACACACCAAGCACACAAACCAGGGACAATTTAGAATCGCCAATCCACCTCACCTGCATGTCTTTGGACTGTGGGAGGAAAGCGGAGTACCCGGAGGAAACCCACGCAGACACGGGCAGAACATGCAAACTCCATACGGGGAGGACCCATGAAGCAAACCCGGGTCTCCTAACTGCGAAGCAGCACTGCTACCACTGCACCATCATGCCACCCACTTAACATACATGTTTAAAAATATTGGATTGGCTTAAATGTTTATTCTAAATTGGTTTAGAACAACATTGCACACATACATATTACATTTAAAAAAAAAAGTAATCATTTTTATTATTAACGTTTTACTAAACTCTAACGTGGTGCAAACATTGTAATTATATTGTATATTTCGTTTCATGAATGTAAATGATAAACTATTTTCAATTAACACAGATCTTGATTATTTTAATTTTGTTGACATGTTAAATGGTTCCCACAGACCCGAACACAACGTAAATGTTAACAGTGTATTTCACAGAAACGATCCGTATTATTTAGTTTGATGTATGACACAACATGATGGCAGAAACCCTCTGAACTTCACAATGATGCGTATTATTTGGTTTTTGAACGGGTCTTTGACCCGACGTTACTTTCTGGGCTTTGCCGAGACCTGCCGAAATCTTCCAAAAGTAATTTTACGAAGTCAGACCTGAAACAACGGAGACATCACTTCCGGGTCTGTAACTGTGGGTCTACAACTGCAGTGACGTATGGGGCTGTGGCTCTGCAAGTGGATGCTACTCCTAAGAAGAGATGTCTTCTGTGGAGATCCTTCACACCTGGTCCACTCCACAGTGCGAGCATGTCCGTTATTTATTTATTAAAAATTGTCTGATTCTTTCTGAGCCGTGAACCCGCTGCACAACGCCTCCTACTATACTGTACTGTCCGTTCTTTGATATTTTACATTTTCAACAAAGATAAAATCAGAACAAAGGTAATGGGGTAAAGTGACCATAAATAAAAAAAAAAGTGAATTGGGGACAAAAAAAAAAAGATAGTGGCGAGGTTGGAAGCATGCACCCACCACACAATGAACCACCTCAGGATCCCAAATTAGGATCTGAGCACAACTGTACAACATGTGACACCGCAGCACCACACTAGTTCGAATGGAACAGTGTAAGGTTTTTCTTAATAGAGCCTGGAGTGCCAATACTGCCACCAATCCCCAAGTTTCCCCGACAAGTTGGAGGACCTTCTAAAAGTAAAATCACTTGTGGCATTTACGGGACTCAAACCGGCAATCTTCCGACTGCTGGTGCATATCCCTCAGAGCAACCACTCCACATGGTAGTGGAGATTAATACAATAAACAAAAATTGGGAAATGTAAAGAGTCAACCAATATTTTAACAGATTTAACAAAATCACCATTATATGTCATCTTGAAAAAAATTATCCTGTGATCGACAATGATCAGGGAAGATTAAGGAAACAGATTGTGTCAGATTCAAACTTTAGCTTAGAATGTTTTAGTTTTGTTATCAATATTGATTTCACTTTTATCTCTATAAACTTGACAAATGATCTCTTGATCTCTTAATGCTTCATCTGTGGTTATCTGTGAGTCTACTCTTTTGTAGCATTCCCAAAAAACTCTGCCATTAAATTAAAATATTAAAAAATTCCATCTACCTGAACATTCATAAACTAGTATGCCACAAATAGACCTGAAGTAATGGTCCACCTGCACCTTACCAATGTAGTCTTCAGGTGAAGAGTGATGATCAGGGGACATCTTTAACCCAAAAGTCAAAGTAGCCAAATGCTTCTGTTGATACAGATGAGTATCTGACTCTCTGAATTTCAAAGCAGCTCATGGTATCTGCCAACACTTATTAAGGTGCCACATCAGAGCTACAGTCATATCTTTTTATACAATTTGAGCACTTACCAGAGGTGACCAGTAGCAATTACTTGATGAGCACACACAAGCTGTTTACTGAGGTGAGGACCTGCCTGAAGTCCATGAAACATAGCCATGTATATCAGAAATCTCAAAAATGCTTTTAACATCTAACACAAGCTATAATGAACAAGACAATGTATAAACACTTAACAAGGGATATGAGATGGCTGTTATTTTTAGTGGCACCTTGAAACCTGTTTTGCTCTCTCTTTAACATTTTGCAAATAAAGACAGCAGCACATCCTATACTACCTAGACATATTTCTTCAGTTTGTAGTGTTTGAGTATTTGAGCTTGTGGTATTGTGCATGTGATCATGTTCAATATGAAAAGTCCATCCATCCATTATGCAACCCACTATATCCTAACTACAGGGTCACGGGGGTCTGCTGGAGCCAATCCCAGCCAACACAGGGCGCAAGGCAGGAAACAAACCCCAGACAGGGCGCCAGCCCACTGTAGGGCACGCACGCACACACACCAAGCACACACTAGGGACAATTTAGATTTGCCAATGCACCTAATCTGCATGTCTTTGAATTTTGGGAGCACCCAGAGGAAACCCACGGAGACACTGGGAGAACATGCAAACTCCACGCAGGGAGGACCTGGGAAGGTCTCCTAACTGCAAGGCAGCAGCGCTACCCACTGCGCCACCATGCGGCCCAACATGAAAAGTGCTTTGTAAAATAAAGAATGAATGAAAATACTTGTTTTCAAACGAGTACAATATCCATTTGACCAGGGATAATGAGCATAGATTTGCATTATACCTTAGATAAAGGGACTATCAGCAGATAATACTCTATTTAATCAGCTCAAAGGCAAAATAAATGAAAAAGTTGACAGCCTCAGCTGTGGTTTTAAATGTCTTAAGATGCAGCTACTGAGAAGGACATCTGTTTCTCTCAAGTGCTAGTTCCAGAATGAGTCTTCCAGTTGCCAGCTGATAAAGGGGACCATTCAGGATGGGGCTGAACTTCTGGGTCCAGAGGGGAAGTGAGGCCATACATCTTCTTGAGCTTGCCCCTTGGTACTGCAGATGAAAAGGCAGAGGCAGTTAGCAACAGCACCCTCTCTTACCCTGGGGTGGAGCTGCTTACCTTGTCAGAGCCTTGAAGGTGTCCCCAAAGTACACATGCCTAAGACTCCTGAAAAGTGATGGATAATAAATACATTTTACTCTGAAAAAAAAGAAGGAAAGGAAGAATGAAGAACAATAAGGAATACGAGCCTGATAAATGCATTCCGGGCAGCACGGTGGCACAGTGGTAGCGCTGCTGCCTCGCAGTTAGGAGACCCGGGTTTGCATGTTCTCCCCGTGTCTGCATGGGATTCCTCCGGGCGCTCCGGTTTCCTCCCATGGTCCAAAGACATGCAGGTTAGGTGGATTGGTGATCCTAAATTGGCCCTAATGTGTGCTTGGTGTGTGGGTGTGTTTGTGTGTGTCCTGCGATGGGTTGGCACCCTGCCCGGAATTGGTTCCTGTCTTGTGCCCTGTGTTGGCTGGGATGGCTCCAGCAGACCCCTGTGACCCTGTGTTCGGATTCAGCGGGTTGGAAAATGGATGGATGGATGGATAAATGCATTCCTGCCCAGATACTGGGCAGATTATGCCCGATTTCATGGTCTTGCTCTGCTATGATTCTTTTGAGAGTGGAAGTGTAATGTCTTACTAATTTGGTTCTAAGCCAGACTCTGTTTGAGGCTGCTTAAATAATGGTTACTTTTTGTCATCATGAGTTATTGTCAATTTCCTTAGCTTGACTAATGTCTTTGCACACCATAGCCTAATGTATTTAGGAGTACTTCACTTTGATATCAGCAAGACCCGCCTTTGCTTTTTCATTCCTTTATTCAGAGGTTTATAGGTCTCCTAGCTATGCAAATACTAAAGAGTAGTAATGTAACTGTTTTAATAACTAAACAGAGCAAACTCAGTTTTAAAATCAATATCATGATTACAATGATACAACATCTGAGAATACCAGATTTTTAAAATATAATATATTCTAGTCCAAATAGTTATTTAGTTTTATTGTATTTGTATTGACTACCAAATTAGCCTGCAAAACTGTGACTTTTTCACTGTGTCAACAGTTACATCAAACTGAGCAGTAACTTTGGATATTTGCTGTAGTTAAGCACATCTCAGAACTGACCATTGCTCACCTCTTCCAGGTACTGTCAGGTTTGTCAGTTACTCAAGTAAAAGGCTTTGACAGAATTTTAAAACCCAGGCACCCAAATACTACAACACCTGAGCAGGAGCAGATCCTGAGATGGAAGGGAAGACGTTTTGTGTATCCTATGAAGCCTTCTCTGGCAGCCATACATTCTTCTTTTATTTTCTGGCTCTAGGTTTTTTAAAATACAATGTCACAGAAACCTAAAGGCTTGGCAGAACTGGATGAAAAGCAGAACCCATTGCTATATGCAAGAGCAGCGTTTGGGGGTGGCAAGTGGGGTGACCGTCCCAGACTCAGTGCCTAAGGGGGCCCCGCTTTTGAGGTCTCCGTGTCCCGTTTGAGCAAATTTGTCAAATTATATTCTCCAATATAGATCAACCATGTCTCAAGACAGGCTTTACGGTCTGGCAATCCTATATATAGAAAAAGAAGAAATTGCATCCAGATTAGACTATGACGATGTCGTCAACGACTTTTCCAATCAGAAGGCAACAAAATTGGATTTTCGTCTCTGAACCTGGAAACCGAGAGATTTCATGATGATACCTCTACATTAACTTCTCACTCCCTGTCGAAACACTGAAACTCACATTTTATTTGTAGGTCATAAACATGTCCGAATATTAATGCAAAAAAACGTATCGCTAATGATAACCAGCTGACATGACATCGGTGTGAGTTATGACTATGACATCCTGCATATCGAGACTCAGAATATACTTACAATTTCGGTACTTTTCAGGAAGGGGCCTAACTAATTTCTGCATGACACCGCATCACATTTCGCACTGTTGTGGTATTGTCATGAATTATGAATTGCACTTTTTTAATAGATTATATCTTTATATTTTGATAAAGTCCGCGTGTTATCTTGCAAAAATGTAGGTAAATATTGTAATGAGAAAATCTGGTATATGTTAACATTGTTTTTATTAAATTCGCACAAGTTTATAAAGTCCACACATACCAGTAACAGCGTTTGACATAAACCGGCCCCGCGTGGGGTTGGTCAGACCTAGGCCTGCATACCCCTAAGGCCACCTCTGGCTGTTTGGGACAGCAGTTCATGCCACATCTTCTTAAATGTTATTAATTGAATTTTTGTGAATGACTCATAAAAGTTTATGAATGAAAGATTGCTGATAAAACATAGTACATGAAATAAAGTGTTTTAATACTGTATATAGTACAAATGGAGTACACAGCAAACCAAGATATAAGAGTGTAGGATAGATTTTTCACCAAAGACATTTATGATTTGACGCGTACTATATAGTAAGGTAGATGCAGGGAGACAGGGAAAAGGTGCAAGAGTACATTTTTATTATGTTATCAGATGCATGTAACACAAAATGTAACAACTAATCTCTTATGTTCTTTTCTCAATGGGTTATAGGAAGAAATGTCAAGACCATCTATACAACTGTTACCTGTAACTTCTCACCGTGAAGTCTCTGTGTCCATGGTGTATCCCATATATTTAACCCCAGGGACCTCTATAGTTGCTTGATTCACTGACTGTGCCTGTCTTTACTTTCACTCCTTTACTTCAGCCTTATTTACCACCAAAAGAGGACTTCACAAGAGCATCCTCTTGTGCCATTATTGGAGCAAGGAATCAACAGTTTAAACCTGTGATAAATAGTGCAGATTCTACACATATTTAATTTTGTTTTGTGTTTTTTGAAGGCAGTATTTTAATGTGTTTTGACAAGATGTTTACTTTTTAATATTTTGCCTTTGTTATTTATGTGACGCTCCAAGCACTGCCACATGACAGGTTTGATCACTGTTCTGATATCATAGGAAGCCAACTCTATAAATATGGCAGCAGGCGCAACAATCACTAGCCCTTGGTGGATGTTTTTACTGTTCTTTAATGTTCTTTACAATTTCTAGAGATAGGTAGCTTTTAAATTCATGTAGGTTAAGTTTTTGACTCCTTTTTATCTAAGAAGTTCATTATCAGGTTTGTGATTTTCGTTTGTTGTATCATGATCCTTTTCTGTCTAAATTTACATTTAAATGTATTTGCTTAGCAGATGCTTTAATCCAAAGTGGCTTACAGAAGATAATCAAATAAACCAGTATGGGGGACAAATTGGGAATAAGTATTACAGGACAAGTTTACAAAATTGATCACCACAAGTAAACAGCTCAATAAAAAATACAAGCAAGTCATGCTTACTTTTTACATGAACCTATCAAAGCCAATATCAGTTAGAAGGAAATTAACTGCACAACAGAGTCTCTAAACACTTCTTAAAAACATAGAGGAAGTCAGAATTTTGAATAGAGGTGGACAGCTCCTTGCACCAGCCAGGAGTCTGGATTGAGATTTGATACCACACAAAAGTAGAATCACCACATGCCATTCAACAGCAGACCTGAGTGGTCGAGGAGGAGCACAGAATCTCAGTATCTTAGTTGCAGGTGCACTGAATACTCTGTAGGCAAGCATTAAGGATTTGAACTTAATACGTACCATTATAGGAAAGAAATTGCAGTGATCTGAAGACAGGTATGACATGTGCCCATCTTGGCTGCTTGAATACCAGACATGCTGCTGCACTGTGAGTCACTGGTAGTGGTTTGGTGACACAGAGTTGTAGCAGTCCAGGCATAACAAGAGCAAAGCCTGGACCAGGTGTTGTGCTCCATATTCCATTAGATACGACCTGATCTTATCAAATATTGTACATAGTAAATCTGCAAGACCGAGAGACAATAGCAACATGATACCTGTTGGAAAACAGATAACTAATTTCATGAGTATAAGGGGAGAAGTGAGCAAAAAGCAAAACAAAAGAAAATAAAAATAAACCTAAGCAGCTGAAATCCAGACAAGAGGCAAAAATCAAAGTTAAAAAACAAGAAGAATAAATACACAATAAGTCAAAATGAAATTAAGGCTTTTTTCCACAGATCAGATAAAGCTCATAGCGAAACGATGACCTTTTATGCAGGTTGATGACTGAGTCAAGGTCATGACCCCATGGACCCCACCCATAGACACGTGTGACATGTCATCGAAAGTGGTACACATTATGGCTTCTCTTATAGAAAAAGGCAACAAAACATCAATTTTCAGCCTAAACCATGACACCCTTAAAGACAGCTGGTCCTGCATCAACATTCGAAGGTTGTTAGTGAGCCAATCTGAACAGAGACAGTGTGCTGAATAGATGCACAAGTTGCGATAACAAGAAGGCCTGTCTTTGCCCGTTTCAGGTGGAGATGGTGTTACTTCATTAAGGTTGCAATATCAGTGAGACAAGCAGAGTTTCTGATACCGTAAGGTGCACTGGAAGGAACAACAGCTATGTATTGCTGTATATTATCAGTATAGCATGGACAGGAAAAACCATATGACTGGATGATAGGGCCTAGTGAGGAGATGTATAGCGAAAGCGAAGACGTGTATAGGTGTCTAAGTAACAACGCCTGTCTCTGACTATGATTTTTTTGTTTTGTTTTAATCTCTTGGTCCTGACCTGCTGACAATAATCTCAGAAGATCTAACATTGGTGACGCTAATAACAGTCAGACACAGACCTTTGATTTAAGCCATTACTTAAAAATTATAATTATTTACTTCAAAACCAGTAGCATCAAATACAGTATAACACAATACAAAGAATTATAAAACCTGGTTGGGTTAAGTCTTCATTCTGCAAAATGCTCCAAAGTGTCCAGTTCCTTGGTTAGAAATTATAGATCTGTAATTGAAAAAACATAAAGAAAAAGATTGCTTGCCAGAAAGAGTACCCTAAGAAGTGACAAACAGTGTGGTGTAGTGGTTAAGGCTTTGGGCTTCAAACTCTGAAGTCGTGGCTTCAAATCCTCCGACTGACACTGTGTGGCCATGAGCAAGCCACTTGATCTGCCTGTGCGCCAATTGGAAAACCAAAAGAATTGTATAATAAATGTTGTAAATTGCTCTGGATAAAGGTGTCAACTGTAAATGTATGACATGTTTCTTTCCCTTTTTAAAAGGAGCAGCAGATAGGGAAAAACTCCTTGCCAGTTTCCAGTAACAGAATTGAGCTCTTAGCAAAAAATGTCAAAAAATCAGCAACTAAGACAAAGATCCACATCCATAGCAGCAACTGAGAGAAAACTAACTAAAAAATAGCATCCGCTCTCTCCTATATTGCCGAAAATAAACACACACAGACAAAACACCTGGCTTATTTGTTTTGTATTTCTGTTATATGACAGCACAAACATTTTTGCTGTTTCTCAAAATGCAAAGAAAATTTCAGACATCATTATCAAATACTTCAGGTTATTTTCCAATGGGACTCAAAGGCTACACAATCTAAGAAATCTATATTTCCTAGATTACACCACACACCTGCTCAGCTTGACAATGTAATGATTTCATTTTTTCTGGAACATGTTTTTAAGGTTGCTGAATATTATTTGGATTACAGTTTGTTGTAAAAACTTGTATTCAAAGATATTAACATATTTTTACAATCTTTCCACAATAGTATTTTGTCTTCCGTGGGTGAGATCATTTTGTGCTTAGTTTATGTACTGTTGTTAGTCATGTTGCCTTGCCGGACAGCTGGAGATTGTGACTAGTGATGATGTCATAGGTTAGAGGGTCTAAAGGGCAGCTCAAAGACTTCCTAGCTCTCTGAGTTTTTGATAAAAGTCTTCTGTAGTAAGTAAATTTTATTTTTCAGTCTGCTAGTTTTGCCTTAGTGCTTTGTTTTTTTAACATTCATTTTTTTTTAATTATTTTTGATGACAGATCAGTTTAGAAATTCTAGTTTCAAACTTTGAAAGGCATTACAGTATAGTATTTCTTAGAATTCAGAAGACTTTTATGCTAAGGCCTATCACCTTAAGTCACTTCCATCTTTTGTAGTACAGTGATTTAAAAAGCAGACGGATGGCCTTTTATTTATTAATGGAGTGTGGGATGGTTGGAGATGTGTCTAACTGCAGCCTGCAATACCTATGACATATGTCAGGTAATCCCCACAATGTCGGTCATGAAATGCCTATTGCGTGCCCCATTACACTGTGGTTAAGATTAGGGTTGTGGGAGGGTTATCTGACTCAAAGGGTTTAGGTACGTGGTTTATATTTACAGGTATCCGTCTGCACAGTCGTACGGAGCCCCTTTGGTGTGTACAACTTACTATCTCATGCCCACCACTTGCCATATTATGGCATATTAGCCAATTAATATACCAAATGTACCTATGTTTGGGCTAAGCAAGGATCACCTGCAATTTAACTTAGGGACCCATCTTGCCAAAAACGTGATAATTAAAACAGCCTCAACACGATTTAACTCTCTGCTGTGCCCTTTAAATATCGTAGTTCATTTTGCATAGTGCAATGAATGACCTAGTGTGCCAGGTTTGCCAGTGGATTTAGCTAGGATATTCAAGTTTGGCTTTTTAACAAGGGTACATTTCCTGTCTGAACACAGTGGGAATTAAAGTGGCCCGATTTGAATTTAATTCTTTAGATGCATGTTAAATCCCTCAGTCCTTCGGTGTAGATAAATGATCAAGTGTGTCAGGTTTACCAGAGAATTAAATTAGTGTATCCACATTAGACTGGGTTAACTGCACATGCAATCAATATGTGAAATATGAATTCCTTTTGTAACTAGTAAGTGAGTAGTTCGCTAACGCCATTTCCTTTAACTATAAATAAGTGCAGTGGTTAGCTCTACTGCTTCACAAATCCAACAACCTGGGCTTGAATGTATGACCTGCTTTTATACACTTGCCAATATCCATTTCTGTGGAATGTAACTGAGTGAGGAAAACATTTTCCAGAAAATGATGTACAGTAACACGCAATGGTATTTGGTGCTCATCTGAATGTATGCAGCACACACAAAGTATTAGCTGATGCAACCATAAAGTACCTGGTGCGCAGACTGTGGTAAGTGATGGGCACAAGATATATAAATGGTGGGCACAAGATAGAAAGTTCTACGCACTAAATTGCTTCCCATGAAGAAACAAAATGCACCATATCCCCTCAGGGGCTCCGTACGAGAGTGCAGACAGTCACCTGTAAACATAAAGCACGTACCTAAACCCTTTGAGTCAGATAACCCTCCCACAACTCTAATCTCAATCATAATGTAATGGGGCATGCGATGGGCATTTCATGACTTACATTGGGGGTATTACCTGACGTACATCATAGGTATTGCAGGCTGTGGTTAGACCCATCTCCAACCATTCCACACTCCTTTAATAAATAAAAGGCCACCCGTCTGCTTTTTATATCACCGCGCTACAAGAGGTGGTAATGACTTCAAACTGAAGTGCCATAGCCTTGGTAAAGGCGTAATCGGGTAGCCCCAAAACACACTTTTATTATTTTTGAAACTAACTTTATCTCGTACATATCTGAAAGTATCTTGTACGTACATGAAAATGTCTCGTACATCTATCTATCTATCTATCTATCTATCTATCTATCTATCTATCTAAAAGTATCATGTATGTATGTGAAAACATCTCATACGTACAAGATAAGGGCTATCGCATCATTTATTTCATGGTGCGATTCAGAGCTTTTGTATAGTAGGTTCATTAGTATATAATTTTTTTTCCACATTATTGTTTGTTAAAAGATTTCCCATGCCAATTGTTATCATTGTTATAACCAGCTGTAATATATTATTGTATTTTTTTCTGGTGTTTATTTTGTTCTTTTATTTGTTTGAAAGGGACCTGTTTGGGGTGGATCAATTAGATAATTCAGCACCCACCTAGTTACAGTCTTGGAGTTGGTTTTCGGGTTTAAAGCAGGAGTGCACCAAATGGTGTTTTTTTTTTTTTTGTTTTGTTATGGCAGCAGAGGAAGAATTAGGAACTATGGATTACCAAAATATTTTGTAATTCTGAGTGTTTGAATTGTGTATAGATTGTAATCTGGTTTACTGTTATCTGTATAATTTTGATTGCAATGGAAGCTGACATTCTGGCATTGCAGGAACTGCAGTAATTACAAAGTGGAGCAATTAAGCCAAGAGTATATAGTTCAGCTTCAGCTTCCTCAAATAATCTGATAATTCTATCCATGTTGTAGACTGGAAAGGGGAGGTTGCACTAATATGCATATAAAACATGACTAATAAGGAGCCGGATTTGTATAATAATGTGGAGGGACAGCAAAAACTGAAATTAAATTTAGGTCTATTCAAGAGTGATATGACCATGAACGTATTTCTGACATCTTATTAAAACTGGATGATGATTCTCAATCATATGTAAAATTGCAATTTTTTGTTTCACAACAGCAAAGAGGAGAATATTTTCAGGAGCCCTTTCATGTACTATTTAGTCTTATGGATAAGACAGTTAAGAATACTTCAGCAGATATTTCTAATTCTGCTCTATTACTAAGAGATCAGTTTGTCAAACAAGCGTATGATAATGCTCTACATCAAGAGCTAAAGAGTTTTGCCTGCAGCAACAGTCATTGTTCCTTATTGGATGGTAGAAATAAGCCATTAGATGGGAGGCAAAAGTGAACAAAAGCACATGCATAATCATTCTTATGGGGGTGAGTGTTTGGAAGTACATGGTACATCTGAGGCGGTATCTGAAAAGAGAGAAAAGTCAGAATTGGATGAGATAAGAGAAATGCTATTTAAAAGCAAACTCAGCTTAATCAAATGTCCGATAATATGGGTTATTTACAAAAAGGAAATTACAGGTACCAGTATAACCAGAAGGAACTGTTTGTAGACAATGTAAGCAAAAAGGTCATAATTCTAATTGTTTGTAAGAATGTCCAGGTACCACTTCAACAAACTGGCTGTAAGGATCCAGAACAGAGTGAGTAGTCTTCAGTTTGACCCTCTTCTACGTGGTGGTTTGCTGGGAAGGCAGCATAAAGATGAAAGACGCCTCACGCCTGGACAAACTTGTTAAGAAGGCAGGCTCTATTATAGGAGTAAAGTTGGACAGTTTAACATCTGTGGCAGAGCGACGGGCATTAAGCAAACTTTTGTCAATCATGAAGAATCCACTGCATCCACTGAACAGTGTCATCTCCAGACAGAGGAGTAGCTTCAGCGACAGACTTCTGTCACTGTCCTGCTCCACTGACAGACTGAGGAGATCGTTCCTCCCCCACACTATGCGACTCTTCAATTCCACCCGGGGGAGTAAATGCTAACATTACTCAAAGTTATTGTCTGCTTTATTACTCAAAGTTCTAAAGCTATTGTCTGCTTCTACATGCATTTGTATTACTATTTAATATATATACTGTATATATATATATATA
>JANRMT010062848.1:3593577-3693042 GCA_026402145.1 Polypterus bichir lapradei
TAGATAGATAGATAGATAGATAGATAGATACTTTATTAATCCCCTTGGGATTAATAAAGTATCTATCTATCTATCTATCTATCTATCTATCTATCTATCTAGTCTGAAAACTAGCTAGTTCTGGTTGAAATGAAATTCAGATATTTCTGATACTGTCCTAAACCTAGTGAGTCAATATACAACTGTTACAGTTTCTGTTGGTGGGGGTGTGGTTGTTCCCCGTTTGCTAGATACAGGTTATGTGGTGACAACAATAACTGAAACTTTTTTTCCAAAATGTTGTAAGCCTTGGGGTGAAAATACGTTGCATAAATTTGCAGCTTCATGCTGCAAGTATGTTGTAGATCCCATATATTGGATATTTGGAGCTTTATGTTACAGTATTGGGTAAATTGATTAGGTGGAGAGGGGTTCTGATTGTTAAAGATTCTTTTGTAGCCAACAAAATACCAGGATTATTGGGGATGAATGATATTGGAGAATGTTTCCAAGAATTATTTGTTCAACGTAGTACTGCATGATTTTGTTACCCTTTATTGAGGCAAGCTCCTAATGTTTGGCATAAAGCTTTTCAGTATTGTCAGAGCATGGGGGAATGTCCTGTTAATACCACTAAAGTTGTAAAGACTTGGATTTTGCTTAGTGGTCCAGAGGTTACTCAATGTTTAGTTAATGTTTTCCCTGGGTATTCAAAAACTGATTTAGCAGGACTGCAAATGTCTGATCCAGTTATTGGTCAGTTCTTGACATTTTGGAACAGACAAAATCACCCTAACCTAGAGGAGAGACTATCATTGTCAAAAAAGTGCTAGAATTGGTTCATCAATGGATAGTTTTGTCCGGAAAAATGGAATTTTTCATCGATGGATATCCATCTGAAGAAGGTGAGGAAAACTTTCAAATGTTACTCCCAGAAGTACTCCAGCAATATGCATTTCATCAGTTGTATAGTAGACATGGTCATCAAGGCATTGAGCATACAACACATTTTTTTTTTTTAAACCGATGCTGTTGGCCAGGAATGTATAATGATATTAAGCAGTGGTATCAACATTGTCAGCATTGCAATTGGCAAAGCAGGTACGCCCTACAGTACGGAATTGTATGGGTCACTTGTTGGCTTTACAGCCATTAGAAATTTTAGCTATTGAATTTACGTGCTTGGAACCATCTAGCGATGGTTGAGAAATTATTTTGATAATGACCATTTTTTCCACAAAACTGTTTTGTGCACAAAACGCTAAACCACACTTTATATATCATAAGCTCTTTTGTAAGTAAAAATGAGATTATGAGATTTAGCCCTGACCAGGCACAAATTCACACGTCCAGGTTGGCCTTTTACCTGTGCAGAAGGAGGGCAACATGCTGTATATGACTTAATTTTGATGGTTTAAACAAAAAAAAAGAATTCCCCCTTTAGCAACTGAGTACCTAGCTATTACTATTTTCTTTTTGGGTGTGGGTTTAGAATTGTCCTGGTAGAGCTTCTCAGTCATGTGTAACACAGGGCAGGTGTCAGCAGCTACCAAGAACTGAGAGATAACACAAAAGTTAAACATCTCTAATTTTTTGGTTGAGACACCTCAAGAGCACATCAGTTATATGCTACAATGAGCCCCACGTGTTTGCTTCTCTGGTTTGTTGTCATCACATGTGTCACTAATGTAAATGCTATCATGCCAAAGGACATTTGACCAAGTTCCTTAAATTTTACATTACAATATTGATCAATCATGAAAATCTTCCTTTCAAGTTCAGTGATGCTAGTCTGAGGATTAGCAGCCATCATAGAGAAAATGCAATATTTATGAAAACGAGTCACTGTGAATATACACACTATCTAAAAAATAGAATTTAAAAATCTGACTTTTTACAACCTTGTAATGTGAAACTATTTGACTCCTCTATTCTTTTTAGAATATAAATTGAACATAATCTAAATCTATTATTGATTTATGTCTGGCTCAAATTGTTAATTAAATTTTACTCAAGAAATATTATGATTTGCTATGTGTTCTCATTTGTAGAGGATATTACTTTTAGGCCCCTCTAGGTACATTTGCCTGTTTGCTGCCTCTTTATGTAATTTTAGTCAGTGCAGGTAGAAGCTTTCATATGCCTTGAGCTCCTTTGACAACGTCCAACAATGGCTTATTATACAGGAATTAACTTATAAACTTACTATTCTTCTTTAAGCGAATAAATCTTCAGATGCCCGTAGGCCTTCTCCACCTTCCTGTTTCATATGTAGCTTTCTTGCCTGAATGTGTATTCAATTATTTATTTATCAACCCTTTTTACTGTTTTATACACAGTCGTATAGTTGTCTTCACCTTTGACTGCACTTACAGGTTTAGTTTACAGATATAAAGAAAGCTGATCGACTCTCACCACACACCTCTGTAGAGTTGCTGCCCTCTTTTTTTCTCTAAATCATTAATCATTTGTGTTTTTCATGTAATACACACCTGTTAAACTTCACAAAGCGAAGATTTGCTCCTATGCAGATGAAAAATAGAAAACATAAGCCATCCAAATGAACAAACAGCTGTAACAAGTACAATTAGGCCCTTCATAGTAAGAAAAACCAAGGTTTGAAGGAAAAAGTAAACCTGATTAATATATATACAGAACATTTAAAGTAATCTCACCTTATAGTATTTGATAGCTCTACGTTTACAGATGGATGAATGGATATTCAGCACTCTGAGTTTATCTAATGTGAAATATACACATTGAAGGTACAGTTAAAAATAGATTTAAAAATCAGTATTTCTTCAATGACTCAAACTTATTGTTTCTTTCTTCATAATGCTCAGAAGATTCAAACCTTCCTCAGTTATTATGCCTCTTGTTCAGGCACTGGTAATCTCTCAGCTGGACTCTCACCTGATGGGGCTTCCTCCAACTGCTATCAGACCATTCCAAGCTCCTCCAGAATGCATCTGCTGGACAGGCGTTTTCTGCTCCTCTTTTTGTTCCTACTACTTCTCTGCTTAGGTTTCTCCACTGGCTTCTTGTTGCTGTAAGGATTCAAATTGAAACTATTGTCTGTAAATGGTCCCGCTCCTCAATAGTTTTTGGTCTCTCCATACGTCTCTTCAAGATGTTTCCATTCTGCATCTGCCTGTCTCCTAACAGTCCCTCCACTTGCCAGACATGCCAAAACTGGACGATTCTTCTCTGTTCTTTCTCCAAAACTGTGGAATGATCTTCTTTTGTCTATTTGACCTGCACCCAACTTGTTTAGGCACCTTTTGAAAATGTATCTTTTCATTAAGTATTTTGGAACTGCTTAGTTTCACTGTGTGTAGGATACTGATGCTTGTCTTAGTCTAGTAAACAATGGAAGAAGTACTGTTCTCTCCTATTCAAATATAACAAAAAAATGCAATGGCAACAGAATTTTACTGTGTATATGTGTAATAACATCTTTAATGCCTTTACTTGTACTTTTTCCCTCAGTGCCTTTAAGACCTTGTATTGGAGCTTCCTGCTGTTTCAAAAGTGAAAGTTGCTCACATGGGCTTTTTGTGTGCTTTTCAGTTGGCTGAACAGTGTAAACTAAAATTCACTCACTATGTTGTTCTGTTTTTTTTCTTTCCTTACTCCAACTTTTAAACCTGTTGGACTTCTTATCACTCAGTAAAGCTGAGTCAAATATTATCACCAACCATTTTTCAGAAATTCCTGGAAATAGCTAATTCCTTGACTTCGCATAGCTATAGCCAGACAATGAGTTTGACCTCAGACTCAGAGTCAGCCAGTTCAGTTTAATATGAGAACTCAATAGCCTCATATATCTTGTGCTCCCACAAGGGTTGTTTTTTATTTTCAAATATACATTTTGTCTAATTTTGGAGGGCAATTCTGTTTTAGCCATAGAACAGTAATAAACAATCTTAGGACACTTTATTTTATATTTAAAACTGCAATAACTGAAAGTCTAGCCAGACTAAAATGTGATATTGTGACCATGCAAGGCCATTTAACTCAGCAACACAATCGCAGGAACAGTATGGTAACATGATAAAAATGTAATACGCATAGTCCAGTTACTTTTTAAAGTATCAAGTAATCTATGCAATACTTATCTTATTGAAGTAGAAATGCCTGCTTTATTATTTTCCAGCAGCACTTGGTGTGAGGCTAGTAGGACACATAATGGATCATTTTCGAGCTCAATCGCACAGCCAAATGCAATCTGGTAACAGAAATTTATAAATAAAGTGTCAATTTAACTAAATATATTTATAAAACGGGTGGCACAGTGGTAGCGCTGCTGCCTCGTAGAAAGGAGACCTGGGTTCACTTCCCGGGTCCTCCCTGCGTGGAGTTTGCATGTTCTCCCCGTGTCTGCGTGGGTTTCCTCCAGGTACTCCGGTTTCCACCCACAGTCCAAAGACATGCAGGTTAGGTGCATTGGCGATCCTAAATTGACCTTGGTGTGTGTGCCCTGTGGTGGGCTGGTGCCCTGCCTGGGGTTTGTTCCTGCCTTGCACCCTGTGCTGTCTGGGATTGGCTCCAGCAGGATCCTGTGTTAGGATATAGCAGGTTGGACAATGACTGACTGACTATTTATAAAACACTAGAAAATTATCAGAGGCGTTATGGTTATTTTCAAATTTTTGTTGGCTAATGATGACATTTAAATCTTTTTTGAGCAGTTTAAAAACATCTCAGCATTTTGACAAAGGAAAATTCCAGAAGATCACTTCCCATGTAAACACAGATTTTTAAGAAACCAGGTTTCTGCCTTAACCAGTTTATTCACCTTAATCTGGTCCTGTGTTTGCATGGAAACACACTGAATTAGACAGCTGCCTAATAAAAAAAACAAAATGTGAAACCAGAGTCAAAGTAAAATAAGAAGAGTTGAAGGTCCAAGGTGTAATTTAAAATTCTTTTCCTGTTTATCACTAACCATGCTGCATCTTTTTTATTTCATTAGTTCAAAAATGTGACTGCTGAGTGTTGTCCCTAGCCATTTTGTTATACTGTCTGCATAACAGCACCATCATAGAATTGGCAACTGGACCTACCATCTATAAACAAGATGGTAGCTGCCATGAAAAAGCAACACAAAATGACGGCAAAGACGGTAAACTACATGGTGTTATAGTTATGGCAATAAAATAATATTTATACTTCTAAAAAGTAATAAATAATATTAGCATGTTAAATTAACAGGGCGGCATGGTGGGTTTGCTTACCTGGTCCTCACTGCATGGAGTTTGCATGTAAGCCGGGTGCTCCGGTTTCCTCCCACAGTCCAAAGACATGCAGGTTAGGTGCATTGGCGATCCTTAATTGTCCCTAGTGTGTACTTGGTGTGTGGGTGTGTGTGTGCCCTGCTGTGGGTTGGCACCCTGCCCGGGGTTTGTGCCCTGCCTTGCACCCTATGTTGGCTGGGATTGGCTCCTGCAGACCCCCGTGACCCTGTAGTTAGGATATAGCAGGTTGGATAATGGATGAATGGATGTTAAATTAAACATTATTGCTCCAGGAATGTCTATGACATGGAACATTAGAGGCTGCTAGAAGAAGTTTTAGTTTAGTACCCATGGGTGACCTCGCCACATCACTAGTCACTTTTGAGAATAGTTAGCTCCGGTAAGAGATGATAGTGCAGGTGCATGGCATTGCAGTTTGGTTCAGCAGGCATATGAAGTAAGGGTGAATCCCATGTGACTTGCTGGAAGTCATCAAGCCCGGTGTGAACCCATAGCTGTGCAGAAGTCATGTGAATATAAAAGTGTTTGGAGAAAGTGAAAGGGCTAGAGAAGTTTGAGTTACTTAGCAGTGGGAGAGTGAGAGAAGTCATCAGGCTATGGGTTTGCAGGCACGTACTGTCACTTAAGTGCAGGTGAAGGTTCTGAGTTCTGGACAGGGGTGATGCACTGTAGGTGAGGTGGAGTCATACTCCCCGACTGGGAAATTAGGATGGACATTGCTATATAAAAAGGCATGAAGCACCTAAGAAGTTGTCTTTTGCCTGGAGAGAGTGTGTATCTGGAACAAAGATGAGCTGAAATTAAAGCCAAAGCCCTAGATCAGTCTAGACCAAGGTTATTATAGTTAACGAAAACTAAAATCAAACCTGAAAGAATTATTAAAAAAACATTTTCGTAAACTGAAATAAAAACAAAACCGATATGAAAAACTAAACAAAACTATTAAGGTAACTGGTAAGACTAACTGAAATAAAATAATCAATTACAAAAAAAATTTTAGTTTTCATTTTTGAATTAATATTTTAGCTGTTAGTTTTTAACCCTTATAACTTTTAACTCTAAAACTGAAAGTCATCCACCATGAGCCACCCGCATATATTCATCCAGTGAACGGCGGCTGGTGAAAGAGGGCGACTATTCACACAGCTTTTGCGGTGACAGAGCAAGCTGAATATGCAGGTAAAGAGTGTGGAATAGAAAGTGATCTATGTACTGCCTTTCTTTGCACTTGTTGTATATCAAGATGTAATTCAAACGCCTGAAACTGGAATGTGGTGGTCAACAAAAACTTTACCGTATGGACAGAAAAACATGAGTGAGTAACGTTTCAGTTTATTTCTCAGGTGCCTGCTTTTTGTTGACAGTAATTCATTTGCCACTTTGCATACGAAGTATAGAGAAAGTATAATCATGAAAAAAATTTGACCTCGAGATTTTGATGAATCTTAACGTTTTACCATTAAGATTCATCCGTTTACCGAAAATACCGTTTTTTGGAATTATGTCTGCATACGTGTGTGTGTGTAAACATGATAACTGAAAAATGCCACTAGATAGATGGATGAATTTTGACATGTGGTTGTTACACCAAAACTGTAGATCTGTATAAACTTTTGGGCCAAATCCATTAACCGGAAGTGGTACTTTACCTGGACACATACTCGATATTTTTTTTTATTCATGCAGCTGCAGAGTCCGATTTAATCAACTTTACTTTTATAATAATTGTTCAATATATTATTAATTTGATTTAATTTGTTGTTGATGGTTCTTTAATGTACACAATATAAAAATGTAATCATTGTCTTACGGTTTACTCCTCAAATGTCCATCCCCATATCTGAGTGCACGAGAAAGTCGAAGGGAGACCACTCCTGAGTTTTGAAAATAAAACTGCACCAATGGAGAGACTGATGGTCATCATACAAGATCAGCATATTGTTGCTGACCAATCACTTTTGCTTTTAAAACATCATTTAACAACGAAGAGATACAAACCTTGTAAAATTCCTGAGTTGGCAATGTATCTACTGAACTACAGGTAGGTGGGGGAAGAGAGTCTGCCAAGTGATGAAAAGCTAAACATACTAATGTGTTTTTGTATTTATGCTATATTTATTAATTTATCTTTTTTAGTTAATATTCATCATTAATAATACCAGATATTATGAAAAGAATCCAAAGAATGTTTTAAAATATTTGTCCCCATTTTTTCAGTGTTTCTCTATCTCTCAAAATAGATAGTTGAAATATCATATTCTGTTTGTTCTTAACATCAGCCATATCATACATATTGCATACCAGGGATTTTTCCTGCCTTGCATCCAAACCTGCTATGGTAGGCTCCAGGTTCCTGCAATCCTCCTCTGGATAAACAGGTTTAGATAATGTATATATTGTTCCTAATCTCAGATGCTGTCTCTGTCATTTTGTGCCTGTCCATACTCTTATTACCTGCTCTTGCTCTGCTTATTAAGTGTTTACTGTTCTTATGGTGGGCTATTCAAGTCTCACCACCCCTAATCTTCACACTACATGCTTGTTTTTCATTGTTTCCCTCAATACAGCTAGGTGGCGTCTGCACACTGATTCAAGCCTAAGAGCCTTGTTCTTCCTAAGCCCCTGTGATTTTCATGATCACACCAGTCAGAACACAGTAGATTCTGTTTTCTGATTTTTGATCTTTTCAGGCCTGCAGGTGGCAAAATTCTGTCTATAAGTTGTTTGTGCCTGAGATGGAATCAGAGATCAATATGGCTGGTAGAAAATAACAAAGCTCAGTATTTGAGATTTTTGAATGCAATATTGAAGGCATTCATTATAAGCACTTTGTCGTTGGAGCAGGAAATGTTGTGTGCTGTAGACATTTAGAGTAAAACAACCTCACACCTTAGAATTCACCTAAATTTCATTACAAATTGGCCCATTCTGGGCAATAAAAGGAAAAGAAAAAAAGTGCCAACACTCAGCTCAAATTTGTTCAGCAAAAATGACATAGAAAATATTTTAAAAATTATAAAATTGTGTAAAATTGATCATATTCAGTATCTGGTTTTGATTATGCTCGTTTTTATCAGACAAAAACAAAACCAAATAGTGAACTGTGTTGTGTAGTGTAGTAAGCTTCCACTAGCATTAAACTCATATCCAAAATCATTAAGTGCAAAGTTCTGTCTCACTGTGACACAAAAACTAAACTCCATAGTAGCTCTTTAACCATACTATAAATACTAAAACTAAAACTGAAATTAATATATACTCAGCAAAAAAAGAAACGTCCCTTTTTCAGGACTGTGTATTTCAACAATAATGTTTTAAAAATCCAAATAACTTTACAGATCTTCATTGTAAATTATTTAAACAATGTTTTCCATGCATGTTCAATTAACCATAATCAATTAATTAACATGCACCTGTGGAATGGTCGTTAAGACCTTAATAGCTTACAGAAAGTAAGCATTTAAGGTCACAGTTCTAAAAACGCAGGACACTAAAGAGACTTGTCTACCAACTGTGAAAAACACCCAAAGAAAGATGCCCAGGGTCCCTGCTCATCTGCGTGAACGTGCATTAGGCATGCTGCAGGGAGGCATGAGGACTGCTGATGTGGCTAGGGCAATAAATTGCCATGTCCACACTGTGAGACGCCTAAGACAGCGCTACAGGGAGACAGGAAGGACAGCTGATCATCCTCGCAGTGGAAGACCACGTGTAACAACACCTGCACAGGATCGGTACATCCGAATATCACACCTGCGTGACAGGTACAGGATGGCCACAACAACTGCCCGAGTCACACCAGGAACACACAATCCCTCCATCAGTGCTCAGACTGTCCGCAATAGGCTGAGAGAGGCTGGACTGAGGGCTTGCAGGCCTGTTGTAAGGCAGGTCCTTACCAGACATCACCAGCAACAATGCCGCCTATGGGCACAAACCCACCTTCGCTGGACCAGACAGGAGTGGCAAAAAGTGCGTGAGTTTCTGCATGACAGCAATGTCAGTGTTCTGCCATGGCCAGCGAAGAGCCCAGATCTCAATCCCATTGAGCACGTCTGGGACCTGTTGGATCGCAGGGTGAGGGCTAGGGCCATTCCCCCCAGAAATGTCCAGGAACTTGCAGGTGCCTTGGTGGAAGAGTGGGGTAACATCTCACAGCAAGAACTGACAAATCTGGTCCAGTCCATGAGGAGGAGATGCACTGCAGTACTTCAAGCAGCTGGTGGCCACACCAGATACTGACTGGTACTTTTGATTTTGAGCCTCCCTTCATTCAGGGACACATTGTGAAACATTTTTAGTTTATGTCTTATGGTGTTGACTCTTTTAGTGTTCATACAAATATTTACACATTAAGTCTACTGAAAGTAAAAACAGTTGAAAGTCAGGGGACGTTTCTTTTTTTGCTGAGTATATATAAAAATAAAAGAGAAATGTCTTTGTAAAATAAAAACTAAACTAAAACTAAAAATACATGATGAAGGAAAACTAAAACTAAACTGAATTTATAAGTAAGTTCAGAAAAAATATAGAAATAAAAACTAATATAAAAAGGCAAAACTATAATAACCTTGGTCTAGACCAGGGGTCCTCAATCACAGTCCTGGAGGGCCGCAGTGGCTGCAGGTTTTTGTTCTAACCCAGTTGCTTAATTAGAAAGCAATTCTCACCAATAATTTAAATTCATGGCTTGCTAGTGCTTTAACTCTGCCATGTCAGGTCATTCTCATATCCTAGATTTTCTTCCCCTTTCTAAGGATATCATCCAAATGATTTGAAGTCTAAAGCAGACGAGTGATTCTCAGTCCTTCACTTTTTTCTCTTCACTTTCCTTCCAAGTATTTATTTAAACCCAATAGTGTATGATAAATAGGCACAGGTGTAAATGGTAACAAGCTAAATAGAGAAATGCTGGTCTCTTTTGTCATTTGCATCTTATTGTAAAAGCTAACTTATTTCTCCTATGTGATTTCTTACCGCTGTATCACTATGGGAGGGGTATCACCTTTTACGTAATATTATATCTATATAATTTTGAGTTACTTAAGATGCCACAATTAAAAAGAACTTATTCCAAAAAGGGAGCTAGCGTCTCCTATCAGAAAACACCTAAATATACTGCACTTTATATATTGTAGGAATGAAAAAGTGGTTTATTCTAATGACCAACCAGTTCAACCATTATATGAGCTAAAGGCCAGACCAGTCCCACATAGATTCAGACATGAATGGTGCTATACAGAATAAACATTGATTGATGTATTTGATTTAAAAACCTACTGTACAGCAAGGTGAAGGTGCATCATCATAGGTCTCCTTTCCTTCTTTACAAATGGATACCCTGGTTGAAGCCCATGACAATGTACTACTGAAATGAGTTCAAATAATATAGTCCACTACCAAGCTGTTGTAAGTTATGGCGGTGATCAACATCCTTACTAGGTCACTGTCAGACATGTTCTATTGACCAGAGCTTTTCAAATAAGAGGTAACTATTCCAAACTGTAAAACATTCCCAATTCTCTTGTGCCTTTTCATGCAATTTCCAAATCACTACATAGTTGAAAAAGCAAACTGAAAATTCAATAAAACACAAAATAACGCTATTCTTACCAAAATATTTAAAAAAAAACCAGTACAATGCACTGCGGTCATAAACTGTACATTTATCTTTGACCATTTTAATAACCGAGGTTCTTAAAGCTCTAACAATAACATAAATCATAAGGCTAGCTAGCAACAAAGGAGAAGCAAGCATATCTATGGCCTACACATATCTCAAAGAAAATAACCCTTTGGGAAGCCCCATCATTAAGAAAGGGCAAGTTAAAATAAATATTATGGGAGCCCCTGCGCTATGCTTTATTATCTTGGTGGAATGCCATAAAGCTTGACATTAGGTCATTCATTGATAGTGCTAATGCCTCCTATCAACTTTGAGTTCATTTTCTTAGATCAGTAGGGATAGCTTTATCAAACAAAGTGAAACCTAGCCCCAGTACTGTACACTGAATGAGAAATGAGAATGTCCTTTGGAATCCATCTTCCATGTTTTCCCAGTTTTTTTTCTTTTCTGCAAGTGATTTATTCTTTAAAATTGTCTGATCCAAAAACTTTGACACAGAATGTTGCAATCTTAAATAGTGTGATGGCACAGAGATCTGATGCCACGTAACACACATTACATGATGGCAACATGCTGGCAAAAAATAAACCAAGATGGCTGTGCCTATGGAAAATAAACAATATTTTAATAAATGTTTAAGGCAACTTTCACAATACAACAAAAATAAATGGCAGAAAATCTTTATTATTATGTGACTAGTTAGACATTCAAACAAGTTTAAAGAATAAGGGGAATAGTCCGACATAGCTAGGATCATTACACTGTGAAATAATATTTTTTATTTGACTGTTACTTTTTAAAAATTTTTCAAACATATTTTCCAGGGTTTTAAAAACCAAGGATTCAATTGATTACATTTGTTTTTAAAAGATGTTTTTAAAAACATGAATTACGTTTTTCCATGTTGCTTTTTTTTGACAGTTGCTATGCTGTTATAAGCTTGTGTAACTCATGACATCAACATCATGACTGTTTAAAGGTCAACATCATGTCTTTTATTATTGACTGAGATTTCATATTTTTCCAGAGGTAAAAAAATAAAAACCTTTAGGAAGTATTTTTCTAGTTGCAATTTTTTTCCTGTTCCTGCACTTTGTTTATCATCTACTAAGTCTGCTTCTGCCTACAAGTCCCCAGTTGGGTATGAAATCCCTTACTATTCAACATTAGTTGTTGGTTCACTTCCTGGGTTGTGTTTATTTATTTCACAACTTTACAGTTATGACTTTTGGCTTGTTATTTTAACATTGTGACTTCTCTGAGTTCCTCTTTCATTTAAAACTTCTGCTCTTGGTAAAATGTACCTGGGGTCAGTGGCAGTGCATGAGTGTTTTTTAAAAACTGTGCACTCAGGCTCTGGGCAGGCATAGGTGCATACAGCAGTGTGGATGAGCGGACTGAGGTGCTGATGAGGGAATTGGAGAAGCCTGCTTTTACATGCAGACACACACAGTTTGGCCGATTTCCCCATTAGTGCCCTGGGGTTTATAATTAAAGCATAATTAAACTAATGTCAAAGAACAGACAAAGAGCCAAAAGAAAGGTTTGGGGCAGCCTCCTGTATACTTGAACCCGGCTGCAAATTGGTAAAATGATAGCAAAATAGTGTACAGATTGGAGTCCAAAACAGAAGTGATTTGGCTGAGGCAAAGATGGCGGCTATAAAAGAAGGTTGAGGAAGTGACGTCGTCAGACCAGGACCAGAAGTGGCATTGTCATGGCCAGGACTAGAAGTGATGTTGTCAGAACCGGGACTAAAAGTGATGTCATTGGGGCCAGGCGGAATTTTCCGTAACTGCTCTGCAGTGGAAAGAGGGAAAGGATTAGCACACTCTGCCACCTCCTGGTCTGAAATTACCTTCATTCAAGCCCTTCAGCTGCCTCTCATGCACACGTGTGTGACACTAGTTAAAGCATAAATGAAAGTATAATTAAATGAATTAATCTGATTAAAGCAAAATTATATCACCTGCTGAAATATAAAATTAGCTCAGGCAGGGCGGAAGGAGAAACAAGGATCAGGAAGGAAATGAAAATGATCAAGATTTAGATCAAAGGAATGGATAAGGAACATGAAAGACAAAGAATCAGAATTGGGGCTGAGCCAGTGCTGCTGTGAAGAAGAGGCAGGTGGTTGGGAATGTGGCCCCGAGACAACCAAGTGGACAGCACTCATGGGGAAGGGTCGCTCCTGCTGATCACTTAAGGAGCAAGAGTGTCCAACCACTTTGAGTGGGGCTACTGCTGAAGGCCAAGGGCTTGTGGTGTCCCTGCTCAACACCATGGGATGATGGCAGGAAAATTTGAAAGGTTTGACTGAGCCTGTTGGAGGACATCTTCACATGGTGAGCAGACCATAAAAGGGAATCAAAGGAAATGTCTGATTCAGAGAAAGACACACAGGTTTGGAAATAGAGTACAGATCCCGCGGTTTTAACATTTGGTTTTAACTTAAATGGATTTATTTATTTATGGACTATTTATTCATTATGACTTTTAACTTCCACAAGAGCACTTATGTTATTGAATTATTTATTAAATTATTTATTTAAAGAAGAAGCACTGCATTTTATTTCTTGTTTGAACACTATTTGAATAATAAAAGCATTGACACTTTTACACCTACTCTTGTTGTTGTGTGTCCTCATTCGCACTAGTCCATCTTAGTCTATGACCATTGATATCCATGTTCTAAGGAACATGAAAGCTGCAGGCAACCTGGACACCACAATCATACATAATGCAATCTGTATGGCTTGGACACACATATTACATGCCTAGCGACCATACAGCATTATAGAGACAAAATGGTGGCACTCATGAAAACAACCACTCAAGATATTAAAACTCATGAAGACAGCCACTCAAAAAATCTGAAGAATGTGTTACTTAAAAATGTTAAAGTAAATCAAATACAAATATCATAATTAATTCGGTACAAAAACGTGACACATATAATGATCAGAGCTTATTAACATAAGGCTTCATGTCCTCCATCTGGCAGGAATTGCTAAAAACTTGTAATATGACCGGATTGAGTACCGGAATTTCCTGGTGCTTGAAAGTCCAAAAGAGAATTTTTCAATACAATACAGGTATCTCTGGATGATTGAACCTCCTAGGAGGGACACCCACAGTGTTTGAAACAATGGACAACTGCCACCCACTCTTCGATAAAATGTGGATATCTCTGCGGGATCGAACCTCTAAGGGGAAATCAGGCAACCCTAGGCACATGTGAAATCTGGGCTTAGTTAACCCTAGGGTGCTCAGAACCTCTGGCATATGATACAGAATGTAATAAAGGTGATTAAATGGATAAAGCACTTGCACAAAAACCCTGTCCAGTCAGTTCCATATCACCTACTTATTTCAAGTCTCACAAGTAATCCATGTCACTTGGAAGTCACCTTCAGCAGTAACCATTTCATCATCGGCAAATGTCACATGCACCACAATGAGCTTCTGCTGAATAGTAGCCAGCAGGAAAAAATTAAATTTTGTTTTTTTATATTACTGTGTTCTACTGCCTTAAAGAGAGTATAGCAACGTGCAGAGTGGCTGCTCCAAGGGTGGCACGAATGGCTGCAGTAGTTGTGTTTAGTGGTTTTACTGAGTCTTGTTTTTTCTGTTTCTTTATCCAAATTGAAAATCAGATAAGCCTACTTTCACTGCCACAAAAGCTTTGTTGTGTTCATGTAGGTTTCAATTAGCAAACAAGCCTCTCATTTGCTGAACCTCACACGACCCAAAGAGATTACATTATGTTGATTTATGAGCTTAGCTGTGTCTTGCTTGGAATTAAAAACATAATTCCAGGGCTGGGTCTGGATAAATAGCTTTGACTGGTTTACTGTATGAAAGCACATTAGTAATTACCACAGGAACATAAAAACAAGAAAGGTGGCCTTCTGTACCTCAATGAATTCAAATGAGCCTTGTCCTCTGTGCTTTGAAAATGCACTGTAGATTATGCTTGTGCTAAGAAAATTTTTCCCTCCTCTTGGTATTGCTCATGTCTTTGTTTTTGCATGCATATTCAGTTTGATTTATTCCTATAAAGCACACTTCTTCAAATAAGCTCATCACATCACTATTATAAATATTTTCTCCCCTCCATTTTCTTAACCCACGTACTTCAGTTTAATAGAAAGAAAGCATGAGAAACAAACAAAGAAAAGGCACTGCACTGAGTGCCAGTCCATCATAGGGCATACTGCAAATGCAGAATTGTTAAAACAAAAATTTACATACAATATCATTACCTTGATATGTTATCACATAAATATATGTGTACTCTATGTACATACAGTGTCTTCAGAAAGCATTCAGACCCCTTTGATTTTTTCATTTTGTTATGTTGCAGCCTTATGCTAAAATCATTAAAATATATTTTTCCTCATCAAGCAACACTAAATACAGCAAAATAACAAAGGGAAAACTCAAAGTCATGTGACATTTCACCATGATGACTGGCTAGGGCTCCAGCTCTGCCCCCCCCATCCCCATGCCAATATAGCTTATTAATCATATCATATCTTTTATTGTCCACAAGAACAGATGCCTTCTTCAGGCTAGAGACCCCATTCCTCAGCTTTTAACTCGCCAAAGAAGCCATAACATCCTCCATCGGAATCTAGTGATAATATGGATGCCTACTGGGACTCGATGAGAAATCTCTTCCTTGAACACAAAACCATGCTAAATACTACAATGACCAAATTTACCATATCCCCACGATTTGGTGATGAATTCGCTCCATAAGGAAGTTGCTGACTTGATAGTCAAACTGGTTGAACAAGAAGACAGGGCTTGAAGAGACAATTTAGGAATTGTTAGACTTAAAGAAGGGGCCGAGAAGGACAACCTGATCTGCTTCCTCTCACAAATATGGCAAAAGTGAATGATTTTGGGCCTCCTTCCTTGCTCTTATTTTCTGGGATGTTTAGGTACGGGAGATGGTTTGGGCCCTCTCTGCTTACTTCTGCTTTTATGTGGTTACTTATCCTGCCATTGTTGGTAGTTTGTGGGTCAGTCCGGGTGGTTTTGAGATGGAGCAAAAGCTGGGGTGACTTTCATTTTCTGTGTTTGTGACAGTACCAATTGCCGCACAATAGCATACTTATACTTCCCTTTCCTAATACTCCTTATCTCCTGCCAGTCTCTTTTCTCAGTCTAATTATGGCAAAGCTTAATATTATCTTGTGGAACATCAGGACCTTGAACTCAGGTCAGTGATATTCTTGTCTCCTTGATCTTCTTCACAGTCACCATGTGGTTGTGGCTTTAATTCAGGAGCTGTACCTGTTGGCCGCAGATGACTCACACTGTAATAATAAGTACTACAGGGTTGAGGTGTCTTCCTCTGCTCATTCTGAAAGATTTGGCATTCTTATTTCACTGTTTCATAACCTTCATATTAAGGATTTGGCATCAGGTGACGACAACGTGGTTCAATTTTATTATTTGAAGGCTGAGCTGGGAGGTCATAAATTACTCTTTGTTTCTGCCTATGGCTGTAACCCTTATCGTCCCTCCTTTTTCCCTGACCTCACCAGCCATCTTGTTAAATTCTCTGACTGTGATCTTCTGTCAGCATTGATGTGAATGCGGCACTAAATCCATTGCTAGATGCATCCTTCCTCCTGTTGGCAAGCACAGGCCTCACTCAACATATTCTTTATGTAATTTTACTGCCAATCTTAATTTAATAGATTTGTTTCAGTTATTTAATTCTTCAGTTAGAGAATTCTCTTTTTGCTCTTTTCATAATTTGTAATCTCCTATTGATTATACAGTATTTTCATATCACGTAACCTGGATCTCAGATGCCTCATTGGTCTCATCTGCTATATTTGACCACATATTTTATCATTTGCAGTTGATCCTTCTGTTTTTAACATCTCGTGCCTCAACATGTCTTCAGCACATCTCTTCTGAAAAACAAATTGTTTTACAAACAATTTGCTGTCAAGCTAGATGAGTTCTTACTGGCTTTGTAGATAATGCAGGTTCCATTTGGGAGGCAATTAAAGGTTTAATTCAGAACTTTACTGTGTCTTTTTCTGCACATTTAGCATGTACTAAACTCCAAAGAATAAAGGACTGCAAGTCTACACTTTCATCCTTAGAAAGAGCACACCCCCTTGTGGTTAATAAAGAACACAAATGTCTGATTGCTAACACTGGAACCAAACTTATTAGCCTTTTAATCCAAAGAGCCAAATTTTTAATCCATTGTACTTGGGCCCACTGTTATGTCTCCAGGGCCAGGCCAAGTGGACTTTCTTGCTTCTAGGATCAAGAAAAATTTCTCCTTTGCCTCAATACCTTCTATTCATACAAAATCTGACTCTATTTCTAATGATCCCCAGATAATAAATAATGAATTTGTAGAATACTAGATAAACTATTTACTGACAACTCTTGTATCATTCCTTCAGATATTAAATAATTTCTTAAAGACCCTTTCCATTCCCCTTGTGGTGTTATGGGTCCACAGCTCTCTCTCAGCAAAGGCCAGTTGTTTTTAAATAAATAATCACCGTGCTCACGGCTTAACGGGGGAGCGTGGTGGCTGTAGCGGATCTCAGGGTGATCTGCGGTGTGGGTGTTTCTCACCTAAGTGCACAGGTGAGAGACTGCCCACATCCGTGATTGTTCCTGAGGCTGCTAATGTGCTGCAGTGCTGAGTGAGCATGTAGCGGGAGTGACCAATAAAGAAGAAAGACTGTTCGCGTAAGGCCGGGACGGCAGCGGGAGTCAGGAGGCTTGGTGGAGAAGTCCTTGGTGTGAGCGTCCTGGTTACCAAGGATTCCAAGTCTCAGGCATGGGATGAGTGCCAGACCGAAGCCAGGCTCGGGAGGACTCCAAACCTGTGTGAAAGAATGGACAGCTACAGAGTGTAGAAGAAGCACCAGACATGTCATTGTGTTTAGAGAGAACTGCTTCCAGCGTTGTTTCAACCTCGTTCTTTAAAGAATTGATTTTGCATTGTTATTAACCACAACGATTGTCTCTGTTTTAATGGATTATTTATTTGATGAAGACTTTTGAACTTCAGAATCACTGCACTTTAATTGAACACTTTGTTTTTGTTTGTTGACTATTTTAAATAAAAGCACTTTCCACTTTTTACATCATCCCCTTACTATTGTTGCTTCACTGTCTAGCTCATCTTGGTTATAACTATCGACGGTGTTGGGTTCAAAGGCCAATGGGAGCATGAAGCTGAACCCGCATCATCACACCCCTGTCTCACTAAGGAAGAGGCTTCTCTTCTAGATGCTTCCATCTCATTGCCTGATCTTAAAGAGGCACTAGACTGAATGAGCACAGGTAAGTACTTGGAGTTTGATGGGCTCCTGCCTGAGGTAATTTCCACATTCTGGAAAACACTTATCCCTTCCCATTTTTGAGATGATCAGTGAAGCCGTATCACATGGCCATTTAAACCGTAGTATTAATATTGTAGGTATTGCTGTACTTTTGAAGCAAGGTAAAGACCTGGCCTCTCTCTCTCTTTAACATGGATATAAAATTGCTAGCTAAAGTTTTGGCCCGCTGCTTACAGAAAGTAATTAGTAAATTAATGCATCCCTATACGTCTGGTGTCATACAGTTATGGTTCGCCTCTGATAACCTGAGAAGACTTCTGTGTATGATTAATTCAGATCCCACCCTTACTAGCCCTGTTGCACTTCTTTCCCTGGATGCTGAAAAGGCTTTTGACTGTATAAATTGGCAACTCTTATGGCAAGTCATGGACAGAATGGGCTTTGGTCCAAGTTATGAAAATCTGGTGAAGACTCTTTACTCTTTCCCCTCCTCAGTTCTCCTGTCTAATTCAAATATCTCACATCTCTTCTCCATTAATAGGGTAGCTAGGCAAGGCTGTCCTTTGTCTCCATTGCTCTTCAACTTATCTCTTGAACTGCTGGCAATTGCCACTGTATTTGCCAGCTTCTAACTCCTCTTACAGTTTCAAATTCCAGTCTTTTAATATCCTTATACATTAACAACATTCTTCTCTACCTAGGTAAAGTCCTGACTGATATCCCTTGCGTGCTAGAACTGTTGAGGTCTTTCGAAGCCCTGTCTGGTTAATTGGTCTAAATCTTCTCTCTGTCACTTCTCCCTACCATCTGCCATCCCTTTATCTAGTAGTCTAAGACAGAGGTTCCCAACCTTCTCATGCCAAGACCCCCACAGAGACTTACCTTAGGCTAAGAATGCCCTACCCATCACCATCCAAAAAATGATATATCCTACATGTCTATAATAAACTGCTATACAGACCTACTACCTGCTAAGTGTATGAAACAAAACCATACAAAACAAGGCACTTTTAGTATGGAAAAAATTGACTGCTTATAATAAATACATAAATTAAACTCACCCTAAGTCTTGTGTGACTTTTGGACTTGGATGTTATTGCACTGTTTGTCCAGTCTGGCTTGCAGCTGGTTTAGTACAATCTTAAATCATTTTCCTCATTTAGCCATGATCTGTTTTATGGTTTTCAGTAGTTTCAATGCAGAAACATCTGCCTCACAAAGGAATGTTGTTGCAAATGGCTTTTTCACTCAAAGCTGAGTTTTTGTTTCTAAGATTGATCCAAAATTCTGACAGAGGAATGGTAGATGATTGCATTTTCAAGCTTCCGTCTTTGGCTATTTCAATTAATTCCTCTTGTGACTTCAAATCAAGACAACCCTCTTCAGTTCTGGACCCAAATTGATATCTAATCCAGTTTAAATGATGATTGTCCAGGGACCTCATGTATAAATGGTGCGTGTGCACAGAAATGTTGCATACAAACGTTTCCACGTTCAAATCGCGATGTATAAAAACTAAACTTGCCGTAAAGCCACGCACATTTCCATGGTAGCTCATACCCTGTCGTATGCAAGTTCTTTGCTCGGTTTTGCTAACTGGCGGCACCCAGCGTCAAAGCAATGCTACTGTTCCTGTGTGGTTTATCTTTCTTTTTCAGATCCACATCCCTGACGCAGCTTTATAAATACATTGAAATTAACCGCATATTGTTTATTAGTTTAATGCATCTGATTTTAATTAACTTGCAACAATATAATGGTCCACAGAATGGTCGAACTATTCTAAATACCATAGCTGCTTTAGCGTTGTTACTCTCACTGCACCTTCTTCTTCTTTCAGCTGCTCCCGTTAAGGGTTGCCACAGCGGATCATTTTTTTCCATATTACTCTCACTGCACCACTCGGAGCAGCTGATCGGAAAGAGAATTATCGGTATACAGCATCAAGCACATGCTGCCTCAGCCATGCTTCCTATTTGAAGTGCTGCTCACATGGCAAATGCTGCAAAACCTTTATTGTACGGACCTTGCGATTCAGAAACAGTTTCATCCCAAGAGCTCTAAATGCAATCAATCACTCCATCAACTGCTCCTTGTAGAACTGTTTGTACTTATAAGTACAATTGCCTTACTGTAAACTTGCGATACAGTTATAATATTGCACAACCTGAGCCACTTTATAAAGCGCGTATTTACATATGATGACGATATCATTTTTAAGATGAAATTCTGCAAAATATGTTTATTATATTATACAGATAAAACTTTAACTTTATTTAAATAATCTATATTGTTAATAATTAAAGGACACGGTGTTTCTACGCTAGCAAAGTTCTGGCGCTCCATTCATGGATTGTTCCTGCCTCGCACTGTATGCTTCACTGGGACTGGCGTGAAGGATAGAATAATTAAACACTACGAAGATATTTCAATGTTCCTTAAAAGTTTTGAAGAATCAGCGTTATAAGTTTACAGATGGCTTAACATCTATTACAGAGCTGATTGTGTGGTGATTGGGTATTTGAAGAAAGAAAATGAAGGACAGGAATTGGAGGTTAGTACGTTTAAAAGAGACAGTACTGCTGCAATAAATTATTTAATCGAAGGTCGTGCACAGTCACTGTGTCACCGTGTTCCCATATTTAATAACATGCTTTAACTCCTATCATCATGAAAATGATACCACGTATACATCTTAGTATTTTAGTTATTCAGAGAGCTGTAATATCATGAATGTAATGGATTCTGTGTCCTGTCAGAAGTAGAGAAAGCCAGTTTAAGAAGCACATAGTGATTCACACACATAGAGCACATAGAAGGTCAAATACAAAACAAAGCATTTAACGTACTACTTTAGTTACAATGGGATTTGAGAAACAAGTAAATTAAATGATTTTAAGATTAAGTTTATGATGTTCTACATCAAGAGTTCCCAAACTTTTTTCGGCCGCCGACCCCTTTACCAAAAACTTTTAAAACCGTCGACCCCCTAATCATTTACTTTATTTACTCAAATTAATACATTTGTACAGTACTCAATATTAAATATTTCACTAGATATCAGATTTTAATCACTTGTAATTATGATTTAAAAAGATAAAATGGCTACGGAATATGGCATGATCTTGTGCAACATTTAATATTAAAACCTGCACTAATGAAAATTTAAGCAAAAAAATATGAGCAGAGTTTTTTTTTTTTTACATTTTTGACATTTATGAAATAAATATGTAAATTCAAAATAAGTACAAATAGTCCAAGCTGTACTGTCTGCATTTCTTTTTTGGTTCAGTCATATTATTATCTGAAGAAATACAAACTTTTATTAACAAACAATTTCGACAGCCCCTGTGATTAAAAAAAAAAAACAAAAAAACAATAAATTATGTACTTACTTGAAACAGAAGATTTTTGTTCTTACTCGAATAAATAAACTGTATCCTCCAATTTTCTTTTTCGTAGTACTGCTCCTCAATAAATAATTATATTCAAAGTTCAAATCACAAATAAGTACATGACACATCAAGCGAACCAATTTATAGTGTTTTATGAAAGCATGACCGTACAAGACTGATAGATTCTGCTAATATAGAATATCCGTCGTCTTGTCCCACCGCAAGCAAGAGTGGACATGCAACGGTTTTTCATGTACGCACTTGCTTTGATACGTTCGATAAGACAATGCACAGATACTGTATGTTTGTGTTACATGTATTTTCATGCATTCTTACATGTGACTCTTTTAATGACACATTTTACCTTTTTGTTCGCAAGTTTGGTATGTAATGTGTTTTTATCAAAAAAGTGTTTTTTTGAATTATTTTACTTCTTAATTAGGTACCTATTGGAATCATAGATATTTTGAAGTAACAAACAAATAGCAGTAGTAAGGGGTTCAATTTCTTTATTGAAACTATCGACCCCTAGAAAGTTCAAATCGACCCCTGGGGATCGATATCGACCACTTTGGGAACCCTTGTTCTACATTAATGACAAAATAAAATATGTGATTAAAGTGGAAATTTTGAGATTAAAGTTGACATTTTGTGCTTTTTCCTTTCTGTGGGTCTTTTTTTTCTCTCTGTACCCTAATAAGCTTTCATATGACACTCAGATGGTGGGCTACGACTCGCATTTTCACAGCGACTTTGATATGCGACTTCTTTTTTATTTCGGGCACTGTGCAACTTTGTGAACTTGAGCTTTTGAGTTTCTCCAACACGCTATGTCACTCGCTTAGCTTCTTTTTCTTGTTTATACCACTGTTTAAACCAACAAATAGTACGTTTCTCTTTGCCTCCACTTGATATTCGCTGAAATTGTTCTATTTTTCCTAGTGGTTTTGCCATTGTCTTTTCACAGAACGCTGAGCTTAAGAGCTATTAATATTGATTTACATATTCAAAGAGGCATAATTCTGGGAGGAGTTGGGGCGGGACAGCACGTGCGTGCATGTGCGTTACTTTTCACGCTAATCGGGATTTATGTAGTGGAAGAACGTGGAAGTTTGTGTACGCACAGACTCCTGCATCTGGATTTTTCTGTACGTACGCACATTCCTGCTTTTGTGCTTATGCCATGTTATAGTGTGAGTTCTATGCACAGCATTATACATGAGGTTCCAGGTCTGGGAAATAGTCACTAAGGTGTTCCTTCAGGTGTGTCAAATGTGACAATATTATAGGCAGGACTATGTCTGCAGGCACACTGAATGTTCCTAGCTTCCTATTGAAGGAGCAGTTTAATTGCACAAACTTTATCTTGAAATTAAGTATGATGTGCATGCTCTGATTCAAGGTATTTAAAACTTGAAGAATGTCGGTGAAATACACAAGCTTCAGAACCCACGAGTGGATGTCAAAACAGCTAGCAAACTGGGAGTTCTCAGATGAAAGAAATTCACACAGCTCTTCGTGGTGATCAAACACTTGCTATAAAACTGCAAAGCAAGACAGACACCAGACCTCAGTATACAGCAGAAGGCTTTCAAGACTGGTGCCCATGCACAGTTCGGCACATAGCTCATGTTTAAGGGGACATGCCTTGATAATATTTACAACAGTAACCATGTCTTAAAGTACTTGTTACAATTCGTCCTCCAAAGTTGGGGGTGACAGTTAGTGGAGCTCAATAGCTGAAAATGCATATTTTTTTCCACTTCTGCTTGTGACTATAGCCACATCTCAGCTATGACAAATTTCTAGGAAAGTGTTCGAGGAACAAGATCTCCGGAAAAAAACAGCATATTTACTGTGGAAAATGCTTTGTCGAATTTCACCAATCAACAATATTCATAAAAAAATGTAATGATTTATTTTATGAGGTAGAAGTACATACAAAATAAAAACAGTTGTGTCAGATATATTAAATTTAAAAAAATTGTGCTTCAATTTATACGTTTAAAGTCTAAATTTTTCTGATTGTAAATGACATTTCTCATTTTAATCTTCTGGCAGTGTCTTTTAGAGGGCTAGAGACACCAGTAAAGAATTAAACATCTTTACATTATCATTATTTCATTACATTAAACAGTACTATATTAGTGATCTCCATTTTTTCAAAGTCTTATGAAAGGGAGTATCTCTGACTCCTTGTATCCCTTCAGGGGGTGAACCCCCTGGAGTCAGTTGATGTGATATGCACAACTTCAAGTCCTTCTGATCATTTTTGCTGATGACACCTGTTGGTATACTCTTTGTCATAAAGGTGTAATTTCTTACATAAAATTTGGTCGAAATATGGCTCTCATGTCTAGGGTATAGAGGGAAAAAAATATGGGGGGACCACAAAAAACTCTGTGTCCTGCATAACTAAACGTCAAGATGCATCCAACATTATGTGCGAGTTTTCTGATCCCTGTAAGTTAGAAAAAGGCGATCAAAAAAACTGAAGTAACTCTTATGAACATAATAACTAATTAATGAAATGTATGACGACAACTGAAAAATTATTCTCAGATTTAGGAAAATAGTGGGACATTAGAAATTAGAGCAATCTAAACCAGAACACGCCATTCAGCCCAACAAAGCTCGCCAGTCCTATCCACTTTTTTCTTCTAAAATAACATCAAGTCGAGTTTTGAAAGTCCTTAAAGTCTTACTGTCTACTACACTACTTGGCAACCTATTCCACGTGTCTATGGTTGTTTGTATAAATAAAAACCTTCTAATGTGTATGCAAAATTTACCCTTAACAAGTTTTCAATTATGCCTCTGTGCTCCTGATGAACTAGTTTTAAAATAACAGTCTCAATCCACTGTACTAATTCCCTTCATAATGTTAAACACTTCAATCATGTCACCTCTTAATCGTCTTTTGCTTATACTGAAACGGCTCAGCTCTTTTAACCTTTCCTCATAATTAAATTCGTGTAGCCCTGAAATCAGCCTAGTTGTTCTACACTGGACAATTCCAGTGCTGCTGTCCATTTTGTAGCTTGGAGAACAAAACTGAACACAGTATTCCAGATGAGGCCTCACCAGTGCATTATAAAGCATGAGCATAACCTCCTAGGACTTGTACTCCACACATCGTGCTATATAACCTAACATTCTGTTTGCCTTCTTAATGGCTTCTGGACACTGCCTGTCATAAGGTGTACTTTCGATTTTCAGACCTCCCATTATGTATTCAAACCTAACATTTTTACTTCCCACATGTAATACTTGTGTCAGGTGTCAGACATAGTCACTCCCTTACTATAGTGGCACCTACACAATCGAGCTTAAATAATTTTAAGATGAATTCTCTGAAATCTGTTCTCAACCAATTATGAAAGTAATGTGAAAAATATGCAAGAATCTGAAAAAATTCATGGAGAGCACTTTGAGTAGTGAGAAAAGCGCTATATAAATATAAAGAATTGTTATTATTAAAATGATGCTATCTGTTCTGGTAGCCCATGCTCAGTTCATGCAGTTTGGACTTAAGGTTATTGACAAAAAACCTTTTACTATAAAGCAACTTAGCTGTTGATGACAATCCAAAATAAAATGTGAATGATTCTGAAGAGAGCTTAGTTAAGGATGTTTTGATACACAATGCTGATATTTCTCTGCAGCACTATAGGAAAACATCAACATTCTGAAATATGCCTTTGTAAACACTTTGCAATGCATTTTAAAACCATTTCAGTAGAGTAGGAATTAAAGTATTATGGAAACGGATGAAGGGAATGAAAGGAATGTTAAGTGTGCTCTTTTTACCTACACACGGCTCAGTCCATAACAGGCGGAGAGAGATCCTGCCGAGAAGTTATAAGAGAGTTTCATCTACCCCATCATTCTAACAAAACCACCTGGTGGTCTGCTTTTGCTGGAGGTTCACCTTAGACATCGCTCCCTTGCCCTGATATGACCTTACCTGATCTCCACTACAGCAGCAATGGGGGGCCTGTCCTGCTTTCTTCATGTTTTTAAAAAGTACCACATTCTAGTCGACCTCATGGTTCAACTTAAAATGGCAATTCAAAAAGAAAAAAAAGATCTGCATTTCCTCACCCAGATATATACACACAATAATTCTCAGCCACACATATCACACTCTGAATAGAATATCTGCCTCCAGCTTTATCAGTTTACTTCATGTCCAATTTCCGAGAAACAAATAGCTTTATCTGTATTTTTAATATATTGTACTCTAAAAAATCAGTCCTTGGCAGACCAAATGGTTTGGTTTGGGAATCAGGGATTTGTTTATTCAAAGACTGCATTGATGTAAAACGTGACCTTCTAGTTTATAACCTTCAATTATTTTTTTTCTCTTCTACAGCTGGTGTTTCAGCAGTGACCAAATAAAATGTTGTGCAGTGGGAATGTTGAGGACACACCACGACACGCTGCTTAGTGTGAAAACTACTTCTCCTGTTCTACTTACATCTGTCAGGTGTCTTCCTCTTATACGTAGTTTTCTGGAAACCTCAAACCTTTAATAAAACATGTAGAAACATAGGCGATGTGATTTCAAAAGACTGAATGTACAATGAATGAAGTTATCCTAATAAATGGGTTATTTCAAAGTAATCTGCCTGGAAGGACGCATGTCTATAGCTGTCTACTGTATACCTCTGGCTTCAGGCCATTTGACAAAGTTACATCAATTCCATAACAAATGAATCTTACAAGAAACTCACAGAATATCCACACATAGTTGTTGTTGGCATCTCTTGGAGACTGAATGAATAGCTTGCTAGGCTAATTTGTCAATAATAATATTTTTCACTTAATGGAGATATATCTTTTCTTACTTATATATATTTCCTTCTCTTTCATGATGGGATTCTTGACTCCTTATTTATCCACCATTTTGTCTTTTACCTTTAAACTTACAAAATCACCATCTGCTGCATCACCATCTCTTGTCATCTTGTGACCAAAAAACGTTAGCTTTAGCTTGACTGTATTATAGATATTCATGGCTGCTGTGATGTCTTGCATTTACTAATCTGGCTGTGTTGCAATTTATGACATAAATAACAATCATCTCAAGCACCAGCCTTTCAAAATATACACTTTCTTTCATTTTGTTTTGTTTTTTTTAACCAGCTTATGGGTGACACTGTCATATAAGAGCATCAAATTTACACATCAAATGTATATGATTGGTTAGTTCTGCTGTCACAATCTGAGAGAGACCTGTCCTATGGATTTTGAAAATGACCACTTGGGTGTTCTTTGTGTTCTCCAGACTCCTACCACAACTGAAAGAGATGAATGTCAGATTTACTGTCAGATTTAACTGGCCTGTTGTGACTGTGCAAAGAAGTGTGTCCTTTGTGTGTGACAGATGTGTTTTCTGCAGTTGGCTCATGTCTGCACCAGGTGTCACCAACATAGTCTCCAGTTCTAAGCAAAAATGGACTGAAACAGACAGTGTCAAGATCTTCATCAGGTAAATTACATGTTGGTGCGATTTTAGAAAATCTTCTGTGGTTTTATTGTTTTACTTATTTTAAATTGAATTTTATCCATTACCTCTGTTCTTTTGTTTGTTTCAGCAGAAAAGAGTGGACCAGTGAAGTCTCTGCCCGCCGCCAGAAATATTTGGGCCCCAGAAAACTGGGTACGTGTGGGCCCCTCTGCCTTCCCCCGGGTCCCCACATGCCAAAACCTTCAAATAAGTATACAAAATGATCGAAATGTAGTTTATCCGACAGCGACAATGCTGCATTTATGAATACCATACTTGATGAGTTAAGCCTTCTCGCACATCAAAGTTTGACTGCGAGAAGGAAAGCCAGTGCTAACGGAAGCTCGTAGCGGAATTGAAACAATACATTAATGAGACAGGCCTATGTATTATCTAACGTGTAATGGTACAATTATACCAATGAAATGAATAGGAGTAACATCTGAACATTTTAATATATACTAACGGTTAGGGTTATCCACATGGTGTACAATCAGTATGGTAACTTGCTGTATCAGACTTCAAAGTTTTCAAAAAATCCAGGTGATCCAGAATCTTTAGTGATACACACAAAACCAATGCACACTCGTCACTGCTTTAAAAGCAACAATAAACACCCAAGCAAATGAATTATCAAACTACGGAGACGGACTTCTGCCACACCATACACGTCAACATCCACGATAGTGCACAACAATATCGCTGTTGTCTGAGACAGAACAGCGCCTGTGTGTGTGAAATGGAAGTATTCAATTACAGCTGCAAAGTCAATCCATTATCCACGTACCCTGTACAACAAACATACTACTCAACGTCAAGCTCATGGACATCGGCGTCGGCTCTCCTTTGTCTATGAGAAGAGTGCCACTGCTGGCCCCCTTTGACAAGTGTGCTTCACTCGACACGAGCATGATATCTACTTGCATGGAGCGTGCGGCTATTAGAACACTCACTCATATTGTTGTAAGCTAAATGATTTAACTTTTCTATTACATGTAACTTGAATAATTGTCCGAATATATATCTACGCGCATAACATCAGCATAAAAAAAATCAAGTGTGAAGGGGCCCCCTTCCGTTAGGGCCCTGGACCAGAGTCCCGTTTTTCCCCCCCTGGCGGCGGGCCTGTCTCTGCTCTGGTACTGAGCTGGTGGAAGAACTCAGAATCCCAAGGTGAATAATACAAAAATAGCTGCATAATTTCATGCTGTGATTTTTTTCATAGCAAACTACTTTCTGCTGTGAAAAGATATAAATAACCTATGTACAGAGTAAAAGATAAGCAAGCATCAATTAACAGTGTTTCAGGTGTAGTCTATTAAAGAGCCAGAACTTTGCATTTTAACAAAAGGAAAGGAAACTTTAAAAAAGATTAAAAAAGGAAGGCATTTTTCTTCTTAAGAATTACTGGTTCCTAACCAGCCATTCAAAACCATGAGTACTTGTTTTCCATCCCAATGAAAGCTTTTTCAATCGATTGCCTCTCACTTGTCCCAAAGCTATAATTTCTTTTTAGTGCTTTTAAATCTCTGCCACCTGACAAACTGGCACTTTGTCAGTGATTTTACCATGCTTCTGATCTCAAATACATTTAACCCAATTTTTGAGAAAAGTATAACAAAAAAAGTACAAGCAGGTGTCAAGTGGTGAAATGCATAGAAACACATCTACACTACTAGATGTACATTTTCAGAAGGCACATTTACACATTTTTGTAAACCAGATGAGAGTGGAGTATAGCTCCTAGAACGGGCTGCTTCATGTCCAATTGGAATGCCACATCGTCACCAGGGTTGTTGAGCATGCAATGATTCACATTTACCTAGTGGGACCATGGGAAGGAAATCACAGGAAAGGATAATAAAAGATGGCAGGGAACTTGTATATCTTTGCTTTCCTCACATTTCTGAAGTTGCCTACGCAGAAGAAGATCCACAGCCCCTGGCTAAGCCCGCCACCTCACCATCTTCTTCTAATTCACTCTTCTTTAAAAGGATTCTAGAAATTTATCCAACTGATGATCATGAGTGAAAACCTACTTATCTTATACTGTTTCTTTGAGAACATTTCATGCACTTTTGTGATTGTGGAGCCCAGTTCTTGTGCAGTCATATTATTAAGAACATTAGGCGGAAAAAAACGTCAGGAATAAAACAGATGCTTTTAATGTAAAATCAACTGGCATAACACAACACCCTTTAAAATAACAGGAATATCCTATCTTTTTATCATCATTAAATAAAATAAATATTAGGAAGACAAAGCTCAACATGGTTGAATTCAACTCTACAAATGTGAGACGTTTTCTAAGCTGCATAGGGTATAGGTGTCTCAACAAATGTGGTGACCTTGTTTATAAAACTGGAACCTTTCATGTTGATTGAAAAAATGCCCATGGTGTCAGGTCTCGAATGGCACAATACTTTTATTTTTTATTATAAGGGTTAATTTGGCCACTTCCCAATTCAATAAGTGATAAAACCTGAAATATTCGTCTGTACTGTTTTGTGCCAGTAGGTAGATTTTATGCTGCTTTAACTTACTCCCAAGAGCACAGGCACAGTTGTTTGTGCCATTTAAAACTGCCTGTATGCACACTTCTTTTACTTATTTAGACAATAATGATAATTTTTTAGAGGGCGATATTACTTACTTCTCCTGTGGCGATACAGGCACTTCATATTAAGTCTTTGATTCATCTAGTCAACAACACAGCTTCAGCAAGTTTTTAAATTTTAATGTGAAAATTCAATGTGTGTTATAGTCTACAAATATAAAACACATTATTATGTAGCTTTCAGCTGTTATGTTTCAGTCAGGGTTCCTCCCCTGACTGGGTTTCAAATGCCATTTGTTCATTTTTGATTCTTTTGTGTGTTAATATTGTTTTTTCATTTAGTTTCTATATATTGTATTTGTGTATCTTCCTTTATGTTCTGTGTGTTTTGTGGGTGCTCCTCCAAGAGGAAGGGACAATTGCATGTCACAGTCAAGGGGCTGCCCTCAGCCCTATAAAGGCTGGGAAAAAATCCACATTTTTTTCTGAATGCAATCGTGGTCTGGCAGTTTCTTTAATGATAAACAATTATTGTGCATTTTGTAAATTTCTAGATATTTTGACCTCTTGCTCTGTATTTAGACTACTCTTTGGATTTGTGATTGGGGTATTGTTTTCCCTGGATTGCTTTTGCCTTTTCAGACAACTCATCTTGCCTCTTCAGCTATACTTTGTTAAAGAGACATTTTGTAAAATAAATCTTTTATATACAGTATAAAGTTTTTACATTGCCTTTTGTGTGTCTAGCCAGGTTTTTGATGGTATTTCCCTGTCTAGTGGGTATTTGGAGTATTTGTTGGGTCTTTCGTGCATGGGACCTCTCTAGGTCATAACCTCTGCATAGTGCTGGACGCTTGCTTCATATATTTTGGTAAATCTGCCTTTATAAATGGTAATTGTTGTTTTATGCAAAAAATAAAATAAAATAAAATATGCTACATTTTGCCAAATAGTTATTTATTTTGTGACAAAAGCAAAAGTTACTTGACTACAGGGTGGGCGTAGCCGAGGTATGTAAACACATGGTGTGTGGTCCTTACGGACATTCTGTCCATGCCTTTGCATTTTATACTGCAGTATGCAATATGTCAGTTGGTTCAAGTCATGGCCCGAAGAGCAGTGGAAAGTGATAAATGTTTGAAATTAAGAGGTCCCCCTTTAGTTTACTGATGAAGACCCTTTTAACAAATTTACCATACCATACCATACCATTTTTATTTGTTGAGCGCTTAAAAACACAGCATTACAACTGACTGAAGCGCTGTACAGTTAAAAAGAAGCAAGACTAAAAACAAAATATTAAAAACAAACATTAAGTGAGAAATTAAAACAGAGATACTAAAAACAGGTCAGAGGACCCAATAAAATAGAGAAATAGGAAGAAACAAGTGGAAATGAGACAGGTTAAGAATTAAAAGCCAATGTGAAGAAGTGCGTTTTTAGGCTTGATTTAAATGAGGTGACTGAGGCGGCTTGCCTAACCACTAAAGGTAGGGAGTTCCAGAGCCTGGGTGCACAGACGGAAAAAGCCCTTTCACCACGAGCTTTAAAACGTGCCTTGGGAACAGTTAGGAGCAACTGATCTGCGGATCTAAGAACATGAAGAGGATTGTGACGATGGAGCAAGACACTCAAATAGGCGGGGGCTAGACCGTTTAGTGCCTTATAGGTTAAGAGGAGTATCTTAAAATCAATTCTGAATCTAACCGGCAGCCAGTGTAGGGTTTTTAAAATTGGTGTAATGTGTTGGCTTCTGCTGCTTCCAGTTAGAAGTCTTGCAGCCGCATTTTGAGCCAGTTGGAGTCTAGAAAGAGTGGCTTTACTGATACCATATAGGCAGGAATTTGAGTAGTCGAGCCGGGACGTAATGAATGCATGGATTACTGATTCCAGGAGGTGGTTAGAGAGAATAGGCTTAAGTTTGGCGATTCGCCTAAGATGGAAAAAGCAGGATTTTACTGTGCTATTGACTTGAGCATCCATTTTCAGGACCATATCCATTTTGACTCCAAGATTGGAGACAGACGAAGTTACTGGAATGGGAAGAGAGTCGAGGCCAAGGGGTGGGGTCTGTTTGCAGTCGGGACTAAAAACAATGACCTCGGTTTTTGAATCGTTCAGGTGAAGAAAGTTTACAGCCAGCCAGTCCTTAATGTCAGATAGACAGTCTAGGAGAGGTTTGGTGGAGTCAGTTGGCTTGAGGGAAAAATAAATTTGGCAGTCGTCAGCATATAGGTGATATGAAATTGCATGTTTTCTAAAAATTGCACTTAAAGGCAGGATAAAGATTGAAAAAAGTAGTGGCCCTAAAATGGGACCCTGGGGGACCCCACATGGGAGTGGGACTGATTCAGATGAAAAATCGTCTGGCATGACTCTAAGAGTCCTGTTGCAGAAGTATGACCTGAACCATTCGAGGGCTAAGCCAGATACACCAGCCCAGGATTCGAGTCGGGAGATCATGATGTCGTGGTCGATTGTGTCAAAGGCAGCAGATAAGTCGATCAGAACCATAATCACGTGGAGTCCTGAGTCCAATGCCAAAAGGACGTCATTTAGGACGTGTAAATGCGCGGTTTCTGTGCTGTGTCGGGGCCTAAAGCCTGACTGAAAAAGGTCCATTACCTGATGGTCCTGTAGGTGATGAGTTAATTGCTCATAAACTACTTTTTCAAGTATTTTTGACAAGAAAGGTAGTTTGGAGATTGGACGAAGATTAGAGAGAACGGCAGGGTCAAGATCAGGTTTTTTCAAGATTGGATGTACAACTGCGTGTTTGAAAGCACGAGGAACTATAGCCGAGGATAGACTACTAGTTATGATCTTTAGAACATCGTATCGAATCGCAGGAAAACACATCTTTCAGCAGTCTGGACAGCACCACATCGTCCGAAGGCTTCATTGAGGCGACGATTTTTTCCAGATGGGGGAGCGAAATGGGTTCAAAGCTGGTGAGGGAGCCATGTGCAGGAGCGGCTAAATCAACAGAGCCAGAAGAAGAAATGGAGATCTGGGATCTAATGTTCGTGACCTTATCCAGAAAAAATGTGAGGATCTGATTACAAAGAGCAGTGAAGGCAGAAGAGAAAACAGTTGCAGCTGGAGAGAGGACAGCATTTAGTGTTTTGTATAAGAAACGTTGATTGCCAGAGTTTTTTGAGATGATGTCAGCGAAAAAACGGTTCCTTGCACCTCTGACTGCTCTCTGGTATTGGGACCACGCGTCTCTCATGCAGTCGAAGGTAACAGTGAGACCATCTTTCCTCCATTTATGTTCTAGCCGCCTACAGTTTTGCCTGATGGAGCGAGTTTGTTCGTTTAGCCATGGGTAATTTCATTACTTTCATTTCCTTTGAATTGTAATATTTGTAAAAAAGTGATGCCCACTATAGTACATGGCATATCAAAACAGACAGTACACAAACAAAACAGCAAATTTAATCTAATCTGTGATTTACAAATTTTTGCTTTGAAATGTATTAATTTTATAAATGTATCTCTGTTGCATTTTGTCTCTGACTTTGGATAGTGAAAACCATGGTGTAGTGTGTTATGTTTTTGCCTTTCTGTTGTCGGAGGGGTCTGGCAGCCTGGGGTGAGGCCAGGGTCTTACTCAGTAAAGTTTTGGTCTGAGTGGTGGCATTTGAAAATCTCACATTTTTTGCCATGTGGCATGTTGTTAATCACCCGTAAAGAGAGATCCAGAGTGTGTTTTAATGGTTTAATTCATTACTGTTCTTAGTGAGCGTTAGCACAACCCATCAGTTTTACTCATGTTGGATGTTAGATCGAGATGCACATGTGAGTTTATGTGCACACCTAATGTGAAATTTACTGTTTAAGCAGCAGCATTGTAATTAATGGCCAACTGCTGGAAGTGAAGACAGATAAAATGGGGTTAGTGCAGATAAAAAAGACGTTTTGTAGAGTTTTTTTGTCAAACAAAAAAACAATGAAATGAGACAAAGTGAATGCTTGCAGAAGAGTTATCAGAGAGAGAGACACAAATTGGATTGGATGGGCAGCATCAGCTGTACTGATTAATTACTGAGTTCGGGTTTGAGGTCTATGCAGAGGTTCTGTGCAGTGGCCATAATCGACTCCACTGAGCAGCGGAGCAGATGCAATGGGGAGAGGCCACTGGAGCTTGCAGAAGGTGGGAAGAGCAGGGGTTTGCATGGTGGACCAGGATGCAGCGGGCTGTGTAATGGAGATTCCAGACGTCCTCACATGGATGTAGAGAAAGAGAAAGAACGGAATGTGCTTACATTTCAGTCTTTTTAACTTTGAATATATTTGTCAGATTTTTTGATTTATTGAGCACAAATAGGTACTCTTTTTATTTGGCACCATTTTATGTATTCATTTATTAAATTATTCATTGAAATCCACTGTTGCACTTTTTGAACACTTTTTGAATGTATGCTATTCTTTAGACTAAAAAGTCTTGCATGTCTACTCACTTGCCCTGGTTCATCTCAGTCATGACTATCAATGCTCTGAAAAAGAAGGATGTGCCCATGGCTGCAGGTGCAGGAGATCACATCACAACACAAAGAAAGTGTGATAAAAGAGAATAAAGTCAAATCTTGTACAGACAATTCTTTATTAATATTTTTTTGTGTATCAGTGATCCATGTTCTTGTATAAGGTTAGCACAAAGGTGCATTGGTTTGAAAATACTGCTGGACAACTTGCCATTCATGTAGAATATTCAGGTTCATCCAATACTTCCATATTTGGCTCCCCTTGACCATGTAATAGAAAATAAATGGGTAGGGATGGGAATCCTAGGTGGTTACACAACACTGCATTTGAGTTCAAAGGCCAAAACAGGCACAGAAGGCCATTTCAGAATTCTTTGCACAGTGTGTTTAACCCCTCAACCAGCACAATACACATGACAAGCTTTTTCAGGAGATCCTGTGTCACTTTATGAGGTATCAGGTGATGTCACAGTCTTTAAAAAAATAATTTGTAATATCTCCTATGCCCCCAATACTTTCAGGATGGACTCTGACTGCTCTTGACCCTGTATTTTGATGACGTGGACTTAAAAATATGTGGGCCTGAAAAAATAAAGAAGGTTGAAAGTTTCTGCAAATTGCATAAAATGACACAAGGCAAAGAACCTGGTTTAGTTAGCCATGATATCAGAAAAGGTGACATTAAAGCTTTAATGTACCTAAAAAATAATGTGGTAAGCTACTTTCAACTATATAAACGAAAACAAAACATTCAGATTTGGAGAGTCTGAGTCTTCTAGGGAGTTTTGTGGTATCATATCTTTAAAATATTGCAAACTGCTGTGCCACACTATCTCTATTGAAGATTCACTTTAAGGAATGAATCATCTTTGATCAAAATGTCACATCATTGCAAAGCACACTGTCTCTTATCTGCCCATTGCAAAGACATTATCATATAGAAAGAAACCAGGGAAAAAATACAAACACAACAAAAGTCTGCAAACCATTGCTCCATTCTTCTGTTAAACTACTTGAATGTTTGCCCTGCAGCTTGACACCTAATGAAGGGATTAAATGGAAAAACATGTGGGAGTTGAATCCGTATCACTTTAGAGTTACTGATTATATTTCTGATTGTATATAGTTATGAAAATAAGAGCACATGAAAATTTGATGGACATCCTTGCCATCTTTCATTCTCCAGAGAGCAGAGACAGCATTAAAATGGCAGGACAAGGAATGGTAAATAACTTCACTGTACATGCATCAGTAATTCCAATGACTGGCAAGGAATTCTACCTGGGCAGCTGCTTCAGAACGGTGACAGTGAAAATAACTAGTCATCCTCAGGTATCTGTCAAAGAGCCATTAAGTGGTAGATTTTAACAAAAGGCTGGATTTGTTCCTTGCACACAGCCTGAAGGAGCGGTGATTTGTTATTCTTGGTCTCCTAGAGATTTTTCCTATTACACAGCAGCTTTCTTTTTTTTTTTTTCTTTTTTTTTTTAATGCTTCTCTCTTTAGTGCATTGGGTGAGTCACTCTGTCATCGTAAATGAATAAAATCCAAAATGTTTGGCAGGCTCTCAGGGGCCAAATGGACATTTCTTGTTCCATCTTTTCTCTCTCTCTCTCTCTCTCTCTCTTTCTCTCTCTCTTTCTTTCTCATTTGTTACATTCTTATGATCTTAAATGTGACCTGAACATGCCAAATACAGAAAAACAAACTTTAAGGAAAAGTTGAAGAATTTCTTTTTTCCTGAAGAAGCTGTAATACAAACCATTCCTTCTGATACTGAAACCAGGGATCTGCTGCTCAGTTCCATTTTTGGCGTGATTTCATAAAAGAGGCCAGACAGAGGATAAGAGCCAGATTATTTCTCCATTTTGCTATGTCTGTCTGAGAGAAAGAGCTACAACCAAATCGAAAAGCATTCATCATGTTAGTCACTGTGGACCTGCCTAAACAAACTGTAGCATACCACTTAGACAGACTGTGCTCTCTCTCTGCCTCTCCACTCATATTCCCTCCTTTTCTTCTTCTTCGCATTCTTCTCCTCTTATCTGGCTCAGAATGTACCAGTCCAACCCATGAATATAGCATGCTTACATTAAAGTGTGCTGGGAACTTTACTAATGCTATTGCTTGTGGGATATCATTTAAGCAAGCTTTGACTGTTTTGTTGTATGGCTCATTGTCACATGGGTTCTTATTATGATGAACTTTCACTGTGTGCCATTTTCAGTCTCTTTTTTTAGGATGGTGATTACCCCGGGCATTTTAACATTGTGCCTCATGTGGGCTCACCACCTGCATAAGGAATAGGTGCCAGGTGTGACCTTGGTGGACTGGAATCCAGACACACAAACTGACTCTTGGGCTGTGAGTTGGTGGGTGAGATGGAGAGGTACCAACTAGATTTAGCTTGCTTGGTTCCACTTGCTTGGTTCTGGAGTCAAACCCCTTGAAAGATGCTGGAGTATCCTTTAGTCTGGAGTTGCCCCATGGAAAGAGACATCAGGAGGGAGTGGACTTCTTACTGAGTACCTACCTGGTCGATGCCATGTTGGAGTTTGTGCCGGAGAATAAAAGGGCTGCCTCTATGTGGCTGAAGGTCACAGAGGGGAGGAATCTGACTGCCACATGTGCCTATGCGCCAAATGTCAATTTGGAGTACAAGGCTTTTCTGGAGTCACTGGAGGCAATCCTGGAAAGGGTCTCAGCTGGTGACTCCATAGTTCTGCTGGGAGACTGCAATGTCCACTTGGGTAATGATGGAGACACATGGAGAGGCATGATTGGTAGGAACAGCGTCCCTTATCTAAATCTGAGCAGGGCTTGTTATTGGACTTCTGTTCTAGGCATGGTTTGTCTGTAATGAATACCATGTTCGAACATAAGATGGCTCATTAAGTGTACTTGGTACCAGAGCACTCTAGGCCAAAGATCTATGATCAATTTCATAATCATATCATCAGATTTGTAGCCATATATTCTGTACACTTGGGTGAAGAGAGGGGCAGAGCTATCAACTGATCACCACTTGGTAGTGAGTTGGGACAGATGGTGGGGGAGGCACCTGGACAAACCTGGAAAGCCCAAGCAAGTAGTGAGGGTGAAACAGAAATGCCTGGGGGAGAGCCCATGTCCAGAAGACTTTAAACTCCAACCTCTGAAACAGCTCTATCCACATCCCAGGGGAGGCTGGGGACATAGAGTTGAATGTGCCTTGTTCAAAGCCTACATTGTGGAAGCAGCTGCAAAGACCTGGGGGCTGAAGGCCATAGGTGCCTCTTGAGGTGACATCCCAAGGACCCAATCATGGACATCAAAGGTGAGGGATACCATCAGGCTGAAATAAAAGGTTTTTCCATATATGGTTAGCATGGGAGACTCCCAAAGCAGTACAGTAGAGAGAAACTGACAGGCCAAAAGGACTGCAGCCTTGGCAGTCAGGGAAGCAAAAACTTGGGTGTAGGAGGAGTTTAGAGAGACAATGGAAAGCGATTGTCAATCAGACTCAAAGAGGTTCTGGCAAACCATCAGGTGACTCAGAAAGGGAAAGCAGGGATTCACCCAGGCTGTTCTTAGCAGGAGTGGAGAGCGCTGACCTGGACTGAGGATGTTGTCTGGTGGTGGAAGGAACACTTTGAGGAGCTCCTGAACCTGATGGACACTCCTTTTGTGGAGGAGGCAGAGCCAGAAGCTGATGGGGTATCAATGCCCATTTCCAAGATGGAGGTCACTGAGGTAGTTAAGAAATTCCACAGTGGCAAGGCCCAAGTGATGAATGAGATCTGCTGAAAAAATGCTTTATGCTCTGTACACTGTTAGGCTGTCATGGCTGACATGACCTTTCAATGTTGCGTGGTCATCGGGAACTACAATTCTGGAGTGGCAGATCAGGGTGGTGGTTCCCATTTTTAAAAAGGGGAACAGAAGGTTATGCTCCATCTCTTGGAGGATCACAGTCCTCTGCTACCTTGGAAAAAGCATATGCCATGGTTCTAGAAAGGAGACTCCACCCAGTCATGGAACCTCAGATCCAGGAGGAGCAATGTGGATTCCATCCAGACTGTGCAATGGTGGACTAGCTCTTTACCCTCATGAGGATTCTAGAGGGGGCTTGGGAGTATGCCCAATTAGTCTAATGTATTTTGTTGACTAGGGAAGGCATATGACTGTGTTCCTTGAGGGATTCTGTGGGGGATGCTAGGAGAGTATGGGGTTCCGGAGCCCATAATAAGGGAAATCAGTCCCTGTATAATTACAGTGAAAACTGTGTCCACATACACAGAAAAACATCAGCATCGTTTACAGTGGGTATGGCACTTTTTGCAGATGACATGGTCCTGTTGGTTTCTTTGGGCTATGAACCCCAGTATGCAATGAGACAGTTTGTGACTGAGTAAATAGCGATGGGGATGAAGATCAGCACCTCCAAATCTGAGGCCATGGTCCTCAATAGGAAACATTTGGACCCTTTCTCTGAGTGGGAGGTGAATTACTGCCTTAAATGGAGATGTTTAAGTACCTCAGTGTCTTGTTCATGATTGAGGGAAAAGGAACAGTGAGAGTGACAGACAGATTGGAGTTGCGTGTACAGTTATACGGTTGCTATAACGATCTGTAGTGGTGAAGAAGGAGTGGATTCAGAAGGCAAAGCACTCAATTTATTAGTCAGTCTACATTCCCACCCTCAGATATGACCATGAGCTTTGGGTAATGACCAAAAGAATGAGATTGTTGGTGCATGTGGCTGAAATGAGCTTTCTCTGCAGGATAGCTGGGCTCTCCCATAAAGACAGGGTAAGAAGCAAAGACATCTGGGAGAGGCACAGAGTAGAGCTGCTGACCCTCTGCATTGAGAAGGGCCAATTGAGGTGGTTCAGCATCTGATAAGGATGCCTCCTGGATGAGGTTTTACATGCACGACCAGCTGGAGGATGACCCCTGGGAAGACCCTGGGCTCTCTGGGAGGATTATACCAGCCAAATGGTCTGGGAATCATTGGGATCCCACAGCATGAGTTCGCAAGTGTGGCTGGGGAAAGGAATTATGGGCTTCACTGCTAAGACTGTTGCCCCCACAACCTGGCTTCAGATAAGTGGTGGAAAATGAATGAATTTTGACATTATGTATGTTTGGGTTGAATGGCCTCTCTGCAGCTACACTGTATTTGAATCAGTTTAATAAAGCTGAGGTCACATAGCATGGCAGCTTTAAGACTGCAAAACCAGATATAGGCATTTATTATTTCTAAGTCACCTTTTCAGACATCACTGGTGTAGCCTCTGGGTTTTCAGGAAACCTTAAATCTGATTATATCACTTGGTGTTTTCAAATTGAATGCAAGCTCTGAAAAGCATTTAACAGTGTGTAAGCTTACTGTCTAGCAGTGGCAAACAGTGATTCCATCACTATAAAGTCCTATTTTTTTCTTCCCTATAGAATAAATGACATGGTGAGGAAAGTGCATTTGTGGAAGATCATGCATCTGCGTTTTTAGCATGTTCACTGTAGGAATTTTTGGGCTCTGGTTTAAGGTATGGGTTTGATGCTTCTGCTGCTTACATTACACTTGCCTTCCTGATGCTGGCAAACTTTTGTATTTTAATAATTAAAATTCAGATTCATTATTATCACATGTGTAAAGTAATGTGCTGAGTTGCAAATCTTTATTCCAAGAAACAAATACTTATAATACATTAAAAGAAGAACAATGCAAATAAAGAGTCAAAATCATTAAATAATATAGTAATATAGACACTAGCTGCTGTTAAAATAAAACTGAGTTAGTATTTGCTAAGATTAAAACTGCAGAGCATGGCATATAGTATAATAAACTTAATGGCCCATTATGATTCATGAAGATCTGGATAAAATCCTGATTTTGGAAAACCAGAGCTTTGTCAAAGTGACACTTTATAGATGGAATGCAATTTAGTTGAACTGCAAAAGGCGCCTATAGACACACATCTTATTCTACTTAAATGCCACCTTATTGTTGCATATGGCTACCATCCTTGAGCGACACTGCCACGTGGAGGAAGTTTCATAAAGATCTTCCTTTTCAGTTCTGAGGTATTTTAATCACACACTGACTCCATTAGAGCTTGCCAACAATTTTGCTTTATTGCTTTGTTAAGAAACCAAGAATGCATTTGTATATACACAGTAGGCTAATGCTGGAGGCACAGTACTGCAATGTTTTAATACCAATGAAGGTGTTTACACTGTAAAAAAGCTTCATTAACTAGTGAGTTAAACTGAAGTTATGTATATGGCATAATAAACAATGTGTTAATATGATCTGCTTCTTAGCCATGTAATAAGGTATATCAGGTGGTCAGTGTAAAGTTGTGTTGCATTACCAGTATACCAGACTGAGTGGTCTACTTTTATTTAAAAGTCTTATGTTTTAAAGTCAAAAAAGGAATTAAACAGAGATTACAAAATTGTGTGAGGTTTCAGTAGAAGATAATATAAAGAAAGAGGTGCACCATGCCTTTGGTACTTTGTTACCACTATGCCAGTTGCAACTCATTTTTTTCCATCTGTCACAAATTCTTAGCTTCTGCACTTAACCAAAGTACTACACAGTGTACCAAGATACAAACAAATTAAAGATAATGAACATGCAATTGGCCATGCAGCGTCATGGTCTTTAAAGCATGACCTGTGTGATGGACAGCCGGCGTTTCAGTCTGGGCAGGATGTCCCTCAACAGAAAGAAGGAGGAAGAGCAGCCTTTTTAAGGTACTACATCCCCCGGGATACTAAATGGCAGCTCCCCTGGACGGAAATAGTTCCCCGGATTCCCTCAGGGCATCATGGGACATAGAGTCCAGTTCTTCAGCCCTGTTGGGTGCCAACAGGGGGAGCTCACAAGGAACCTGGGGACTCCTACTGTCATTACAACCAGGAAGTACTTCGGAGGCACGAGGATGGAAGCCCGCAGTACTTCTGGGCTACTTGAGGAAGGAGGAGGTGGTGTTTGACCCAGAGAAGGAGCACTTCCGGGTCAAGGACTATTTAAAGGACTGGTTGAGACCCAGCAATCAGAGCCGGAGTTGGGAGGGTGTGTAACGGAGCTGCTGGGAGTGGAGGATTGTGTTTATTGTATTGCTTTTAAACGTGTGTCCTGGACGTCTGTCTGGTGGATTTAACAGGGCAACAGCGTCTCTACCGTTTACACCAGATACTTCATACTTCCCTGAAGAATTTGGGTGCTAGCAATAAACCTGACACCATATATTTCAGCAACAGGAATACAGTATGAATTAAGATGTAGAGCGATATAAAGGTTAGGCACACAAGCCAGAAGCTAAACCTGATCCATGAGACAGCAGTGGTAATCCATTTTGACGTGCTTGGTCCAAGCTCAGTGTAACATGTGTTGCCATGCTCTTTGCATTTTGCATTATTACCTCCTGCTAGACATCATCTAAGCACATGACTAGCAGCATATAAATCACATATGTTGACTGTTTATTTTGTGGTACTTTCTGCTATAAATCTCTAGTAAAATCAGTTCACTTTAAAAAAATTCCAAACATTCACATCTGGACCCCTGCTTTCAGAATATGCAAAATTTTTCTGCTGAAAAGGATTCATCCTGTATAATTTCAAGGATGTCTTCTAGCACTCATTCAGTAGCTCCTTTGCATGCCATATGGTTATGTAGTAGGTAGAAGGACACCAGAAAAACAAAAAAAGCCCATGTAGTGCCTGGCATTAATTAAGAGTCCAAGTGCAACTTTAGTATTGTAAATCTGTTTTTCTTATCCAATTTCTTGCTTTGCTTGATAGATAGACTGCTTTAGATCTCAAGAGGTAATGGTCAGAAGACAAGTCTTGGTCCTGCTACACATCACTTAGACATTAAATAATTTCAGTCCACTTGTGAATTTATTTTGTTTCATAAAGTTAAGAAAAGAGGTTGGTTGATTTAAAGTTGGAAAAAAGAAGTGATGGATGGACAGATGGATGAGCAGAATGAATGGATATTCAGAAAAATTAATGGATAATTATGAGACAGAGATGTATGGATGGAAGGATGGCTACATGTATGAAGAGGTATATACTGTAGATGGGTAGATGAGAAAATGAATACATGAATATTAGATTAGTGAATGAACTTATGAATTTACAGACAGATGGCCCATAGATAGAGAAATAAATGGATAGATTAATGGATGGAGAGGTAAATAGATCATCGGATGAAAAATATTGTCAATATGAGTATAAATATGAACAATATTGGGTAAAGAACAGAGGGACATACAAAGAGATGGGCAGCTGTCTTACTTGTATGAAGTAGCTCCATGACTTTTTAAAATGCATTACTATTCTCAGATGCTTATTTTTTGTCCAAATGATACTAAGCTGTAACAGAAGTTCCCTCAGTTCTATTTTACTTCAATTATTACTGGAACCCTGCTTTTTTAATCATGAGGACCCCCACATAATTCACACAAGAAGCCATACACCTACAAGCACACACAAAGTTGGTTGTTCTTTCAAATTACATTTTTGAGTTTGCGGTTGCCAGGCATGTGTGTTTAGGTTTATGTGACTTTATGATTGTTGCACATTTAGTTGTGTACCACTTATTAGCATGGCACATTATGCTTATGTCTTTATCTCTGGGTTTAAATAACTCAGAAGATTACCTCAGAGTGATAAAAACCTGTGGAATTCCAGATTCATTTTGGAAATTTCCACATCTTCATTTCACTTTTCTCTTTGTCTTCCACAACCTTCTTTGACATATACCTCCTTTTACTTTAACTTTAATTCCTCCCTGCGTTTCTGCCTCCCACCACAATTTATTTGCTGCTTGGATATCTTTATGAACCATACAGCAGGAATGATAAAGATACCTAAAATGATGAAATTCCTTGCACAGCTTTTCCCGTTCATTTACGTTTGTTGTCTGCAGCATAAAGGGTGTGAATGCAGAATGCTTTGTGTGGACACAAAAAATTCAGAGGTACACAGACGGCTCTCTCTCAATGAGTGCAGCTGGCCTGATTAACATTAAAATGAAGTCATTTTGTCTGCCTGTACAATTGCAAAATTAAATATACCGAGGTTATGAGTTGTCCTGTAGAATCTGGTATTTGCTCATCTAATTTCCAATGCATTCGTATTGCTATTGGTATAAAGGAGCGTTTCTTGACACAGTTCTGCTAAATACTTTTTTGACTGAAAGTACTCACTCTTACTATGTCAGAGTGCAGATGTGCAACATTGTTCATAATCACACTTAGTTTTGTTTAATTCTATCCTTCCCTGCTACCTCCAGGGGGTCTAGAGTGTGACCCATAAGTGAGTCTGCCCTTCTAATTAGCTTGTGGATTCGGTGGGCCACACTTGAAGCAATGTTATCAGCCCAGCACATAACAACGTGTGCCATCACAGAACTGTAAAAGATGTAAAGGATGTAACAACCTACATTTAAGGAATTCAGTCTCTGAAAAAAAAAGTCCTTTCTTATATAGTTCCCCTTATCACATATCTTGGCTTGTGATTGTTCACTTCATTATCTGTATAGTCCAAAATGATGATAGGTTAAATAAGAGCCTCCAAGTGCATTTGTCCATATTGTTGGCTTATACAGTGCATCCCGAAAGTATTCACAGCGCATCACTTTTTCCACATTTTGTTATGTTACAGCTTATTCCAAAATAGATTAAATTCATTTTCTTCCTCAGAATTCTACACACAACACCCCATAATGACAACGTGAAAAAAGTTTACTTGAGATTTTTGCAAATTTATTAAAAATAAAAAAATTGAGAAAGCACATGTACATAAGTATTCACAGCCTTTGCCATGAAGCTCAAAATTGAGCTTAGGTGCATCCTGTTTCCCCTGATCATCCTTGAGACGTTTCTGCAGCTTAATTGGAGTCCACCTGTGGTAAATTCAGTTGGTTGGACATGATTTAGAAAGGCACACACCTGTCTATATAAGGTCCCACAGTTGACAGTTCATGTCAGAGCACAAACCAAGCATGAAGTCAAAGGAATTGTCTGTAGACCTCCGAGACAGGATTGTCTCGAGGCCCAAATTTGGGGAAGGTTACAGAAAAATTTCTGTTGCTTTGAAGGTCCCAATGAGCACAGTGGCCTCCATCATCTGTAAGTGGAAGAAGTTCGAAACCACCAGGACTCTTCCTAGAGCTGGCCGGCCATCAGAACTGAGCGATCGGGGGAGAAGGGCCTCAGTCAGGGAGGTGACCAAGAACCCGATGGTCACTCTGTCAGAGCTCCAGAGGTCCTCTGTGGAGAGAGGAGAACCTTCCAGAAGATAACCATCTCTGCAGCAATCCACCAATCAGGCCTGTATGGTAGAGCGGCCAGACAGAAGCCACTCCGTAGTAAAAGGTACATGGCAGCCCGACTGGAGTTTGCCAAGAGGCACCTGATGGACTCTCAGACCATGAGAAACAAAATTCTATGGTCTGATGAGATAAAAATTGAACTCTTTGGTGTGAATACCAGGCGTCACATTTGGAGGAAATCAGGCACCGCTCATCACCAGGCCAATACCATCCCTACAGTGAAGCATGGTGGTGGCAGCATCATGCTGTGGGGATGTTTTTCAGCGGCAGGAACTGGGAGACTAGTCAGGATAAAGGGAAAGATGACTGCAGCAATGTACAGAGACATCCTGGATGAAAACCTGCTCCGGAGCGCTCTTGACCACAGACTGGGGCGACAGTTCATCTTTCAGCAGGACAACAACCCTAAGCACACAGCCAAGATATCAAAGGAGTGGCTTCAGGACAACTCTGTGAATGTCCTTGAATGACCCAGCCAGAGCCCAGACTTGAATCTGATTGAACATCTCTGGAGAGATCTTAAAATAGCTGTGCACCAACACTTCCCATCCAACCTGATGGAGCTTGAGAAGTGCTGCAAAGAGGAATGGGCGAAACTGGCCAAGGATAGGTGTGCCAAGCTTGTGGCATCATATTCAAAAAGACTTGAGGCTGTAATTGCTGCCAAAGGTGCATCGACAAAGTATTGAGCAAAGGCTGTGAATACTTATGTACATGTGATTTCTCAGTTTTTTTATTTTTAATAAATTTGCAAAAACCTCAAGTAAACTTTTTCCACGTTGTCATTATGGGGTGTTGTGTGTAGAATACTGAGGAAAAAAATGAATTTAATCCATTTTGGAATAAGGCTGTAACATAACAAAATGTGGAAAAAGTGATGCGCTGTGAATACTTTCTGGATGCACTGTAAGCAGCCAAGGTCTCATGGCTTCTGATCCAGGTTTGCAAACATTTCCCCTGGCCACCAAGCATGCAGAAAATTTTACTTAAACATCCAAAAATGAGACAACCATCCTTTGATTTATATGTCCTCAAATAATTTAAACGCTTGGAAGAAAAGTTTTTTGTTTCAAAGTGCACATTTCAGAAACCTCCAAACCTTTTAAATTTCCCTCTAAAAAACCAAGAGATAGAGACAGAGAAATAAAAAAAGAAAGCTGACCAAGCTGTCTGGTTGTGCTGCCTGTAGCATTTCATTTCTTCATGGTTTATGTAAATATAAAAAATTGAATGGAGGGGGGCATCTTTTTAAAATACAGTTTAAACATCTGTTTGCAATTCAGAAAGCTTTATTACTGGCTGGCTTGGAAGCAATGTGTAGTCATAAGCAATAAAGCCCACACATTGTCAATGAGCCGTTTTTTAACTATGTCGTCGTTGCCAAGCGCGGCTGTTGTTTAAGGGCAGATTTGACCTTTCTGGAGATTTCTCATCCAATGTTGTACCTGTTTATGAGTGCCAGGGGCACATCTGCCTCCTACGTTTTGGCTTAAGACTTTAGATGAGCACCTTGTGTTGGGATGTCAGCCACATACTATATTTGATAGTTGTTCACATAAAATATACTGCTTCACTCTGCCTCTGCACGGATGAAATGCTGACAGACTGGAAAAAGAGAAACCAAAATAAACTGCTCTATCTACCTTGGTAACATCTGAATGGTCATGTGTCTTTAATAATGGTAGTATAAATTATACTGCTAGTCCTTGGAGAGGTGCTCAGCAAGTGGATCACTCCCCTGAGAAAGCCTAGAGAGATATTTTGTAATTTTATTTCAGAAAAATATTGAATTGTTGATGTTCATCAAGTGAAGCGTTCTAGAGATGGGTGGGGTCATACAGCAGATATCTACAGTAATTTAGGACTTGCATAAGTAAATAATTGGCTGATGCTTCTGAAAAGTAGGGTGAGACTCTCCTTTCATTCATGGTGGGTCTTAAAACTCACATAAGGCAGATACAGACATTTTGGTTGTTTTCAAACTTTTGTTTATTATCCTTATTATTACTGCAATACTGAAGTGAAAAGCCAAGAAATCTTAATTTAAGTAACAAATCCAGTCATCATATACCTTGGCACTTTTAATCAAAATGTTTTGCAAATTCACTTTTACAGATATGGCTTTTTTAACAGTTCGAGCCATTACTAGCCACATTGGTTGCTTGTCCATTAATGGGCATACTTACATACTGCACCTACTGTATTTACCCAGACTGTGCCAGTTTAAGAAATCATTCATTACACTCATGCAATAGAAATGCCTTGTTCAGATGAAATGATAGCAAGCAGAAAACATTTAAATAGATAGATAGATAGATAGATAGATAGATAGATAGATAGATAGATAGATAGATAGATAGATAGATAGATAGATAGATACTGTGCGGATAGTTAGGGAATTGCACTCTGGCAAGTGGTTCTGTTAACGGTGCCACTTCACAACCATAATGGTGACAAAACAGCCACAAATGCAATGTTAATAAATCATGACTTTAATAATAATTTTATACATAGCTTGGTTTAAAGAATGCTTCCTACACTTCCACACTTGGTACCTTCTGGAGACTCATGACAAAATTCAACAGAAATGAACGTGGTTATCAGTTCTTCTCCAGGTGCAAATGTAATATTGAAAACAAAATGTATAATACAATGGAAAAGCATGCAATGTTACATTATAATAATAATAATAATAATACGCAGAAATGGTACATGAAAAAATAGTATTTCATAAGCAGGATATGTATTTTGGTACATTGCATTAATTCCTGAGGTTAAATTGTCTTTTTGCATGAACCTTTGGGGGTCAAAGTGCAGGGTCAGCCATTATGCAGTGTACCTGGAGCAAGTTTCAGGTTAAGAGCCTTGTTCAAGGGCCAAATGGAGTAGGATCCCTCTTGGCAGTAATGGGATTTGAAACAGCAACTTTCCAGATACCAGTGCAGATCCTTTGCTTCAGAGCCACCACTTCACCAACCAGAGCCATCACTCCAGCGGGCTTCATGTATTTTGGTTTCCTCCTACACCCTGAGAATTGGTGGCTAAGACTGACTGAGCATGCTGTGTACTGGAATTTGTTCGTGTCATGAGTTGGTTCCTGTGTTGTGCCTTATGGTGCCAGAATAAGCTCTGGCCCTTCAAACCCATCTGCTGAAATAATAGTATTTTTAAAATGAATGAACAAGTGAATGAATGAGTAAATACCAGTACATCATTCACACAAAACGTCATTATGGTTTATGATAAATATTTCTCTGAAGTTGTTTCCCCAGTTTTGACAAAAAAAAGGTGTTTTACAACCTGTGAGATATGGCCGGCTGTTCATCCCGGCCAATACCCCCACACCGCTAGATGGAGCTGTAGGGAGGCTCAGAGACTTTTATTTGTCCTATAACCTGGAAGTACGTCCTGGTCACAGGGACAGAGGAAATTACGTGCTTCCGGGATGAAAAAGAAGAGTTTTGATCTGACCCAGAAGTGCTAGGAAGTCACATGGACTGAGGGTTCAGAAGCACTTCCGGGTCATGGACTATAAAGGACTGTGAGAGATCCCAGACGGACAAGCTGAGTCGGGAGGAAAGGTGGCAACGCGTCTGGGAGAGTGGAGGATTTATTGTTATTGTATGAGTAGAGTGGAGTGGAGGGTGCTTTGTGCACATTTTGGTCCGAATAAAAGTTATTATTGGACTTTTATCTGGTGTCTGGCGTCTGATCTGAGGGTTCAAGTGGATGACAGCGCCCCCTATCTGTCACAAACCATTCTTCATTGTTTACAGTGTTGTAAAATACCAAGCAGAAGGAATGCAATTTTTTTACACAATGGGGCTGTCTGCCCTTCTATTTGGTCCTCATACCTGCTGATCTCCCATCTGAGGCTGACGACTGCCAGTTTTTTTACATGCCTGGATGACTATCTGTGCAAGCCTTCTCTTGTTTTCGGCACTGGCATTCTCAAAGCCAGAAACAGTGCTGAAAGGCTTTCAATGAAGTACTGTATCTGTAAACCATCTGTAGATCTGGAATGCTTATCTACTTTGGGAGTAAAAACATACTTTCTTGTTCTCCTATAAACAAAACCAGCATTATTTTCGAAAGTCAAATTACAATTTAAATGCTTCCAAGGTTTTTAAAGTTGGTAACTTGTTCAAAATGCTGCCCTTTCATAAGTGGGAGCTGAGACTAAACAATTCCGATTGTTTCCGTGTTTATCCTCAATGAACAATTCTTTCATTTCTAGATCCAAACTCTGACAAGAGTGTGCTGACATAGTAAAGATGTGTGCCTGTAGCAGCCTTATTAATCAGGTAGATGACCATTACCATTTCATTGACTTGATGTGCTCTAGAAGTGTGGGTTTGAACCTTGGTATTGTCATTGCTCATGCAGAGTTTACACACACTCCCTCAGTGTGAATGGGATTGTCCTTACTTTGCCATTTTATTCGTAAATGTTAAGCACGTGTTTGTTAGTGAATCTAATTCGGTCTAATATTAGTGAGAGTGTGACCATTCATGATTGGGGTCTACAATGTACTGGCATTGTGTCCATATTTGGTGTAGTTTGCTTAGTAGAGGTTCGATAACTTTCCTGATACAAAAAAATGTGTTATGATCTTGGAGTTCAAAGCACTAAAGAGTTTTGCAATTCTCCAAAATACCCACTACAGGGGAGTATACTGTCAAACCCCAGCTAGATATAAGGGCAACCACAGGATCTTTAAAAAAATAAAAAGTTATATTTTCTTAAAAACAAGAATGAAGCTCCGTGGAGCACAGAAGGCAAAAGGAGTTGCCTGAAACAATAAGGCAATCCAAGCAAATGATGTCCAAATACACAATCCAATGGCAATGTCAAAAAACAGGGAAAAATGTTTACAATTTTCAGACATCACAAAGCACGAGCAAAAGACAGAAGTTAACTCACTAACTTCCTAGTGCATTGGAATGAACTGTGGGAAACCCTTGCCATTATAGGGCTGTGGGCAGTACCTGGAGGTAATGGGCATGTGGTCCCACCTCTTGGTGAACCACCCAGAAAACTGTAGGCATATAACAAAGGCTTAGATACACAGAAACTATAAAAAGCAAACTATAATGCAAATAATTAACACAAGCAATATTAATATAAAGAAAATAACCAAAAACAGGCAAAATAGCCATACAGTAACACATCAAATTGAATCCCAGTCAAGGCAAAATCTTGGCTGAAACTTAACAAAATGAAATTATGTCAGTTAAGTAAATGGGGGAATTATTCTGTATAGAGTAATTATACTTATTTTCATTAACATCAACTGGTTATCAAAATAACACTGGTGAAAATATATATTCATGGCAGCCCTTCAATAGGATACAGTAACATTACAGTTGTTAGATAAACCTTTACCTTGATTTCAAGGTTAATTACTTACAAAATCATTTATAGCAATATTAATATTTACATTACACAACTGATTAAAGAGTAAAATGGTTGAAAAGTGTTAAATGATGGCATTCCGCCCCATAAACAGAACTCTCATAACTCTCATAAGAGTACTATACATTAATGTGTACCAGTTATATCTGAAAGTGTTAGACCTGAATCTTCCACTCCTCACTTTGCTCTAACTGCTAAGTGAATTACTGCAGATTTATATACTTGACCACTTGAGCAGTAAGATAATTGGCAACTGCTCTCTCTGTGGACTTGTTAAAGCAATCAGTGTAAAATCAATTAGAGTCTTGCACATTTTAAACAAAGGAAAACTTTAACAGTGATTGCATAAACTAGTGTGGCAGCACAGTGGATTGAACTCTACATTCTATGGATTTCCATCCATGTCCCAAAGACATATGTAAGGTTAGTTTGTGCTTCTAAATCAGCCCCATGTAGTAACGGGACAGAAGCTTTAAATAGGACGGATTCAAGAGTCGAACAACACAAAGCAATCCTTAGGCAGAGAGATGTTTAACAAAGATGACATTAAAGTTTTCAGTTTTGGAGAGAAAAGGATTGCATGAAACTCACTTACAATATATATTGCCACAGTAATCGTGTCAGGGGTCACACACTCTTGACTAACAACAATCCTGGCAATCCTCCATTACAAACAGCAAACAATGGCAGTGCCAATACTAAAAGCAAAATGGCACATCAGGAAGATGTTTTTCGAAATTAGTATCTTCAGAAATGTCCTAAACCAGAAAACAGACCAAACCATTAAACTCCTAGACCTCTAAAACCCCCAAAATGCTACCTCCATTATTTTTAGAACCAAAGAAAAATACCTCTCTCTCCTAAAGCTTTTTTTTTTCTTTGCATTTTCAGCTTTAAAAGCCATTTCCCCATTTTTAGGTTGGTGTAGGCTGTAGCTTGCAGATAACAGTTGGGGGCTGATTGACATATGGGGAGCCACTTCTGGGCAGGCTTGTGAAGTTCCTTGCTTGCTTTATGGTTCGTTTTGGAGTTCTCACACCTCTTTTCACCATGTTCCTGTCTCCTGAGTGCAAAACTTGTGCCCTCTTAATGCAGTTTAAGTTTCAGCACTGAAGCAAATTGGCATATGAAAAAATTAGCAAGTTTAAGGGCACATTAGTTTAAAACCATGTAAGCCATTTTACCTGGTGACATCTAAAAATGCCTTGCTGCAAAAACACTTCCAGTGTTGCCCACTAGAAGGTGAAAACACTGTCAAAGGGCCGAGACAAAACTTGATGAAAATAAAAGGTTTATTTTCAAAAAAGCCTCTGCAGGCACAGAACTCCAAAGAACATAAAGAGTTTCCTGAAAGGCAAGAGTAACACAGAAAACAGAGTCCCAATACAATATCCAAAAAATTGTCAAGACTGAGCAGAGGTTCAAAAAATCAGTTACACAGTCCCAATACACAAATCCAAAATCGAGGTTTAGAAGCACAGCCCAGGTTTGATATCCAGGAAATCAAAAGACACAGATACTCACAAGAGCTCTTCACACCAGTGAGTTCAATAAACCGGAATCATGGGGAGGCTTTCCCTTAAATAGGGTGGAGGACCATTCCTAGTGGTGATGGGTAGTGGCCCCGCCCCATTTGTAGCCACCCACAAAGCACAAGGGACAAGGACAAATAAACACAAAGAAAAATGTACATAATAAACAATATAAATCTTGATACAAATAAATGGCCTAAAATCACACAAAACAAACAAGAAATTTTGAACACCAGCCAAGGGGAATGTGCTGGCTGATCCATGACACCTGGGCTCTATCATCTACCTAAACTGGTTGTCAAAACTTATAAACATCAGTTATGTGATGAAGAACAATAAAGATTGAAAGAGACCACTGGCTTTAAATGGTGTCCTTGCATTTTGCCTCTGTTACTTTTGTAAAAGCATTCCTAGCAAAATGCTTAAGAGATTTGAATATTTTACATTTTTTCTTCTTGTCAAATGCTTTTGGTTGGCCTTTCTGTATTTTGAAGACTGCCTGATTTTGACCATGATTTTTGGATTTACAAATACATTTTTATGCATAATTTTTGGGTTCAACATCTGTTGTGTCATGGCACCTTTGTCTACCTTTCTACCACAATGTAAGCAGTAGCCAGGCAAACAAGAGAACCTGCTCTTTTTCCATTCTCCCAGCTTAGTTTCCACACTCCCAGAGTTAAGGAGGCACACTGAGTGGACATCCACCACTCAGACCAAAGCCTGCCATTGTGGGTAGTGACACCTCAGAGGCCTTTACTACTATTATTCATTATGATACTGAAAGAGCTGCCTATTGTCAGTAGGTAAAGTATAAAGGATTAAGGTGTGACAAATTTCATTACATACATATAACATATTTTTCAAATATAGCATAGAAATTAAGCTCATTAGCAAAACAAGGAAGTTCGAAACAATGAGTTTATGAATTAAACTTGCTTTTCCACCCTTTCCGTGTTCTTCAGGGAGTCCTTATACAGTATTATTATGTTTAACCTGATTTCAACTTTACATTTTTACTGAATTTTTAGACACTCTGGTCTTGGAGCTAATCATTTTTTGTAGCTCCCTGATGTTTAGTACACCCAATGTGAATAATAGAAACCTTCCTTGAACACCAAGTTGTGCAGGGATAGCCAAAAATATCAAAAATAATGCACTTATTTAAGATCCAAGAGTCAAGATAACTTTATTTTCACTGTACAATAAAATGAAGTATCGTTTGGATCAAGCCTACAGATGTCTTGGATAAAAGTATTTGAGTAGATAATAAACTAAGTAAACATTAAACTATGAGGAGCACAGTTACTATTAACAGTTCCAAATATACTCAGAGTAAAAGTAAATGTAAACATGTAAGCACAAACAGGTAAATAATAAATGAAGTTACAGTGAAGATTACAGTCAATGTAATGGTCATGGAGTTCCACATGGGTCATGTATAAGTGTGTGACTATTTGCAGTTGATGCAGATGTTCAGTTCAATCAGTGGTGGTTTCTGTTATAGGAAGGGGCAGCGATCGCCATGCATTTAATAGGCTGATTGTTTTGGGGTAAAAGCTGCTCTTCAGCCTGGTAATGTGGGAATGCAGGGCTCTGAAGCACCTGCCAGAGGGCAGAGGAGTATAAATGCTATGGCCGATGAGTTGGATCTTTATAAATGTTCTTTGTTTATCTGCCTCAGTGGGTAATGAAGATATCCTCTAGCTGAGTGCCTCTAGCTGAGCGCCAGTAATTCTGTCAGCTTTTGATGATACACTGGAGGGCCTTCCTGTTTTCAGCGGTGCAGCTACTGTACCATGCTGTAATGCAGTACATGATGACAGACCCTATGGTGCACCTGTTGAAGTTAACCAGCAGCTGTTGTGAGAGTTGTGCTTTTTTCAGGGTCCTCAGAACGTGAAGCCTCTGAAGACCTTTCTTGGCCATTGCTGTCATGTTTATTGTCCATGACAGGTCCTGGCTGATGTAGACTCCTAAGAATCTGAAATTCTGGACTGTCTCCTCCCTCTCGCTGTTAATACTTTTAGGATAGTAACAACTGTAATTCAGTCTTCTGAAGTCCAGAATCAGTTCCTTTATTTTCTTGGAATTGAGTGCAAAACTGTTGCTCTGAGTTCAACTCTCCAGATTCTCAACCTCTTCTCTATAAGCTGCTTTGTCATTATTGGAGATCAGGCCTATCACTATGGTATCGTCTGCAGATTTCATTATGATGTTGGCATCATGGGTAGGCTTGCAGTCATTTGTGAAGAGGGAGTAAAGCAGAGGGTCTCATTACACAGGCGAGGGCTCATTACATAGGCCTACGGTACCCCAGTGTTCAGTGTTACTGATGAAGAGAAGTGCTTACCCATGCGCACAGTTTGTTAGTGAGAAAATCTAAAATTCAGTTACACAGGTGTGAGTTGAGACCCAAGTTGTTAAATTTGATAGCAAGTTTGCTGGGGGGGGAAATGTTGTTGAATGCAGAGCTGTAGTCGATGAACAGCATTCGCTCATAGCTGTCCTTCTGCTAAAGTTGTGATAGATAGGGCAGTATGAAGGGCAAGTGAGATAGAGTCCTTAATAATGATGCAAAAAGATGAACATAAATACTAAACATTGTGCAAAGAAACATCCATAAAATGATAAATACCTTCTAGCCATAGCTAAACATGTAAAACCTTCTTGACCAATGGGGTGGCTTCCTTTTACCCAGCACAGTAGCATAAGAAGCACTGCCAATTTTGCCTCTGTCTGTTCCTCCCCAAAGACTGGCCTCCCTTACATTTCCACCTGAGTTCTAACTCTGACTCATATCCATCTGTTAAGCTCAGTGTGTACTACTCCTGTAAAGCAGCAGTCCAAAGAATGCACCAGGGACCAGGAGAAGAAAGAGAAAATCCCAGTCAGGAAATTACCACAAAGTCCAAAGCCAAAAGAGTGTCAAATCCTTGCAACCAAAGCCCTAAATGTTAAGAAGAATTGTAATCAGAAACATGTCAAAACTGAGTTTCCCTGAAAGTTCTAAGCTCAAATTCATTCATGAAAGGTTTAAGTATAATATCTGCAAACTTGGACAATGAGAGCAGTACACCACCATCTTAAAAAGGATATGTCATGTGAGCCTCAAGTCATGTAACAGGCAATGGGCTTAACGACTGTAAACAACATGGCCTCCACCCACCAAAAACAAACAGAACAAAGTAACTGAAATCGCATAGAAAAAAAAAGAACTTTATGTCCTATCCACTGAGCAGACCGAGGTGTTTCTGTAGATTGTGATGAATCTGACTCTAAAATAAACTGATTTTAGCTTTTTTTTGTTTATCTTATCGTTTCAACAGTGATGTCACCTCGTCACCATTATGGATAGGTTTTTACTCCAATTCTGTGGAAGCAGAATTATTTATTGCTACAGTATTTGTTGCTGTCATATTTCAGCCATGGTTCCTCCGCTGACTGTGGTTCAAATTCTTGTTTCATGTCTTTTTTGTTCATTTTTATGCAATTTATTTATGTTAATGTTGCTTTTGTTAATTAGGTATTGTCACAAGAATAGTTTCCTGGCTGAAAAATTGGTTTCAATGGTGTATAGTTGTGTACCGGTTTGAGTCCAAAATTAAATGATTTGCTGGTACAAAGATGGTGGGTTTAATGGAGAGTGGAGGAAGTGACATCATCATTGGGGCTGGAGCCGGAAGTGGTGTCACTGGGGCTGGACCCAGCAGTGACGTCATCAGTAGTCCCAGAACCAAAAGTGGTGTCATTGGGCCCAGGACTGGAAGTGACGTCATCAGTAGGGCCAGGACCAGAATTGATGTTATTGGGCCCGAAACCAGAAGTGACATCACTGGGGCCAGACGGAATTTCCCGTAACTGGTCTGCAGAGAAGTAAACAAAAGAGTTAGTGTACTCCACCACCCCTTGGTCTTGCATGAAATTACTTTCATTCAGGTCCTTTAGCTGTCTCCCAGGCGCACGTGTGTGACAGTATGTTGTTCTTTGTTTTTGATCTTGTCCTTAAGCTGCCTGTCAAAATCCTGTGTGTTTTGTGGATGGTTCCTCCAAGAGGTCTGCCAATCACTGCCAGGAACTGTTCTTGATATTATAAATCTGGAGGGGGTTCTACAGTTCTTGGCGGTTCATTTTGAACGTGCCAAGGTGTTGGTGAGTGTACTTGTGCTTATTTTTTGTGATTAATTGGGTTTCTAGAGTGTTTGGACTTTTTGCTCTGTTCTTTTGGTTGGTATTTACGAGCTTTGGGGCTCCCAAGTCATGAAAGTTGCTAGCCACATAACTTAAAATTTAGCATTAAGTCTAGTTATTATGCCTCTCATTTTAAATCGGCAGCAAGCTGTGTACCCTATCTGACCACTAGTAAATTCTAAAAAGAATGTTTTTACCATAATTTTGTGTTAGACAGGGGCAAATAATTCAGTCAGAATAAGCATCCGTTTATTTTTATTTGACTCTGCTTTATTTTGCACATTGGGCATTGATGTTTGGTTTTGTACATATTATTGCTGTATCCCAGTCATATTTGTGGCTTCTCAAAAACTCAATTATTGCATCATAATCATTATTTTATTTGATATTGATAACAAACGGGGTTGACATCTCCTGCATAGTCTGTTCAACATACAGTGCATCCGGAAAGTATTCACAGCACATCACTTTTTCCACATTTTGTTATGTTACAGCCTTATTCCAAAATGGATTAAATTCATTATTTTCCCTCAAAATTCTACACACAACACACCATAATGACAGCGTGAAAAAAGTTTACTTGAGGTTTTTGCAAATTTATTAAAAAATAAAAAAACTGAGAAATGTACATAAGTATTCACAGCCTTTGCTCAATACTTTGTCGATGCACCTTTGACAGCAATTATAGCCTCAAGTCTTTTTGAATATGATGCCACAAGCTTAGCACACCTATCCTTGGCCAGTTTCACCCATTCCTCTTTGCAGCACCTCTCAAGCTCCATCAGGTTGGATGGGAAGCGTCGGTGCACAGCCATTTTAAGATCTCTCCAGAGATGTTCAATCTTATTCAAGTCTGGGCTCTGGCTGGGCCACTCAAGGACATTCACAGAGTTGTCCTGAAGCCACTCCTTTGATATCTTGGCTGTGTGCTTAAGGTCGTTGTCTTCCTGAAAGATGAACCGTCGCCCCAGTCTGAGGTCAAGAGCACTCTGGAGCAGGTTTTCATCCAGGATGTCTCTGTACATTGCTGCAGTCATCTTTCCCTTTATCCCGACTAGTCTCCTAGTTCCTGCTGCTGAAAAACATCCCCACAGCATGATGCTGCCACAACCATGCTTCACTGTAGGGATGGTATTGTCCTGGTGATGAGCAGTGCCTGGTTTCCTCCAAATGTGATGCCTGGCATTCACACCAAAGAGTTCAATCTTTGTCTCATCAGAGCAATTTTGTTTTGGTCTGAGAGTCCTTCAGGTGCCTTTTGGCAAACTCCAGGTGGGCTGCCATGTGCCTTTTACTAAGGAGTGGCTTCCGTCTGGCCACTCTACCATACAGGCCTGATTGGTGGATTGCTGCAGAGATGGTTGTCCTTCTGGAAGGTTCTCCTCTCTCCACAGAGGACCTCTGGAGCTCTGACAGAGTGACCATCGGGTTCTTGGTCACCTCCCTGACTAAGGCCCTTCTCCCCCGATCGCTCAATTTAGATGGCCGGCCAGCTCTAGGAAGAGTCCTGGTGGTTTCGAACTTTTCCACTTATGGATGATAGAGGCCACTGTGCTCATTGGGACCTTCAAAGCAGTAGAAATTTTTCTGTAACCTTCCCCAGATTTGTGCCTCAAGACAATCCTGTCTCGGAGGTCTACAGACAATTCCTTTGACTTCATGCTTGGTTTGTGCTCTGAGATGAACTGTCAACTGTGGGACCTTATATTGACACGTGTGTGCCTTACCAAATCATGTCCAATCAACTGAATTTACCACAGGTGGACTCCAATTAAGCTGCAGAAACATCTCAAGGATGATCAGGGGAAACAGGATGCACCTGAGCTCAATTTTGAGCTTCATGGCAAAGGCTGTGAATACTTACGTACATGTGCTTTCTCAATTTTTTTATTTTTAATAAATTTGCAAAAACCTCAAGTAAACTTTTTTCTCGTTGTCATTATGGGGTGTTGTGTGTAGAATTCTGAGGAAAAAAATGAATTTAATCCATTTTGGAATAAAGCTGTAACATAACAAAATGTGAAAAAAGTGAAGCGCTTTGAATACTTTCCGGATGCACTGTATAGCAGTGGTCCACTTATACTAAACAGGACTCATATGCTTCCATCTAACATTCTGGGGGACATCTTTTAAATTAATTGTCCTTCCCCACTGCTATTTTTCCTGTACTGCTCTTTTCATCCTGCAATCCTGGTACAACTCAGTCCCATCTGGGCACAGTTTATAAAGATGCTATACCAATAGTCTAATCCATTTTTTACTTTATGCTAGGAGTACATTCATCAGAGGTTTGTGTTTCTCTAGGATTGATATAGTTTCCATTTCTATTCCACCAATGTCATTGACCTTGTACGTTGAACTGATCATTGGTAGTCTTTTGGTTGTGTATCTGAAAGTGTCTAGTGTCTAAAGCATTCTAAGCCATGAAATATTATGGTAATGTACATTGTTGTTCTAATTGCATTTTTAACAACTCAAACTCCTCTATATCAGCTTTAGAAACTATGCTGCTGATGAGAATGTACTGACAAAAACTGCCAACACCTGAAGATGCATTTTTTTACTTCTTACTTTTTAGACATTCCTTTTTGAGTTAAGTTAACAGTTAAAACCACTTGCAAATTAAACAAACCTGAAAATGGATTCTGTTCCATCAAAGAACAGCTGTTTCCTCCCATAGCCCAAAGACATTGAATTTAGGTACATAGTTAAATTGGCCTGATTTCAATGAAAGTTAATTAGTTTAGGTGTTCTGTGATGGTTCCGGCCCAAAGGTCCTTGCAGCCAACCTTGTTACAGGCAGAACAGTTTCTTACAATGGATAGATTCATGGAGGGGAACTCAATTCTCAGTTTAACTTTTAATTGTGAGCTGTATATTTAAAAGCATTTCCTTCTTTAAGAACTGAGTGCCTGGGTTCCTCCAAGAGCTTCTTATGATATGTTGCCACACTAGAACCGAAATCCAAAAGGCAGATCTGCTGCAAGGCTAAATGCCTCCCACAACTGGGGCTGACTGCTGAGTAAGCAAGATCTGCTTAATTGAGAAAAGTTTTGCTGGCAGACAGAATGACATCGACTCCTGGATTCTGAAAGCTGTGGCGTGGCACTGGATAACAGCAGGCAAATGAGAAGCAGCTGGAGGCGGTCGTGTTTCTGTGAATGTGTGGGGGGCGGGGTAATGGGTGAGGCAGTAAAGCCTGGGATTTTTACTTCATTTATGACTGCAGATTGACTGTTACTTTCATGTGTTTTAATGGAATTGCAGACAACCCTGTCATGGCAGGAGATTCCAGAAGTACAGTCCTTGGGACTCAGTACTTGCCTTTAAGAGCAGATTAGGCAGGAATGTCAAACTCCATACCCTAGCACTGATCTAATCCTCCAGCACTTGTTGCATTCTATTAGGGAGCTAGAGATATATTTCATCTGTTTATTTTATGCTTGGATCAGACATCCTGCACATGCAACAATTTTGAGATGCAGTGCATTTTAGATTTTCTGTTAATACTAGTATATGTGAGAATTTAGGACTTCCATAGAGTGCTTTATGTACACTTTGTCAATAATCCATCATTGGTCATGTGTATGTAGCCTCCAGCTAGGAGTATCTAGATCCACATCTAGAGCAAGACTGTTGAACACACGTCCATCACTCACCTCACCCAAAAAGTCAATCTGTACAGAGACATGTAGAATAAACAACTCTGTTGTAGCCTGATGCAGTTGGCTGACAAAAATAAAAGGGCTTACCACCCTGGTTCCTGAACTTTTCTTCATAAAATTTGTGTGGTTTCCTGACAATATCCTAAAATTAATTATATACTGTATAAGAATAAATACATTTTAAGATACTGTAACCAGAATATGTATCAAGATACATTGAAATGATACACTGTACACTTTACCCCTTTCATCAAGGGGTTAGAATAAGTTCACTGCTCCTTGTGTGTGTCATAAAAGGTGACTAAAGGAGGATGACATCCAATTCCCAGTTTGAAGGGGGCAACCTGGGTAAACCCAGAAAATTGGTGTTATACCAGCAGAGAGGGAGAGAAAGAGAGACTGTTCATTTTAAGATATCTGAAATGCATTTCAATATACCACCAATATTTTTCAAAATGATTTAAAATAGCTTCATATTCATTGACATATCCTTCTATATAAAAGCCGTCGGGTGTCCTTCCGTCCCGTGAGTGCTACGCAGGCGCGGAGTTTCACACACGCCCCGTCCATTTTGCAATGCACGATGGGATTTGTAGTTTCGTTTTTCCAGGTAAAAGATGATTTTCTACTCCAGACTGTGTGATATCTTCTTCTTCTTTCTTACTATATAAAAGCAGTCGGGATTGTCCTTCCGTCCCGTGAGTGGAAAGTATAGCGGTATTCCGCTTATCATAGACTTACTACTTGCAGCTTGCGGTACGAAGCGACATGATGTGAGCAGAGTTCTGGTGCTCCCATCGTTCCCTTGCTTTTGTGCGCGATGCGCTGGAAAAATAGACAAAATTATGTCTCTGGAAATAATGTTGATGGAGTACAAATGCCTCACCGCGTAGTAAATATCAGGGGGTTTCAACAGGGCGACCTCAATATAGAAAAAAAGTTTAAATTTCATCGCAAAAATAACAGAAACTACGAGTATTAAAGTAATACCGCTCAAATGCAATATAACCAAATTAATGAGTTTGTACAAAATATCAAATTGATCTACATATTGAATTGCCTTAAGAAGTGGTCAACTTAAAAGTCGGTCGCCTTAAAAGGCGGGTCAGCCTAGTCTTAAATATAACATATATTTCACAGTCTCTTGAAATTACTTCCTGACCATTTTTGAGACATCTTGCACTCTCTTTCTATATATTGTGAGATATATCAAACAAAGTGTGAAACTAAAATGAATTTCAGATATCTTAGGCCAGGAGTTCTTAACCTGAGGTCCATGGACCCCTAGGGAGTCCATGAGAGTCAGATAAAAATTGACATTTATATTCACTATACAGCCCAGGACTGTTGATTTTTCTTGTGTATTTTTCTCACAAGTATTTATCTCACCTAAGCATAATGGGTGAGTTACGTACTCGTGAGAAAAATAATGCGCAAGAAAAATAACATCAACAAAAATGTTGCACAAGAAAAATCATTTGAGAAACATCATGCAAGAAAAATAGCAGTCACCATACAGTCCTCCCCCTTGCCCCAATCAGTGGGTTTTGATCAGCACTTGTTTCTATCAAAATGAAAAGTCGAAATAGATTGGATGTCAAAGATGATATGCATATCACCTTGTTGAAGACAATTCCACAGTTTCATATTCTTACTTAAGGCAAACAAGAACAACCTTCTCATTAATATAAAGTAGATAACGAGAGAGTAGATGAAGTAGTAGCAGTAGTAATGGCGATAGAAAATGTAGTAGATCTGTTTAGATCTGTTTTAATTTGCACAACAGGATTGTATTTCATAATTATGATTAGTGGCCATTACTTTTTGCATAAAAAGTGTTTTTTTAGATTGTTTACTAATACTTTGTTTATGTCATACATGTATGAGACAGTCAAATCTTGATAAATAAAGTACAATATATTCAATGCATGCAAAGTTTTGTTTATGTCAATATTTCTGGGGAAGGGGGTCCATAGCTTTGATCTAATTCTTAAAGGGGTCAATAACTCAAAAAATGTTAAGAATTATTGTCTTAGGCCATAGCAATTACAAGCAACCATTCCTGGTAATCCACTAATCTCGCATAGCCCTCCTTCCAAGAACATGATGCACCACGGCAGATGCTCTAGGACCAAAAGTATCTGAATTAGTGGCGTTATAAGAATAGTCTGAAAATGCAGAGGAACAACCTAGCAGCACTCTTTTTCTTTAATTAATTTCTCACATTCCATTTTAAAGCAACTTTTTCCAACAGCAGGTCTATTCAGGTCTTGTGTACCCTTACTGAACCTGAGCTAAGAATGTTTTCGAACTGCCGTAGTTGTTACTTTACCTTGGAATTTTTTCATCCCAAAATATTAATGCTTTTTGATTTGTGAGTAGTCTATTAAAAAAATGAAGAAGTGTTGTGTTTGGATGTGATAATGATGGACAAAATATGTAACATTTTGGAAAGGTTTTATACAAGTGTTCCAGTGCAGTGCTGATATCCTGATTCAATTTAGGTCTCAACATTCTTTAATTGCGTATAACATAAGACTTTAATTCTTTGTCGTTTTATCAAAATTTCCAGGGAATACCATTGTAATAGGCATAGTTAGCTATGTTCAGTTCTTGTGGAAACGTTGGTGGAGATTCGTGGCTAATGAATGTAGATATATGAAAATGCCATCTCACATCTCTGCTTGTCAGCACCAAGGATCAAATACAACTAACATATTCTTTTTCCTTTAGTTTTTATTACCCTGTATACTGCTTGAAGTTCAAATCTGTACAGTGATCATTACCCTGTGCCAAATGCTCTGTTTCCATGCCCAGACCACTCGTCCATTTTTTGTCATACAGGTTAGAGAATAAAAAACTGTCCTTCAGTATAGCCTGTTTACTCCACTATAGTTTTTTGAACTATATTTAATATCTCATTTTAACATCTTTTGTATCAGCAAATGGACAGTGGCTGACCGTGAGCAATGGATCACATCAGACATTACCATTTAAATGAGTTTATGTAAATACATGTAAAAATGTGAAGGTCACTGGTATATCTGAATCATGTAATGAATGTATTTCTAAATGTCTGCTTGTGCATTGAGAAAGGATAGACACACCTGAACCCTTAAAAAACACTTACCATGCAATACCATACCATTTTCAAAGCCCATTCAATCCTGAGCATTGTTGCGGTGGGGCTGGACCTAATCCCAGCAAGCAGGAATAATCCCTTCGACAGAGTGCAAGTCCTTCACAGAAAAAGGCACTTACTTTATATTATATTAGATGGCAATTGCACTGACATGCATAGATAAGAAAAAGCATCACAACAGAGATCCACACAGTAAAAAGTTGAGATCCAGAGAAGCCAGTAAAAAAGGAGCTCTGAGATCAGCGTTGGAAGACACATCACTAAGTGAGCACTTTGGTCGCATCTTCAACCTGCTTCGCTGCTTTGCTTACACCTCCCTGCTTCCTAGGCATCTGGTATGCCCATTATCCACTTGCCCTTGTGAGGCTCGCTGGCGACCACACACCTAGGGAAGATTGCTTTAGCTGCCATGTTAGGAGTGCTCTAACATGGTAATTGCAGAGCTGCTTTTGTGCCGGCTTCTCCAGGTAGTCCTATCCTCTCTTCCTCAGACAGGTCTTGACCGCCTTAAAACCGAGTTTGTCTCTCTCAGGTCCAGAACCAAGTGCTGCAATATTATTTCCAAGCACACCTGGGTTGCTCTCAGTGCCTTTCGATGACTGCAGCTACTTTCATGCCGCTTGCATTTTTCAGAAAGATGTTTTAGGTCTTGTTCCCCTATCATTGTCCACAATGCTTCGGTATACCAACACTTTGAAACAGCAAACAGGGAAACCAAAAAAAGACATTACTTATGCCACATCTAGTTAGCCTACTCCATATGTCATAGCAAAAGTGAGGAAAAGTCTGTGTGTAAGCTCATCTTCTTTTTTTCTTCAAGTGAATGATTTATGAAGGGGTCTTTCATTAAAGAAATAATCGATTTTTTCTTTGATTTCTGAAGTTCCACTTGAAGTTGCCATCTCCCTAAAGTCGCACTCACTCATCTATGGTTACATTAATGGCGGGTGTGAAATGTGAACCATGGATGTGAACATGAAATAGTGTGCCGACAACTGTCCAATGAAATTAGATTAAATAAACCTAAACCAACACTAATTTACTGCCAATAAAAAGGGGACATCTTCAGGGCACGCAGAGCTGTGTCCCAGAAAAAATATGAAAGCAACCAATTAAAGGGGAGCCTCAGGTCGCCTGCTTGCCAAAAGATAAAGTACTTACAGAGACTGTCATTTGGCTGCTGTCCTTCCATCCATCCATCCATTATTCAACCCGCTATATCTGGAAATATAGGTATTCACGCTCAGAATATTTTTTATTCACACATGAAATTAAAGTTGGAAGCAATTTTTAATGGATGTTGGCATGAGCTGACACCAGGCATGTTGTGTAAATAAACTAATTTATTTCATGATTATTTTGCATTACCTAATTAATTTAAGTAGAGTTTTTAGAATATTTAGAAGGGGGGTGGTGTGGGTAGCGCTGCTGCCTCGCAGTTAGGAGACACGGGTTCGCTTCCCGGGTCCTCCCTGTGTGGAGTTTGCATGTTCTCCCCGTGTCTGTGTGGGTTTCCTCCGGGTACTCCAGTTTCCTCCCACAGTCCAAAGACATGCAGGTTAGGTGCATTGGCGATTCTACATTGTCCCTAGTGTGTGCTTGGTGTGTGGGTGTGTGTGTACTGCAGTGGGCTGGTGCCCTGCCTGGGGTTTGTTTCCTGCCCTGCACCCAGTGTTGGCTGGGACTGGCTCCAGCAGACCCCTGTAGTTAGGATATAGCAGGTTGGTTAATGGAGGGGGGTGGTGCCCCAGTACCCAGCATTACAAAATGCCACTGCTGCAGACTAAATTTATAATCTGAATACATTTCCAGAAAAATTCACTTGTTTTGAAAGGGTCTATTAATACCATTACGTCAAATATAAAAATAGCTGCCAGCTAACAGTTACCTTAAAACTTTGAATCAGCACGACTGTGGAAATTAATAAAATGTAACAATCTGTCATTAGCATGGTAGGTAACATTTACCTCTGTATTGGTCTCATATTTTCTGGTGGTATTAATAGGACTTTAAAATAAAATGTGCCAGAAATTATCAAATGTGTTTGAAAATGAAATCAGATTTTAAAATGTCCTTAATGATATACACATTGCAATTGGAAATTATATGTCAGATATTGTACTTGAATATTTCAGGCAGTGAGACACTGTATTTAAAGAGAATTGCACATGCTAGGACTGTATAGTGGCATGGCTGTTAGCATTGCTGGTTCACAATTCCACAGACATGGAATGGTTGCTGCCTGTACTACGTTTGCATGCTTCCTTGTGTTTGTGTTATTTTTCTGTAGGTACCTCAGTTTCGTCCCGCATTCTAAGAATTTGGACTTATTGGCGACTCTGAATTAAATCAGTATGACTGAGTATGACAAACAATGAATTTGTGACTCCTCCACTGCTGATTCCTTTCTTGTGTCCAGTGCCGACAACATAGGCTCAAGAACGAATAAGTGGGTCATTAAAACAGACCGGTATATTATACACTTATTTAAGCTATTAGAAAATACACCCATTTTATGTTGTATTACAAGGTCCCAGGGTGCAAGAGACTCTAATAGTGTGTGAAAAGATCAGACATGATACTCTTAAAAAGGTTTGGGGCAGCCGCTCGTATATTATCCCTGGTTTCAACGGGTTTGGTTTTAGACAGAAGTGTCTCTGTTGGAGTCCAGACATGAACTGCTGAGGGTTTGGCAAGATGGCGGTTTTAAGTGCTCATAACGGAAATGATGTAGGGGAACCGGAAGTGACCTTCTTCTGACGTTGTCCTGGGTGCCGGAACCAGAAGTGATGTTATCCTGGGCATCAGGACCAGAAGTAGCATCATCCTGGGTGCCAAACCTGTAAATGATGTCATCCTGGGCACTGGAAGTGGCGTTTTCAATGTTGAGTCAGACAGGTTTTCCACGGCTGGTCTGCAGAGACAACAGGAGAAGGTTTACTGCACCCAGCCACCCCCTGGCCATGCCTGGCATGGAATTACCTTCGCTTGGTCCATACAACATCCTCCTACTCACACATGCATGACAAGTGTTACCATACGTGTGTGGAAAATCAGAATATACAGAGAAAAATCTATGCACAAGAAGAACCTGCAAACCTGCTCCAAGTGATCAGGATGGGATTTGAACCAAGATATTTGGATGCACCACTAATCAATATGCTGCCACCATTGAAAGATGCTCTAGGTAACTGCATAAGCTATTTACAAAATGCTGATTTTGGCTATTTAATCATAGTATCAATTACACAAGTACATACAAAAGTAGCAGCTTTGAGCCACCATCCCACAATAACTTACATCAATCCACATTAGAGTAGCAAATTCAACTGTTGATCACGGATTTGGGATGTGGGAGGAAAGGAGGGTAAATGAAGAAAACCCATAAACACACAGATTGAATATACACACTCTACACAGATGGGTTACTTGAACTACTGATCCTCAGTGCTGTCCCATAATACTTCTTCGTGGCATAATTCCACTCTGAAGATCATACAGTTTGTTTAGACACAGCCATCCTAAATTTAAATACTTGACTGCTTTGATGAACCCCACACACTGAAAATGTTTCTTAGCTGCATAGTGGTGGGTGTTCCTCTTTTCTGTTATCCTTTAATATACTGCTAGAGTACCTTGTATTCTTATTGAATTTTTAAAATGGCTGAGCACTGAATGACAGGGCAAGGATAACCATAATTTTATAAGGACACCTCTTCTCTGTATATCAGAAGATAAACTGCTAACGAATACCATTTGTTTCACAGCTTTCCTCCATGTATTGAAGCTCACACCCCAATCTTTACTTTTGTCGACCACAATCTTATTACAGTAAGCTTTAAATTAAATGCATGGCGGTAGAGGCTGCATAGACCAGCCATTTTTCAAAGCATTAAGGTGATTTTGCTGTAAACTAGGGGATTTGTCTTAGTCCTTAGAGGCTTTGGGGGCTGTTGGTTTCTATTATGACAAATATGTTAATGAAAGGCCTCACTTATCAAGTGCTTCATTTGATCTGATTCTTGGCTTCTAAACCCAATTATAAGATTCTGAATGGCTGTACAAGAAGTATTTAATTGGTAGCAACTTTAACCGAGTCTGGGTTTGGCTGAGGAATTTTAGTCCACAGAACTTTGGTCTACCTCTTGAATTGTTGTCATTTTTATTATTAAATACAGTAGTTCACAGACACGTGTGCAACATAATCAAGGCCAAATATAATAAACACCTAAAATCACATCATCATCAAACATCAAAATTGTTTAATCCAGTTCAGGGACTAATACAGCAGCATGGGTCTTAACTCTTTCCATTTTCGAGCTGTCTAAAATTCTGGTTGCAATAGGTTTTTCTTGCTGAAATTGTTTGACTTTTTGTCATTTAGTGTCATGATCTTACATCTGCAGTGTGGTCACCCTAATGCATTTTGGAAATTCTGTACAAAGCTTTATACAAGGATGACATTGCAAGACATTGACCAGGATAGTTTATGGTACAGAGAAAGTGGCCCAGACCCAAATCAAAAATATGTTTCTGGGTCATTGAGGGTTGTTTTTGATGAGTAGCAACAGAATGGCTGATTAGACTGTATTATGTAATGCAGACAGGTGGTGACACAAGTCACTCCCTTGATATAGAGTTGTATGTTTTCTCCACTCAAGTCACCATCTTTTTGTAATATATAATGCAAACAATCCAACAGCAGATGCCCAACAAACCTGTAAAATATGGGTAGCCTGTGATGCCAAATCAAATTATGCATGGAATATCCAAGTATACACTGGAAGCCGCATATTGAAGAACACCAGGGAAGAAATAGGGGATGCAGAATACCACCTTGATGTTAAACTACTAAAGAGAAAGCTGGCCATGTTGGGAACAATTAGAGCAGTTAGAAAAGAAACACCTGAACTTCCCAGTGAGTTTATTAAAATGCAAGGCAGAAATTTGCAGTCTTCGAAATTTACCCAAACCTGAAAATGCAACCATTGTTTCATATTGCCTAAAGAAAAATATGAATGTTCTTATATTGAGCGCAAAACACAAAAATGCATGTCTGATGCATGACTGAGTGAAAGATTGGAGATGAAGCCACATATAATCCCAGACTACAATTCCACTAAAGGAGATATTGCCAATTTGGACAAAGTTATACAGCTATGTACAGCTGCCAGCACATGGCTGCTCGTTGTCCTGTGGTTATTTATTTCAAAATTTTAGAGGTTACAACACATATATCCTGTGGACTGAGATTAACCATTAGTAGTTAAGAGCAAATTGCATTGGATCTTTCAGGTAGAGTCTGGCAAAGGCACTTATCAGTCCAAACATCCAGAGGAAAAAGATGCCAGCTGCTGCCCTTGTGACGAAAGTACAAGCTGGAGTTTCCAGGCCACAAGGAATTAAAAACAAATGTTTCTAGTGGGTACATGTAATGGCAATCAGAGAAAAAGTTGTCAGGCCCTCTCTTGTCAAAAAGACAGTCAAATCAGAACCCTGGTACGGTGCAGGAAATCTATCTGCAGAAAGCACACACTTACAATATGCTCTTAATGTGGAGAGTAATGTAAAGATGAAGTCATAACTACAGTAACTGTACTTCTAAAGTTATAACAAAATGCAAAATGTGCCTTTGCATTTCATCAATTTAGCAATGTTAACAGTTTGTGAGACAGACAATATGTTTATTAAATAGTTGTTAATTATACTGTAGTATATCTTCCATAGGTTTTCATATGATATCTTTCTAAATGTTCTGAAAATCTATAATAAAAGTTTTTCTGTTTAAATGTGTTTTCTTCTTGTTTCTGACTTTATGTAAACTGTGTGTGTCAATTTGACCTGTACCCTAAAGATGTAATTTTCTATCAAGATAATAGGAGGGTTAGGGCAGTAGGCAACCTTGAGAGGAGCACTGTGCCATTTTTCCTCTCCTTTAGAATATTTGTAACATTATAAATATTACAGGGAATCAAGCAAGTGAAGGATAACACCCGTGTGTACTAATGTGTCACTAGGGGTTATTTCCAAATTCATCAACGGAGTGTCGAAACATGAAATGAAGAAGCCTTGATTAGATCAGCCTAAATAGGCCCACCGCATACACTACCTGAGTGAATATCCATGTAAATTTGCAGTATGACTCACACCTTTCCCATTAGCTAGGGTTTAGAACAAGATCAGCACCAAGCATTAATGGAGTGAGTGTGTGAAGCAATTTAAATGTGTCATAGTCCTCATCTTGCACTTGAAAACTGGCGTATGACTTGAAGGCTTTGACATTATTCAACCATGTGCACACACTCAAAGGCTAATCTGAAGGCACAGGGTGAATTGCAAGCTGTAAATAGTTTCAGCAGCAGGTATGGATTAGGAAGAAAGTTTACAAAATAAAGTTAGACAGGCATTTATTATAGTGGAGCTGTTCCAGACAGCACCATGATTTTATGCAGTTTTCATATCCACAGACTGTATGCTTATAAATAGTGGATTATTGCTGGAGTGGCATTCATCTGGGATGCAATTACAGACTTCCTGAGAAATGTCACCGTGTCACTTGCTTCATACCACAATGATTCAGAATCAAAAACAGATTTAGAAATTAATTTTTTGTCACTTAAGCAATCACAACAATATGCAAATTTTAATGCATTATTATGCAAGCAACTAAATTACAAACACATAGAGGTGAAATGAGTTTTATTGCATTGGTTCAGAGTCTGTCTGCCTTCTTGCCCTATGCATTTGTGATCACTGCACAGCAATCTGAACTTTCAAAACCACACTCAGCATATGCCATAATAAGAAGTTTTTTGCATTATTTATAGTTTTATCCCTGTTGCAACTGGTTCCTTTTTTCTTGGGTTAGCTCTGCAAGTAAACCTGATATGAAGCCATGAGACACTTATGGAGCATGGATATATTCGCAAAGGAGAGTGGTTGTGTGTGAAATGTCACAATGGCCCTCCATACTGTATTTATTACTGTCTGATATTTGTGAATGGACAGCTTTGTATGAATGAATAACTTCTAAAGCAATCACTAAATTTAGTTTTGCTAATGTTTCCCAAATGAAGTGGCCTATGTTATTTATTAGTTTACTTTTTCGACTATGATATTGTTTGCTTCTATTGTTTTGCTTGCCCATCCAAGTTACTCGCTTTTGACTCCTGTATGTCTGACTGTTCTGTTGCATGCTACCTCATCACAACAGTACACTCCAGTAATTACTTTTGCTTGTAACTGATAGAGGGCTTAGCACTGCCTGGCTGAAGACATAACTCTGCTAGTTGTGTTTGCCTGGGAAATGTCATAAGAAATTATCCCTCAATTATGTGTTGAGTGTATCAGAAGTACTTTGTAATCAATTACAGTAAGTACATTTCTGTATACAGTATTTGTGGGTTTTTTACCAAAGGATAATATTATTGGCAGGCAGTGTGGCATCATGGTTAATGCTTTGCACATCAAACTCTGGTTGTGGGTTCAAATTCTGCTGTTGTCTGTATGTGACCACGAGCAAGTCACTTCACTAACCAGTACTCCAATTGGAAAAACAAAAGAAATGTAACCAATTAAATGTTGTAAGTCAACTTGGTCAAAAAATAAGTAACAATGATATAATTAGGCCAATGAAGCTGCTTGCTCTTGAAAGCACTATACATAGTTGTCCTCAAATAAAACATTCCAGCATTAGATCAATTCCTGCATTTCCAGGAAATTGTATTCTTGTTAATTGAAATGGGTAATCAGCAGGAATTTGAGTATATATTATTGTCACTTTTAGATATTTATGATTTGCACTTGTTTATTCACTCAAGTATTTCTTTTTGCATTATTCATCCTTTGTATGTTCAGGTTTGTATTTTTTATTTTGCCATAGCCTTAAGCAGACAATAAAGTTCAAACACATTTCATTTTACTTTAACTTATTATAAACAGCAATAATACTCAAGTAATGAATTGAATGTTACTTTTATATATACATGTTGTGATGTGAAATTTTGTATACAAGTTGATAAATATTTTGTATGTCTTTATTTGTAACTTAGACAAAGCAATGTACTATTAGTGTTACATTAGTGAGAAGCATTCATGTTTACCCCCATTTTAGGAATGAGTCTCTTTGTAATTTTACGACAGGGTTGGGGGAAGTGCCTCAAACATGTTTGACCAATATTTCTCAGCTGAAGACTCTCAATCAACCCCCACAGGAAAGTCAGGCTGCCTAACTGCCAAGCTTTACCTTAACATATGGTTTGGAGGGCAGGTGTGAAGGTTTTTTGTCCTCCCATTGGTCTGAAGTATGGCTCTTTGGAACTGTCTTGTATCAGAAGCCTTTAAGCACCACAACGCCCTATTGGCTATAGGGGGTGGACAGAAAACCTATAAATTTGCTTGCTTTACCTCACCCTCTTTCTCCTTTACCAAACTGATGAAAGACGATCTCACACCATGAACTGAAAAGGACAACACAATGAAGAGCACAGCTCGGCAGCCATATTGAGACAGGCATGCGGCCTGTTCTGAAGAAAGCTGACCACAAATGATGCCTTAACTAGAGACATTTTAAGTAACTAAGTCTGTGTGCTGCCTGAAACTACACATCAACATTTATCAGATTGTATGGTTGCCAATATTCAAATGTACTTTGCATTTATTATTTATGAATATTATCAATAATACATTGTTTAAATTGTAACTTAACTCCTGCTTGTCTTTTACTACACCTAATTGCCTGACGTTATACATATAGAAGGGAAGGTGAGGAGAAGTTATATGGTACCGTACCTTATAAACAGTGGTAAGTCTGTAAGATTTGAGGTATTCTGACAAAGGCTACATATTAATAATACAAAAGGGGAAAGTCTCTACCAAGACTAAACAATACTCTATAAAAATAATAATTATAATAATAATAATAATACATTTTATTTATATAGTGCCTTTCCCATACTCAAGGTGCTTCACAGAGTCTTAGAAAAAACAGCAGGGTATATGTAACATTGGATACAAATGTTTTCCTGAATAGAACAATGAAACAGATAACAAAGCATTAAATAGAATAAGGAACAATAAACCAGAGTAAAATACTAAATTCAGTACTAAAACAAAAACCTAACAAATAACCTAATTTGTGATATAACAGAAACTCAAATTATCCTGAGCACCTGGACAGAGAGGTAAACTGAAAGAAAGGTCAGAATGTTAAGTTAAGTTAAAAGCCTTCCTAAATAGATTTTTAGAATTTTAAGTTGTTTTTTAAAAAAATGAATGGAGTCAGCTGATCTAATTAATTTCGGGATGTCATTCCAATGTCTGGGTGCTATGGAGCTGAAGGCCCTGTCACCCATAGAGTGCAGGTTAATGTGAGGCACAACAAGATTACCAGAATCAAAGGACCTTAGTAGGTGAACAGGAGCATAGTGATTTAGAAGGTCACTGATGTAGTTCAGTGCAAGGCCATTAAAAGCTTTGTAGGTTATTAACAGAATTTTATATTCAATCCTGTAAGACACAGGGAGCCAATGAAGGTAAAGCAGGATGGGTGTGCTGTGCTCACTGTTGCTGGTTCGAGTAAGGACTCTTGCAGCAAAGTTTTGAATCAACTGGAGCTGTGATATAAGATTAGAAGGGGCACCTGCCAGAAGCGAGTTACAATAATCGATGCGGGATGTGATAAAAGCATGGACAAGTTTCTCAACATTAGAAAAGGAGAGGAATGAGCGAACACGGGATATGTTACGGAGGTGAAAGTAAGAAAGTTTCTTAATGTGGTTGATGTGGGCAGAATAAGAAAGGTAGAAATCAAAAATGACACCAAGATTCCTTGCATCAGAAGAAGGTCTGATGAGATCACCGTAAAGAGTGACTGAAAAGGAACTCATTTTCTTAAGTAGCACTTTAGTGCTAATTTGCAGGAGTTCAGTTTTGTTGCAATTTAATTGTAAAGAGTTCAGCTCCATCCAGATTTTAATTTCACTGAAGCAAGTTGTGAGCTGAGAAAACTCTGATGAAGTTGCACTTTTGACATTGAAATAGAGTTGAGTGTCATCTGCATAAAAATGATAACCCAGTCCATAGCTACGAATAATATGGCCAAGGGGAAGCATATACAGTAAATACAGAGTAGAAGTGGGCCAAGGACAGAGCACTGAGGAACTCCTTGTGTGACCTGCACTGAGTTGGATCTGCTGTTGCCAAGACTAACAAACTCTTACCTATTAGTCAGATAGGACTTGAACCAAAGGAGGGCAGTGCCAGAGATACCCAGCATGTTCTCCATTCTGGACAGTAGAATGTCATGTCTGACAGTGCCAAATGCTGCACTGAGGTCTAACAGAATTAATATGCTGGTTTGTCCAGAGTCTGCTGCCATAAGCAAATCATTGGTTACCCGAAGAAGAGCAGTTTCACAGCTGTGCTGCGCCCTGAAACCAGACTGAAAGGGTTCCATCAAATTATTAGAGGTTCAGTAATTGGTGAGATGGGAGGCTACAACATGCTCAAGAACTTTTGACAGAAAAGGTAAGTGGAAGCAGGCCGAAAATTGTTAAGATCGTCACCAACAAGACCAGACTTTTTTAACATGGGGCTTACAGAAGCGATTTTAAAAGTGTCCGGCTCAAACCCAGTGTCGATGGATGTATTGATTATTGTCGTAACAGTCGGGATTATGGCATGAAGGCAGGATTTAAGAAGTGTGGTGAGGATGGGGTCCAGTACACAAGTAGTTGGCCTCATCTTACAAAGCAGGTCATTAACAAATGCCGATGTGACTAGTGAAAATTTAGAAAAGGAGCTGGATTGAGTGGGAAGACAGGGAAGGATATAAATGGATGATGGATTTATGTTAGCTGAATTATTTAGATCTTTAATTTTATTGCGGAAAAAGTGGAGGAATTTTTCACAGACTTCAGTAGAGGAGGTAATTGGGCCAGATGCAGGTTGAAGTAATTTATTAACTACAGAGAACAAAACCCTTGGGTTTTCATGGCCATTAAGACTATCTAGTGTTGACGGAATAGTTGCCCTCTGCTCACTTTGTTCGCCCACCCCCTCCCATGGTGCGCTATGCTCCAGCCACTTCATGTCTCTGCTGCTCACGTTGTGAAGGGGGTGGGGGCGGGCTGAATGCATGCAAAAGAGATGCATATGGATCAACTGCTGGCTTTCTGCTGCTGCTGCCAAGCTGTGTATCCTGCTTGTCGAGCTGTGCGTCGATCATTTAAAAGCCTGTACAGCAGCTGTGCTTTTGTCTCACTGTCTTGTCTCGCGTGATGTTTAAGTGTCTCACGTGGGACGTTAAAGTGTAAAGACTGCTGCTGTTAAACCGCTGCTCAAGAAAAATAATCTTGACTATTCTGTTTTTGACAATTTTAGACCTTTTTCTAACCTGCCTTTCTTAAGTAAAATTCTAGAAAATGCACACATTACACAGCTAAATGATCACTTGAATAAACATGCTATCCTTGATACATTTCAGTCAGGTTTTAGAATAAATCACAGTACAGACTGCACTGGGTAAAGTAGAAAATGACTTGTGGGTTAATGTGGACAGAGGCCATTTATCTGTTCTCATCCTCTTGGTCTGAGTGCTGCATTTGATACCATTGATCACAATATTCTTAGAAATCGCCTTAGTCAATGGGTGGCCCTCTATGGCAGTGTCTTAAATTGGTTTGAGCCTTACTTGACAGGAAGAAAATTCTTTGTTAGTTGTGGTAATTATACTTCAAAGACACATGCTATTCTGTATGGTGTTCCACAAAGATCTGTCTTGAGCCTACTGCTCTTTTCAATCTACATGCATTGTCAGATTATCTCAAGGCATAATATGAGCTACCACAGCTATGCTGATGAAACACAACTGTATTTGTCAATAGTACCTGATGACCCCGACTCTCTTGGTTCACTGACTTGTGCTTCTGAATGGATGAGTAGTAATTTTCTCAAACTAAATAAGTAGAAAACAAAAATCTCAGTTATTGGAAAAAATGGATATGGTGAGTCTATCAGAAATAAAATTGATTCATTAGCCTTAAAACTCAAGATGGAGGTAAAGAGTTTAGGGGTAATTATTGACTCTTACCTAAATTTAAATCACATATTAATCAAATTACCAGGACAACATTTTTTTACTTAAGGAATATAATAAACTGAACATCCGCTGCTTCCATGGGGACATTAAAACATACAAGACTATATTACTTCCTCTGAAATTAAAAGAGAACTTTAAGGTTTGGACTGCCATATCAGACACCTCACCCTGGCCACTCCTAATAGGAAAACAGAATGCCCTCTTCCCACGGGTCTTGGTCACCTGCAGAGTGCCTTCCCCGATAGTGGAAAGAGAGGGGCTCGCTGCAGACATTGTCAGTCAAGGAACCAGGTTTGAAATCGAACCAGAGTTGTCCAGTGGGATGGGGGACAAATCCTCAAGTGAAGACCCGGGCAACTGGCAGACTTTTCCATGCCATCGTGCACACCAACAGCCTCCACCAATCGGGCACTCAATATGGTCCTGGACAAAATAGAAGTAGCAGTGGGAGGTGAGTGCGATGCTGTATTGGAGGAAGCAACATGCCAATAGCAACTTGGATTTTGCATTCAAACAAGCCCACGTTGCAAATGACTCACTATCTGGAGAGAGAGGACCCGAATTTTAAAACACCACATTTTTTACTTAAGGATGGTTTTCTGTATCGGAGTGTTTCTGATTGTATGGGTGATGGGTGTATCGAGCAGTTGGTAGTGCCAAGTGAGCAGAGGGGAAAGGTTTTAAAAATTGCTCACAGTCATGTTTTTGTCACCTCAATGCGGAAAAGATGAGTGAACGTATTTCGAAATGCTTCTGTTGGGTGAGTATGGGACGGGATGTGGAGTAATTTTGTAAGGCCTGCCCCGACTGTCAAATAGTTTCCACTCACAGACAAACCAGGGCACCCGTTATACAGATGCCTATTTTAGATGTCCCCTTTGAGAGGGTGGGATTAGATATTGTTGGCCCGCTTCCCAAAAGTAAAAGTGGCTTCCAGTATATACTCAGAAGATACTCAGAAGTGGCCATGCTGGGGTGAGCAGACACCCGCTCTGTTCTAAAAGTACTCTCAGAAATGTTCACGCATATTGGTATTCCTTGCAAGATTTTGATTGATCAGGGCACGCCCTTTTATGTCTCGCATCATGAAGCAGCTATGAAAAACCTTTGCAATTAAGCAGAAACTGATGCAAACTGTTTCAATTTAGAAGCGGTGCTCTCACAATGTTTTGAGGGGGAAGAACATCCCATCTCTTTTATCAGCAGAAAGCTGCTACCCAGGGAGTGTAATTATTCAACTAATGAAAAGGAGTGCTTGGCGATTAAGTGGGCGGTGGAGGCTCTCTGTTAATACTTCTGGGGATGGCAGTTTACCCTGGTGACTGAACACATCCCACTTCAGTGGCTATACAAACAAAAGGATACAAACGCTTGACTCACTTGGTGGTCTATTAGCTTGCAGGCTTCTTCTATTGATGTTTGCCACCAACCCAGAGCTACACACACACCAATGCTGACGTTCTCTCTTACCTGGCTGAGCCCAGATTGGATGGTCACTTTGTCCACACCATTGTGGACAAAGCTAAGGGGGTGTGTGAGGTTTCTGAACTCTTTTAGGACCCTGTGGAGGACTGCATGTCTGTCGCCGAGGCAACCACAGGTTCGCAGCGCAGCATCATAGTGCCACAGAAACAACTACAAGCCGATCAAGATCGTGCTATACGTGCCTGTCGGTGATGGGTGATGCAAGGAACATTATAAATGCAGGGAACATTATAACTTGGCCACTGACCTGGCCCTCACTATGTGTCTGTGTTATAAGAGAGTGGTAGATCCCGCTACAATAAATAACCCTGCTGTTTCTGTTTCAAGTAGAATAAAGCTGGTTATGCTAAAGCACTGAGACACACCCTTATATATATATATATATAGTACAGGCCAAAAGTTTGGACACACCTCCTCATTCAATGTGTTTTCTTTATTTTCATGACTGAAGGCATCAAAACTATGAATGAACACATGTGGAGTTATGTACTTAACAAAAAAAGGTGAAATAACTGAAAACACTTTTTATATTCTAGTTTCTTCAAAATAGCCACCCTTTGCTCTGATTACTGCTTTGCACACTCTTGGCATTCTCTCGATGAGCTTCAACAGGTAGTCACCTGAAATGGTTTTCACTTCACAGGTGTGCCTTATCAGGGTTATTTAGTGGAATTTCTTGCTTTATCAATGGGGTTGGGACCAGCAGTTGTGTTGTGCAGAAGTCAGGTTAGTTGGACGATCATTTATTTTTCAACAGGACAATGACCCCAAACACACCTCCAGGCTGTGTAAGGGCTATTTGACCAAGAAGGAGAGTGATGGAGTGCTGTAAATGGTCATGAAAATAAAGAAAACACATTGAATGAGGAGGTGTGGCCAAACTTTTGGCCTGTACTGTATATATATATATATATATATATATATATATATATATATATATACACATTTTACTTACTTACTAATAGGCTATTTTCAGAAAATTTGGAAGTTTTGCACCAACAGGCAAACCCTACATTATTTCCTGCTAACAATCAATGGATTGTGTTTATTCTGTCTCTCCCCTTTCATTTCCAAAAATAGATTTTCGCAAAGTATGATTGAAAAGCAGTCCTCAAAGATGGGATCAAAACTGGATAAAGGCTATGAATCTGTCTTGAAGAATTCCTTCTTAATTACCAATAGTCTCTTAACTGTCTCATGCCAGTATACAGTTTCAGCTATTCATTTTTTTTATATTTGATATTATTTTGTTTGTTTTTGACAGACATCAGCAGGTTGTAATATAGAATAAATGACATAAATTTGGTCTAATCTGACAAATTAACCATATTTGATCTATGTTTTCCTAGAGGCTATTTAATTTTGTGTTGCTTCAAATGTTTTTCATGTTTCTTGATTATGTATGTTAGTGTCAAATGAATTCATGAGGCAATCATGGAATTATTATGCTTTAGTTTCTGCTATTATGGTTATCCAAATTCAGACAGCATGCAATCATAGTCATGGTAAATTCTTAGAAGTTGTTACATTCCTGCCATGAAATCTTTGAACAAATACAGTAATATGTGGTTTAAACTGACAGTTTATATTGTTAGTCAGAATAAAATTAATTAAATCACATTGCAGGTAAGTTAAGTTGTGTATTTTAACCAGGAGACACCACATTCCATTAAGAAGAGATGTTGTGTTCAATTTCCCATCAGTGCAAATTCCAGCGCATAAACTCTGAGACAAGCATTTGGCATTTCAAAAGATGAAACTTGTGTTAGAAGGACACCAAAGATATTCAAGTCGAAAAGGCTGGGTAAAGCTTTAATCTCAAGGCAGCATGTACATTTTATGTAGTCATCAGATTTGAAGTTCCAGCTACAAATATAAGTGCTGTGATGGCATATAGCAATTTTCTTTGATGATTTGGAGCCTTTTTCTTCTCTAAGCTTCAATGGTGGAAAAGATGTGGAAAATCAGGCAGGGCTGATTTTTTAAACAGTTAAACAAGTTCTACTTTCACAATTCCACAATAATGTTGGATAACTAGAAGAGTGTTTACACTTTGTCCATGAAAAAGTACAGGATTATGAAAAGAGCCTGTGGCATAGTGGACTAAGGAGAGCATATTTTCAAAAAAATTTTTTTTTTTCTCAGCATGATGTCATTAAGATTAGTACTGCTGCCTTATAATAGTCCTGGCCAGTGCATTGTCAGTGTGGAATTTGTCACCCCCCAATATTGCTCCAGATGAGCGAGTGTGGGTGCATGAATGAATGCGCCTTGCAATATAATCGTTTTCCATCTTGGATTTGATTTTTATGGGATATGCTGTAATTAAACAAGCAGGGCCAGCAAACGAATGAATGAAAAACTGTGAGATGGCAGCACTCTAGCCTAGCCAAAAGATTTTTATAGAATCATAAAACACCCCTGTTATGGAAATCAGGTTCTTGAGCGCTAGTTTGAAACATTTATTACATTGGGAATAAACCAATATATGCCACTGATATTCTACTGAAAGATCGTTAATGTAAATTATGATATTCACTTCTAGATCATTGGTTTTTTTTTTCAGTATGACAGCATTGACAATGTTGCCCCAATCATCTCAATAATTAGCCTCAGATATTTCCTATGCTCTTGTTAGTCTGGAAAAAAGGTTTATATGAGACAACTGCTTTCAATTCATTGTAGAGGAGCAACTGGTCTCAATTTCTCTGATCTTCTATCTTAGATCAAATTTTGTATTCTGATTTAAATTGGTTTTTCTTTCATTTGGTATCCTATTAAGGCTACCGTTGTTGATTCTTTAAAACTTATTTGTTCCTGCGAGGCATTTCCAATTTCACTCTAATTTTCTGTTTAGCTGAGTATTACCTTTAACATAAGCACAAACTGCAGACTGTCTCTCTTCCTCTCTCCCCCACATGCCTCACTTACGTTTTTATGTGCTGAAAGATAAAGTACAGTATATTGGGTGACAATGAGATGAACCTGATATAGAGCTCCCTCATTTCAGTGCCTTCATCTTTATTTTTCTTTGATCATCCTTTTATTGTTAGGATATATCTTTGATTACATGCAAGTTTCTTGTTTGCGATTCTTTTCTTCTTTATTCTCACATGTTAAAGGTGAGCTCTGCTCTGATCTCTGAAATACTTTACCATCCACACACCCAGCTAATGTGATTTCCATCTTTCTTTCCCATGTTCCCATCAGCTCATTCTTCAGAAATTTTCTCTTTGTCGTATCATTATTTTATTTTGGTATATTGTCATTTTTTAGTCTCCATGCATTTTTTGAGAGTGTCACTTTATTTCTACATCTTTTTTGTAATGCAGTAATTATTACTGCTTCTTTTATAATGAATGTTTACGATAGAAAATTTCACACACAATGTCAAACCTTAACCAACCACAGAATCTGTACCAAGAATTGACATTACAAGACTACAACCAGCCAGGGTACATACAGTTCTCATCTTTACTGTCTGACAAATGATTATGTGATTATATAATATATGGTACAGAGAACTTTTTTTGAATTAGGTTAAATTTAGCATCCATCAGGTACCAGAGAGTGAGGCCGCTTTCCTTTCTGATATGTATAAATGATCTTGACTGAAAAAGAAAAAAAAAACCTGACACCAAACAAGATGGAATGACAGATAATTTAAAACTATTACAGATGGACCAGGACAGAATTCACTTATGAAGGTATCAATAGTAAATGAGCCTGAAATATATTGGTCAAAATTCATCATACATCCTCAAAAAATATTGCATTTCATTACTGAATGTAAGAAATTCCAAAGGTGTATCCATTGTTTAAGTTTAGCTTTATTTTACTTGCTTGATGGTATGTGGGTTTATTAACTCCTCTGTTTATTTACTCATTTAACCTCTTAAACATACCAGAGTGGGAAAGGTAGAGCAAGAGTGGTTCTAAACATTTTTTTTATTTGTCTTTATCTAATTGATCCCTTTTTCATTTATTAAAAACACTTCAGTTTTTCAGTTTCTCATTGTGTACCTGAAAAAGGGTGAAAAAAGAGTGAGGAAAGGACAATAGATTTTCAAACTTTTTTCTATTTGAAAGCAGAATTGAGCACATTGTAACACTTGAGTTGAATATTGAAAACCATTTTAAAATATATCCTTATCATGACAGAAAGACATAGGAATTGTGACTATACTCAAAAATGGGACATTTATAGCTTCATTTATTTGGCACATCACAAAAGCACTCTGTGACTGAGCTAGCTAAAGCTGACAGTAATAATGATAAGATGTGACATGGAAATCTGAAATTCTTCCCACAATACAGTCCTGCTGGAATAATTATCTGTGGAAGAATGTTTTGGTATGTTCAATCGCATTTGCACCTATGATCAGTAGAAGTTCTGTTCCGCAGACATTACTATGAAATTACAGATATTTGCAACAAAGTACACCTAAAAGAACACCTAAAAATGTTCAAGCAGACAAGAACCATCCAGCATGCAGTTCAATATGAACATATCCTCAGATTTTTGGTCTGTGGCATGTGTCTGTGCAGTTTAACAATATATCACTTGCATGCAAATTTTCCATTCAAAAATGAAGGTCTCGATCGCTTCGCTCAATCCCCCCGGAGGCGTGCTACGCTCCTGCCACTTCAAGTCTCTCCCGCTCACGTTGTGAAGGGGGGGAGCTGAACGCACACTAAGGAGAAGTGGACAGATCAGCTACTGGCTTTGTGCTGCTGCTGCCGAGGTGCGTGTTTTGCTTGTCGCGCTGCACCTTGATCATTTAAAAGCCAGAACAGCAGATGTCCTTCTGTCTCACTGCCTTGTCTTGCATGATGTTAAAGTGTCTTTCGCGGGACGTCAAATTGTCTTCTGAGAAGATCACGTCTCGTCTCCCCTGGTCTCCCTGCCAAGATTTTCTTTTATAATAGAGAGATATAATTCCTAGGTCTCTAAAAATAATTTACACTTCATTTTGGGGCTTTTAGAGACCAAGGAATCCAATGCTCACATTTATTTTTTAATTATTACTAATATTACAAATAATTTACATTCTCCCACAGCAGCATTGTTTCTGTGTAGTGGTGTTACAATTTTGAAATGTTCTGTATATATTGTTTCTAAGGCCTTGCTAGGAAAGGTGAACTGGAAGTGTTCAGTGCATTACGTCACCAGGTCTAATATACATGTGATGCTCCATGTTTGGGGGCATCTTGCAGTTCATAGACCAAGATGGGCTAGGGAAAGTGAAGAGACAACAAGTTTAAGGTGCAAAAAGTGCAAATGTGTGCATGTATTAAAAACAAAAGTAAGTGTCATTGTGCAGTATAGTTAAATAAAAGATCTTCCATGAATTATCTTCAATAAATAAATCCTTAAAAAAGTGCAGTGAGGAAAAAACACTCAAAAATATTTTAAACAAGTTAAAGTCAGAAGCAGTATTTTCTTAGATTCATCCTCCAGTGTCGTCCTCTTGTATTATGTGGTTTCACTTTAAATCAGTCAACAGGCGCAAGACACTAATGGACTTGGTTGTCCCTGCTTATTCTGGGCCACTTCAGCCACTGCCCACCAAGAGGTTCTGTCTCTCTCTCTTTCTCTCTCACCTCAGAGAGATCCTCCAGAGACCCTTACCACAACTGCTCCTCTCACTCAGCAAGACTGAATCAACATATCCTGGAACAGCCCTCCTTGCTAGCTCCATCGGAGATCCACAAGACTTTCTCCATTCTCTGTCTCTCACGTTGGACATGCTCTGTTGATTCTTTCCCTCTGATTTTTATTCCAGCTATCTTTTTGACCTCCTGCTTGTCTCTGGCTCTGATTTTTGTACTGCAAGTATAGGCACTGTTCTAAATAACACATGTAAATAATAAATTAGCTCATTTCCCCCATTAGAGATTTGCACATCTTCCATTTGCCTGCACTCTTGAATCTGAGCTACAAGAAAAAAAAAAAACCTGGTCCCAGCAATGTTGCCTTGGTTCCACGACCTGCCATGTCACAGTGTAAGGGTCAGTGTAATACACTTTCTGTATGTCAAAGTTTGTGGCTTCAACTTAAATAGCCCAGTGATCTTTAAATCCAAAAATGATTTCAGGTTAAAAACTCTTTTCTGTCCCTTTGACCACAATCTTCGACTTATGTTTTCACTCAGTTTGGGTGTGAGTTTTCCTGGTTTTGATTCTCTTGTTCTGCACCTTGTATGCAATTATTGTGTCACATTCTGGGCTCCATTTACCTGCTCTGCTAGTTTTGACCTTTCACTCCTGATTCCAGCTGCTGCTATCTAGTGCAGTCAGTACAAAAACTTGGCCGATCATAAAATTGGAATCCCAAGATGGAGGAATTGTGTCAGGGGTTAAATGGTTTAAAGGCATAACAAATAAAACAAAAAAGGAAAACTTATTAGTCTGGCCTTGGATTTTTTTGGTCATATATTTGACTAAATAGTTAAACTAACTGCAGATATTCAGGCTTTTAAAGGAATACTCCACCAAAAATTATAATTTTTATATGTTACTTACCCCACATGTTTTGTATTTATGATCAAAAAAGTTTTTAGTCTCATGTTTTCATGGTGAACGGAGATGAAACAGTTTATGATAGAATGGTGGTCTATAGTTACAATGCTAGACCACAGCAAACAAAAAAAAATCGCATGTTACTAGGGACGCATAATCTACTTGTCAGTTACCTGATCTTTCGCTCACAATGTGCTAAAATATTGTTAAAGAAATGCCTCCAGAAAAATCAGCAACCAATATGAACAGAAAATGCTATTTGCATGAGCTTCTGTTTTTGAACTTGTAACATGTGAGTCCCTATCTTGCACCCCAAAACATGAGGCTGAGTCTCAGTACTTTAACAAAACCAGCTTTATTCCACTTGAAACAGAAACATAACAGTTATTTATTGTAGTGGGACCACTACCACTCTCCTATACAGTGACACAGCAATCCGACAGGGTCGTGGCCAGGTAATACTGTTCTCTGCATTTATAATGTTCCTTACATCACCCATCGATGATAGTGCTTATAGTGTGACCGCGATCAGCTCGGATTTGTTTTTGTGGCGAGCTGCTGCAGTGCTGGGAGCCTGTGGTTGCCCTGACAATGGATAGGCTGTCTTCCACAGACGCAGCGATCGCTCTTTAGTGTGTGTTCCTGTTGGGGGGAGTCCCAAAAGAGTTTAGAAACCTTAGAAACTGAAGATAAAACATAGTAATTATTATTAAAAGAATAAGAAAGGTTTGCGGGAAACAGCTAGAAAGGGATCTAGCTTGTGTGCTTTGCCACAGTCACACAGTTTGATGATGGAGAAAGGGGGATTTCATAAGTAAATCCATGAAGAATTCCATGACTGTTCCAGTAAAAATAAAGAGACAGGAAACTATGGCATTAGTAGATTGAAGTTAATATGTCTGTACTGTTCAACATTTTGAAAATACAGTCAAATTCTGTTGAATATTTAAAATATTTGATTTTATTCATTAATGGTAATCCAATTGGTAGTGCTTTTTTGGAATTTGTAACCCTGTCTATAAGTATCCAAATAGAAGAAATATGTGAAGAATAAATGGGTTTATTTGTAACTAATTCACTCAACCCTAAAAGTATGCTAGGATTCCTATGACCGCAGCTCCATAATCCAACAACAGATTGCCACAGGAAAGAAATTATGCATTGGATCATCCATTACAAACATTGAATTGCTCTGTTTTAAAACATTTATTCCATTTACAATTCAGTACAGTTACATAGGTGCCCTGCCACAGAAGTATCAAAATAATCCAGATATTTTCAATAAATAACAATCTTAAATATTACCACCATATGTTGGACTATTGCCTGGTGTCCTCATTCCTGTGCTCAATTGAGGACTGAGAATAAGACAATGGAGACTTAACCTCACTCAGCAAATTATTATGAACACTCTGTTAATACTAGGAAGTGCCTGCTATTGCTCTTAAAAAACCCCACAATTTGTCATGGCATGAATTCCACAAGATGCCGGAAACATTCCTTTTAGGTTCTGGTTCATGTTGACATGACTGTATCATGCAATTTCTGCAGATTTGTCTTCTGCATATTTATGCTGCAAATCTCCCACTGTACTACATCTCAAAGGTGGTCTATTAGATTCAGATCAGTTGATTGGGAAGGCCTTTGAAGAACACTAAAGTCAATGTCATGTTCCTGAAACCAGTTTGAGGTGAGTTTTGCTTCATTACATGGTGCATTATCATGGTGGAAGTAGCCTTCAGAACATAAGTACATTCTGTTAGTAAAGAGATGTACACAGCAACAATTTTTATATGCTTTGGCATATATGATTGGCATTAACTGGCTCAAAGTGTTTAAAGAATATATTCCCCAAACCTTTACATTACCAGCAACAACTTGGACTGATGGCACAAGGTAGCTTGGATGCATTGATTAATATTGTTTGTGCCAAATTCTAAGCCAACCAAATGTGTGCCCCAGCAGAAATCAAGATTCAGACTACATGTTTCCTGTCTTTATTTGTTAAGTTTTGGTACACCAGTGCCCACTAAAGCCTTAGCTTTCTATTTTTGGCTGACAGAAGTGAAACCTGAGATGGTCTTCTGCTGTTGCAGCCCATCCAAATCAAGGTTCTTACCACAGTTGCACAGAATGGTCATTTGGGTTACTGTTGCCTTTCTGTCAGCTCAAATGTGTCTGACCATTCTCGTTCTCTTATCAGCAATTTACTTCCATCTGCAGAATATCTGTTTACTGAATGCTTTTTATTTTCACACCATTTGGAGTAAATTCTAGAGACTTTTGTACGTGAAAATCCAAGGACATCAGCTATTACAGAAATACTCAAACCAGCCCGTCTGGTACCAACATTTATGCCATGATCTAAATCACCGAGATGAACGAAGGACAGTGTTCAATACCATGAATGGACATTATGAATACTGCACGATGAACATTTATGATGAAACACATGATGAATATTATTAACATACATTAGGAATATTCCATAATTCAATATACTTTGGCCAATGCCTCCACTGATTTTCAGTGATTTATAGATGACTGTTGGGTAATTATGTGTTGACATCTTCATATTCTCAAAGGACATTCAAACCCATGTACAGTACATCATGTAAGAGAGGTACTGAAATCGTTATGAGATTATCATCCTTTTGTTAGATTAGAGAAATGTGAGTTTCACAGTGTTATTTTTGGGTTATGAGGTGCATTATCTATGAAGGTTACAGCTATTATTAATTGGAAGCCACTAGAGAGTGTTAAGCTGCGGCAATGATGTGTGGGTATGTCAATTATTACAGACATTTTATTAAGAACGCTAGTACTGTATTCTCCTCATTCATATTATTAACCAATAAGTTTCATAAAAAAATGTTCATGGTCTACAGGAGCTCAAGCTTCATTCAATACATTAAACACATTAATTTACAATCACCCCAGTCTTGAGACATCCTGACCCATCATTGTAATTCATTTTAGAACTAGATGCAACCAGTGGTGTATACATGTTTACAGGAATTCTTGAGGAAACCAATTTGTTTATGAAATGCAGAGACTTCTTTACTTTTTCTTTGGGAGCTGCTTACAGCATCTCTCCCTCTCACAAGTAGAATCACGTGCTGTGTGTTTGTTGCATTTGTCATTAAAGGTTTGCTTAATAATACTTAGTAGTAACAGGTCAGAGCAAAATATAGGACAATCTTATCAGATTGACTTTGCTTTATTGCATTGCTGATAGCATCTTGTCTGCTGGATGATTTGCAGCAGCCCAGACAGCTAATTTGTTATAGATTTCTAAGGGCTGTTTAATTTCCTCTCTAGTCCAGCACAGACTAAAAGTTTCTTGCTAGACCATCTCATTCTAATTCTTGTAAGGGAACAATCAGGCAATCCAGGGCCAACCTATTGCACTATTGTTATATAATTGCTTGTGCTAGGCTTTAACTTTGTGCTGTGATAATTAATGTTGCTAAGTCTAAGAATAGGCATGTTTTGTTTTGGCTGTAGAAAACCAAATGTGTAGGGAATTAAATTTGAGGACTTTCAAAAGGTTTCATTTTCTGTGCTTGCTTTTTTAATTTCAGTGTTATGTGGAGTCTAAATCTATCCCAAATGGAAACTGAACCATTAAGCTCTAAAGCAGCAACCTAGTCCACTACAGTATGCCAGTCTTTAAAAAAAACAATTAATTTAAATTTTACAGTGATAATTATTATCTTTTAAAAATATATAATTGTAAAAATGGCAAATTAAATTACCTGAAGATGGCACATGCAAAGTAGGAACAACTGATTTCAAAGAAACATACAGTAAGTGACAAGGTACCTACCTGTTCCTTATGTGTGTAGATTTCAAATTTATTGTGTTCCTTCCAAGGTTATTATAGTTTTGCCTTTTTATATTAGTTTTTATTTCTATATTTTTTCTGACCTTACTTGGAAATTCAGTTTAGTTTTAGTATTCCTTCATTGTGTATTTTTAGTTTTAGTTTAGTTTTTATTTCACAAAGGTATTTCTATTTTATTTTTATATATATTAGTTTCAGTTTTAGTTTTAGTAATTATGGCATGGAGCTCTTACGGAGTTACTTTTGTGTCACAATCAGATAGAACTGCACACTTAACAGATTTGGATATGAGTTTAATGTTAGTGGAAGCTTACTACACTGCCTAGTTTACTATCTGGTTTTGATTTTGTCTAATAAAAACAAAAATAATCAAAACTAGACACTGAATATGAACAATTTTACACAATTTTATAATTTTTTAAATATTTTCTCATGAAAATCGCAAGGGCTTAGGAAGAACAGGACTCTTAGGCTTGAGTCAGTGTGCAGAACCCACCTAGCTGTATTGAGGGAAACAAAGAACAACAAGCATATAGTGTCAAGGTTAGGGGTGGTGAGTCTTGAATAGCCCACTATAAGAACAGTAAACCCATAATGAGCAGAGCAGGAGCAGGTAATAAGAGTATGGACAGGCACAAAACAACAGAGACAGCGTCTGAGATTAAGAAAACATATACATTATCTAAACCTGTTTATCCAGAGTAGGATTGCAAAACTTACAAGGGTTAAAGACTAATGGCAAGAATATTCATTCAAAAACTAAAACTAAAAATATTTTAGTAAATTGTTATTTTATTTTAGTTAGTCTTTCCAGCTACTTTAATAGTTTCGTTTAGTTTTAGTTTTTAATTTTGGCTTTGTTAATTATTTTATTTCAGTTTACGAAAATGTTTTTTTAATAATAGTTTCAGTTTTGATTTTAGTTTTAGTTAACTATAATAACCTTGGTTCCTTCCACATCAAGAAAGACATAGCTGTTTATTAATGGGTCTCTTTTATATTTGTACATGGTTTGGCTTTGAAATTGTCCAGAGTTGGTCCCTGCCTTGTGTCTAGTGCTGCCTGGATAGATTCTGAGAGTCTAGTGACCTGAATTGGATTAAACAAGTTTGAAAACATTATTTTACACATTCATTAACAGAGTGCACAGATGTCAAAAACAAAATAAGTGTCATTGACAGAAATCAATTTCATAGATGTAAAAATAGCAAATTTTGTGATCTTCACTATTAGCAATGGCATAAAAGATGTATGAATGCATGGTTAGAAAATTTCAGTATTTGCCACTACAACAAACCTTTTGCTTTCAAATTAGTCTTAATGACGGGTTCTGAAATATTGCACTATTGTCTTTCACCTGCAACACATTATTTCTTTTTTCCTATACCTTATCTATGCCTTGTCCCTGTGTTATGTATTCTCTTAGTGGATGTACTAAATTCTGTAAATGTATCATTAACCACATGCAGTGTATTGTCTCAACATTTTCTATTGTCATGTAAATTCTAATAAGCTTTGATTGGACTGCCTGCTGCAAAGGTACTTTCTGTCTTTTATTAAGCTTTCTCAAGGATCTTTTCTAAACTAAAGAGTCATTCTGTAGGTTGTATGGCAATTCTAAATCAGAATGTATGAGTGAATGTGCATTGTATTTATTGTACACTGTTTGATTGGACACATCTCAAACAACTTCCTGCTCAATTGATCACAGCCTTAAATGAGCAGATAATGCCAATTAAAGCAGGTCAATTCATATGTGAGTGCAGTTCAATGAGTTAATGGGAAAGTCTAAAAATGTAACTGCCTTTGAATGCAGTATAGAAGTGGGCACCAGATATATGAATGCATTAGGATGATCGCCTCTACTGGATATCTCATGCTCAACAGTGCTCATTAAGAATGAGCCAACCAAAGAAAATTGCAAACAGTCCACTGAATTAAAGGAATACCGGCTTGGAGAGAGACAGTAAAGTTTTTATCGAGAGATACATGTAGTCAAAGAGCAAGCTATAGTCAAAACCATAAGTCAAGCTGATCTTTCATCAAAGCTAGAACATAACCAGAAATCATGCATCACACATGACAGCAAGTGTTCATAAACCAAAATTAAACAAGTATTTTTAAAAGCTTTAACGTAAGGAGATATCCGCAAACTTTAACACTGCAGAAATGGCCATGACTGCATTTGAAACTGTTGCTCTGTTGAGTCACAGGCAGCGCACATCCCAGGTAATTGTGGGAAAATTGCTATGACAATGATCGATGCAATAATCTTGAAACAGCAATGCCCGTGGAAAAACAAAGATGACATTGCAGCATAACAGTAAAAGCATTAAATTTTAATTCACAATTACATTAAAAACTTTTTAGAAAGTCCCAAAACCTCAAAATTGACACACAGATTATAAAAACCCCAGGATTTTTGATAAAAAAATTAATAAAACTGCTGATCATAACAAAAGAAACCAAGGAAGCCAACATGATTTGGGTAAAGTAACATGGAAGCTGTAGTTAGTCAAGTAAAATGTGATTGCAATGTTGCAATACCAAAATAAGCTAATTAGAATACACAACGTGTAAATACTTACATGGATGGTTTATGGCAGCCATTCACCTAACTAAATTTCACTTCTGTCAGAAAAAAACATAAATGATTTGCTGTTATATGCTAAGCAAACATAAAATAAGAAAAATAAGAAATTTGACAAATGACAGATAACCATTCAGTCCATCAAGCCCATTTGTTTAGGTAATAGCTAAACTTCCCCAATATCTCATCAAGATTTTTCTAAAAAATGTTGCCAACTACATGTCTTGGTAGTTTTTTCCAGAATCCCACAACTCTTTTTGTAAAGAAGATCCTCCTGGCTTGAGTCTTAAATTGCTCTTCCCCTTAATTTTCGAGAATATGATTTACTCTTAAGCTGAAAGAATGTTGTTGGGTCTACTTTATTAATGCCTTTGGGAATTTGGAAGGCCTGGATTAGGTCCCCACACAGTGTCCTCTGCTCAAGACTAAATAAGTTTAATTCTCTGAGTCTTTTAGAGTAGGACATGCCCTGAAGTCCTGGGATGCTCTTGGTTGCTCTTCTCTGCACAGCTTGAAGTGCTGTTATGTCTTTCTTGTACTGTGGTGACCAGAACTGCACATAATACTCCACATGTGGTCTCACAAGTGCATTATATATGAGGGGGAGTCAAGATAAAGTTGGAAAATGGGATTTATTAGCAAATGGAATGAACAAAACTGATAATGTCATTTCTCAATGTAGTTTCCACCCTTCTCAATGCACTTGCGCCACGTGCCTGGAAGTGCCTGGATTACAGCAGAATAAAAGGTTTTGTTTTGTCATTGCAATCACTTGTGCACCCGAGTTATTGTTGAACACTACATGCCGAGGAGTACTACAGTCACTAGTGCAAGTTACTGTGACTTGCTGGAGACCAATGTGAAGCCTACTATATGATCCAAGTGGCAGGGGCTGCTGTCTCAAGGAGTTCTTTTGATAAAAGACAATGCCCACCCACACACTGCTAAGAACATCAAGGCTTGTCTGGAGAAACTGAAGTTTGAGGTATAACAACATCCTCCTTATTTGCCAGATTTGGCCCTTGTGATTTCCACCTTTTTGAACTGCTAAAAAAACATCTGGGTGGTCATCGATTCAAGACAGATGATGACGTGAAGAAAGCAGTGCATGAGTGGTTGCAAGGACAAGACAAAACCTTTTATTCGGCTGGAATCCAGGCACTTTAGCTTGACTCCCCCTTGTAGTTTAAGCATAATGTCCCTTTACTTCAGTTCAATAGTTTTTATGATAAAACCTAACATTTTTTTTATAAGCAACATAAACACTGGGCACTGGGGGTTTTAAAGAATATTATGTGATCCAATAAATCCTAGTTCCTATAGTACATGTTGATAGAGGGACTGGGATAAAGCAAAAATGCTATCAATTTATGGATTCATTATACTAGGTCACAACAATTCATGCTGTCATATTTAATAACAAAAATGAATCCCATGAAGTGATTGGAGCAGTATTTAAATGCCATAGAATATCTGAGTGGTTGATTAGTGCATTTGTTTATGGTGACAGCATGCCCATCCCTCTTTGACTGACATTTTACAGCAGAAAAATGGTCAATGCCACATGACTGTGACTTCGTCCTAATTCAGTGTCTATCATAGTCACATGGCCTCAATCTAGCCATCCATGAGTCACGATCCATCCATTCATTAATTAAACATAACTGTACTTGTAAATTAGGCAAAATTGTTTTTGTTTGAATGTGCAGTATTATGTGCTATTTATTTTTCTTTTTGCAATTCTATATAAGGTATAATACCAATGAGCGCTATAGGAGTAAGTTAGAAGAGGTTTCAGCAAAGATTACAGAGGAAAGGAAGTGAAATGTGGGAGAAACTAATAAGGAGAGTAGAATGTAGTCAGATGGAGAGAGTGGTAGATGCAGAGATTAGCATATTATGCAGTGAAAAGTTAACTGGAGAGCAGAGAGCAACATTAAAGTATTTGAAAAGGTTCTCATGCACCACCTCCCCACTCCCCTCCTCCAGCCTTGATTTAAGATTAATAAGCAAGGCTGTGGTTACGTTAAAAACCAAAACAAATACAGTTTCATTAATGGAAAAGAAGAGGTGGAGATTTTACAGTTTTCTTTCCATTCTGCTCCATCAATACATTTCAAAGACATTCCTGCCAAACCCTCCTGGATGCCTAACAGCAAAGTCTCTTTCCAGAGAGTATGTGGATTCAATTCTCTGTTACAAGCTGAGCTTGTCATTTTTAGAGGCTGAATTTTATGTTTAAATCTCCCATGTAAGAAAGCTGGCAAAATATAAAAATGACACATGGCTCTTAAAATACATAGGGGCACACCGAAGAAATGATTTGCTCATCCTGTACTTTGGAATGTAGGTTCTATTTTGAATATGAGATAATGTTTTTTTTTTTTTTTACACTTCATTATGCCCTACTGGTGAAATTCAAGAAGGAAGGCAGTTAATCCTAATAAAAACATTAATATTTATACATTCATATTAGTACAGTCTCTGCATTAAATGTATCACAATACCACCTTGATGGGCAAGAGCTTCATCATATACTTGCACCAAACAATGCAAATGTTTGAATACTCATTCATTCAACTTCTCATTTACCCGAGTAGGACTGTCTGATCCTACTGAAATGAAAAATAAATGTGTCCGAATCAGAATCAAAAAGACCCTCAAGCAGCCCAGGTGTCAGGTCTTAAGTCTGCAAAGCTATCTGCCAGTATTTGTTTTTTACTGAACCTCTTAGTCCTTTTTGGAGATGAAGATACCTGCATCACCACATTTTGCATTTTTGAGTGCTAAAGATGCCAAGTCAGCAACTTAGAGGAATACTTTGCAGCTTCTTTGTACTTCTGCTAGAATTTCAATATCCAATAAGGACAAAGTCAGAAAGGCTGTCGACGTGCTTTTGATGCTAACGCTTTCCCTGGAGAGAGTTACATCTTGCTGATCATTTTTCTTTTCTTTATGTATATTATATACAGAATCTGAACACTTTGCAAAGACCCTGGGGCAGTTTTGTCGAAAGGTTGTTTAATCTATGTGTATTTGAGAGATGCTCCTCTGGCAATGAAACTAAATTAAACCAAAAATGAAGATAAGGTGGAATTGGCAGGAATTCAGACATACAGTATTTCATTAAGTGATGACAGTAAATAATCGTTCTCATCTTTTTCCCCCTCATCTTCAACGCTGATGCTATGTGATTGCCCAAAAGCTTTTCCTGACATTAAAGAAAGTTTCTCATATAGCTTGAACTATTTGCCTGACTATTTTTCAGAGTAGATTGCTTTAAAAACAAACAAAATGCTTAGAATGAGAAAGAAATAACATATCCCACTAACTGAATACCAATTCTCTGCATTAGAATATCGTACAAAGGGCAGGTGATTGGAGTTGGGTGCCACCTTGGGAGCTAATGATAAGCTAGCCTTTGAATTGCCTTTTAGCCATCAAAGCAAGCCAAAGGTCTCCAAATTCCTTTTTGATATCCCTGCATAATCGGCCGCTGTATTTACAAGCTGTATGTTACGAGAAAAAAGTAGAAAAAAAGACATGTTTACATTTGCCAATACATTTTGTAATGAAAGTAGTTTATAGTTAGTGATTCACATACGATTGATGAGTTTTATAAATTTCTTCATCAAGCATTTGCAGAATTTGTATGAATTGTTTATACAGTACCAATTTTCTGATTTTGTTTTCATATTATAACAGATTTAAAGCTACCATTTTAAAGACCATTTCAATGTCAGCAATAGGCAACACAGAGTTAACTTACATTCTGCATCTTAGGTAGATAGTGGCTTGACACAAACTATCAATAAAAGAAATGTAAATGTAAAATGAATATTAAACTCCCCACAATACATTTTTGCTGTAACTGTAACATTGAAGTCCTGGGGGAATTCTGAGCCCAGAGGTCAATGCCTGTTAAAGAGAGTCAGATATGTCAGCAGGGGGAGTGTCTCATAGGCTTTGGTAAAGGCAAACACAAGGGGAAGGATAAGGATTTTGCAAAATCATTAACACAGTTCCCATTTTCATTTTCAGAGTGGAGAAGAACCTGCCAGAAAAACACCAACATCACTTCCACCCCAAATCTTCAAGTCCCACCTCTTCTGCTTCTGCCTCTTCTGTCACACAGTTGGAATCAGCATTCTAGTTCAAAAACTCCTTGTAAGGGAGATAGATTTCTGTAACCAAGAAGCATCTTTTCCGCACATTTTGAGCTATGAAATATGGTGTATAAAGACAAAAAATATTTTTGATCTTTTATCTTTGTGTTGTGATCTCGGGAGTCCTGAAAAGACAGGTACCAAAAAACACTTTCCAAAGTTGCCCACTATGGTAGGGGTAACACCATCAAAAACCCCAACTAGAAGCCCAAAAGACCAAGAGAAATCTTAAGAAAATTAAAAGGATTATTTTCTCTGAAGCCTGAACAGGCACAAAGCTTCAAAGAGCACAAAGAATTGCCTAAAAGGCAAAGAACAACACCATAAGCAAGGTACAAAAAATCATTGTCAAAAAACAAAGCAGAGGTTCAAAATAACAATAGACACTGCCCCAATACGAAATTCAGAGGTGAGGTCAAAAACAGAGCAAGGGTTCAAAATCCAGAAAATATCACAAAAAAAGCACAGAAACACAAGAAAACACTGCACCCTCAAGAGTGTTCAATGAACCGCCAGGAAGTATAGGAGGCCTTCCCTTAAGTAGGATGGAGGGCCATTCCTGGCAGTGATGGGCAGGTGGCCCCACCCCCTGTGGGACCACCAGCAAAGCACAAGGGACATAACAAAAGCCCTTCCCCTTTTCCAATAAGCAACCTGAAAAACATACATAATAAATAAAATAAACATTAATACAAATAACTGACATAAAATTAGACAAAATCTACCCAAGACGCAACTGAACCCCAGCCAGAGGGAAAATGCTGGCTGAAACATGATACTTTGCTTTGCATTTGCTAGACATTAAAAGGGATTTTGTTCTTGACAGAGAAAATAATAATCTCCAGTCAAGAGCATTTCTGGAGAAAATAACTCTGGTGCATTTCATAAGTCATAAATGGTATAAGAAGTTTATTTTTTCATACTAATAACACAACAGCTGCAGTAACTCCTTTGCCTTCCTTTTAGGATATAACTGTTGACATAAAATATTATAATTGACTAAAGACTGTGAGGAAGACTGGGAACTTGATTGTGTGTAGGTTTAACTTTTTCCCAGGTAAAATTTAACATGACATTTTCTAGGCGTTAATAATGTAATATTTAATATACTCTGATTATTGGCTGGTAGGGAGGTTTAAAGGGATAAGTAGGCTTATAAGTGGTGAATGGTGGGTGAAACTCCGGAACTAACAGGCATTGTATTATATTGACAATGATCTTTATGTTTTTCCTGAGTTCATGTAGTGAATAGCACTAGGTGTGGACCAAAGAACGCTTACATTTGCTTCCTGATTAAAGGGGCCAAAGCCAGAGCATTTTCAAGAAATTTTACTACAAACCAGCAAGGCAAGGATATATCCAAGTAGTTTGTATCTAATCGGAAACTCATTGCTGGTGGCAGGTTGGCACAGTGGTAGAGCTGCTGCCTTGCAATTATGTTTATGTCCACGGTGCTCCATGTATGTAGTTTCCTTGTTCTCCCCATGTCTGTGTGGGCTTCCTCCCACAGTTCAAAGACATGTAATTTAAGTGGATCGGCTTTCCTAAAATTGGCCTGTTTGTGTATGTTTGTTCAACCTGTGTAGGGCTGATTCTCTGTCCAGGTGTTGTTCTTGCTTTGTGTCCAATGACTGTGGGATAGTCTTCAACTTCCATGCTACACTGCCCTGGATAAACAGGTTAATAAAATGGATGGGTAGGTCACTAAGAGGGGTTTAGGAGTATTGTCCTTTCAGTGCCATGTAATAGAACTTGGAGTCTTCAGGATGGGCTGTTTATGGGCAGTGTCACAAGTTCCAAAGCATTTCTGACACCAGAAGTGACTCCATGCCCAAGTTCAAAAGAACACCCTCAGTTTGCAATCCAGGAGCTGAAAGATGCAAACGGGGAAGAACATTTCTCTGACAAGGTGGTTATTGTAACCAGGAATGTTTGGTAAATGAATCAGAAGGAAAATGTGGGCCTTCTTTTTTTTCTATCATGATTTAAGTTTATTTCTCACAGGTTAAGAAAAAAATATATATAAAATCATTCATAGCTTCAAGTATATGCCATTATTGTTACATAATTAAAACAAAAATGTTTAAAATATATACAAATAAACTCAGTAAGGAACATATGTACTTAAGAACACTAAAACATAAGTAACATGATAATTATAATTGAATACTAACCCTCACCTATTCTGTTTCTGTTCTCGGTACTCAAATGTGGCAATTGGTGCCACGGCCCACCTGCCAAGTTGTTTGCCTGCCTATGGTAAAGTCATCCCGGGTGGAGGATCACAGGAATCATGGGAAAGAGGGGCCCTTTCATCGGATTGGCTGGCCGAGCAACGTTTCAGCCGCGGAATGGCCAAATGGGGAGGCAGCTTGACAGATGAGGTCTCCAGCACTCTAAAAATATCAAAATGTTATTATGTGATATCATCTACTGTTAAATTCTGCTCTGTACTTCTAAAATTTTTATTATTATGCTGTATTAAGGATTTGTTCTGTTCTGTGTATTGTATTGTATTGAACCCCTTCTTTTGACACCCACTGCACGCCCAACCTACCTGGAAAGGGGTCTCTCTTTGAACTGCCTCTTCCGAGGTTTCTTCCATTTTTCCCTACAAGGTTTTTTTGGGAGTTTTTCCTTGTCTTCTTAGAGAGTCAAGGCTGGGGGGCTGTCAAGAGGCAGGGCCTGTTAAAGCCCATTGTGGCACTTCCTGTGTGAATTTGGGCTATACAAAAATAAACTGTATTGTATTGTATTGTAAGAAGGGTCTATGAAGAAAATTTCATGTCTGACACAGAAAAGCAAAAGCTCCTTAAGCACATGAAAATATGTCAATAAATTGGAGCACCCTGAACTTGGATAGTGCAAGGCAGCAAAACATGCACTTTGGCTGATCAGAACCACCAAGGTCTAATAGCTGGATTACCATCTTTTCACAGTGCCAAGCAAAAGAAATAAACAGACCTTCCAAATATTTATGAGTCTACCTTCAACTATTGGAGTAGTTTTCTACACCATTATAAGACAAGTAAAATAATTTACATTGTGCATGATAAAAAAAGCAAATAAAAAAAATAGTGCTAATGAATCTATATGACATAAATAAGACCTCTTTCTGTTACATGCAAAAATATAATAATGATGCCACAAGTAATCAATTTTAAAATTTGACTGCACTCGTTCACAAGTCCACATAATACCTAATAGTACACAAGGTAAGATGCATTTCTTAATGTGTTGGGTGGTCCCAGATGCAAGCCTAAAAGGAGAGAAGCTAACAGAAAATCTGTATTATGAGGCACCATCTTGAGCACCGAAGCTCATGCTCAGTGAAATGCTTAACTGACAGAAGTAAAATGCTCTTGATTGGGATTTTATGAAATGTTATGAACATCCTCTCAATGCTCAAGGTCCACTGTCTCTGTACTCTGTCTACACTCTTGCAGTGATTTCAAAATGAAAAAGTTTTGGATCTTCTTTCCAATAAATTGATTAACATATAGATGTTTTTCATTTTTATCGTTTGGCCAAATGGTTCTGTTCCTAGGAGGATAAATAATAAGGACATTGGGATTATGAAGATTTCTTGACTTGTTTTCTTCAAGGATGCTTTTTGATCAACTCTTTTTTTTCTTCCCTGAGGGTCCATACTTCTCCTGTTGCCCTTTAAAGTATTGTGCTTCTTGATGCCTGGCTGTTCTTCTGACTCGACAAAAACTTCAATCTCTGCAGGAACATTCTTGGATTTTTCTATTGAATTGAGAGTAATGCCTTGTTGCAGTTATGATAGGAAGAAGCGTTCCCTCTGTGAAACCTGTTCATCCCAAGCCATCAGGATTCTATGCCTTTCCTCAGCATTCAAGTGAAGGGTATGAGGATGACTCTCGATAATATGGTTCTTTACACTTTCAAGACTTTATAGATGCTGCAGTCCACCACACAACATATAAACTAGCAAGTCTGTCTGAGGATTACATTCCATTAAAAACAGATTATGCCATTCATCTTCTGTACTAGGGATGCATTCACAGAATACACCGATGAGTTATGTTTTTGGAAACACTCCTCACCATCAATGCCCATATTAGCATACTGTTGTTTTTAAAATAAATTTTCGAGGCAGATTGATAGATATTCATGTATTCAGGTCTATACAACAGAGGCACGGTGGCGCAGTGGTAGCGCTGCTGCCTTGCAGTTAGGAGACCCGGGTTTGCTTCCTGGGTCCTCTCTGCGTGGAGTTTGCATGTTCTCCCCGTGTCTGCATGGGTTTCCTTCCAAAGACATGCAGGTTAGGTGGATTGGCGATTCTAAATTGGTCCTGCTGTGGGTTGGTGCCCTGCCCAGGATTGGTTCCTGCCCTGTGTTGGCTGGGATTGGCTCCAGCAGACCCCCGTGACCCTGTGTTTGGGTTCAGCGGGTTGGAAAATGGATGGATGGAGGTCCATACAGAGAATTTAGGGCTCTTTTTACATGCTGTATGCTTTCTAATAGGATTCTTCAGTTTCCTTTTCCTCAGTACCATATTTTTTAAGTCTGTTTTATTTCTGAACAATGTCTTTTACATCTGAATGAATGTCTTCAGTCTCCATAAACCTAGACACCTTTAGTCCATGTAAGGTATCAAGGCGTGCAGGACAGTTTCACATTACTTTAACGTCATTATACACTGTGTGATCATCTGAATAAGGGTACTCCCAAAAAACTGCCATTGCCAAAAATAACAGCAGAAATTGGCATTCATTTGGGAAAATCATTGAAAGAGGATTTGCCAGTAACATCTATTGTAGGCTCTGTGCCCTGAAGGATTGAATCTTAATGTTAAGACAGAAAGCCTGCCAAAATCACAGTCAAGTCTACCCAAAATATAACTATATTGTCTGTAAATTATAAAAATAAGCTGTATCTGAAAATACAGATACCAATAGCACTGTGGTGCAATGGTTAGCACTACTGCCTCACTGCTTTGTGGAACTGGAGTCAAATGCGACCCTAGTCCCTGTTTATAGTCTAGGAGGAATTTACATGATCTTCATTTATGCAATGATTTTTATCTAGATCCTCAAATTTACATTCCAAGCATAGGTATTTTAGATTAGTTTCCAGCTCTAAACTGGCTCATTGAATGTGTATTTAGGAGCAAACACTGTGATGGATTCCATCTTACTGCTGGGACAGTTTCTAGCTCCTTGGGACCCTAAACTTAAATAAAAATGTTTAGAAGAAATATAAATTGATATAAATAGTGCTTTAGCCTATTTGTGAAGATTATGGTAAAAAATTTGTTTTATACAATTCAGGACAGCCCCACTGAAGCTTTCTTTTCAGTTCATGAATAACAGCTGTGTCTCAGTGAGGAAACAGAACTCAGACAACCAGTATGTGTCATTCAGCTTGAAAATTAACATCAGTACTCTGGGAGAGCTGTGTGCATCAACATAATCCTTTCTCCTCCTGATGAGATAGTTGAAAATAATGGAGAAACTGAGTGGGATATGCTGAATTGCTGCATACAGAAACAGGTATCCTCCCCAACTCACAGTGCAAGTATACCATGAAGGTAAAGGAGCTTACGGCAGTTTCAAAACCCTAAACGGCAAACATTTGACGCCAATTTGGCTACCTTAATTAACCTTAATTAAAGCCATTAAACAAGTTCTATAGTTTGATTGGTTGCATCTACCTATGATTAGTGTTAGCTTCATCTTCATGAATGTGATTATTTGTTAAAATTGAAACTTTTTAAATAAGGCTTTTAGTAAAAAGATACTATAATCTTTTAATAAACCTGTGCAATTTGGCATCACATCATATTTTGTTACACGTGCATACTCCTAGTTGGATTCACTTTAACATGTTTAAACTGTTCTTCTGAATGTATTTCATTATTTGTCCATTGTACCTTTGATGAGATTTATTAGACATTTTTAAAAAAAGTTGGCAAAACTGTTAGAAATGTCCAGACATGGCTGAAGATGTTTTTGGAAACATGCAGCGTAAAAGTCAGTGATGAATTAAATGTCCTTAAGGCTTTGAAACATTAAGATTTTTGAATGTGCTCATCGGAAAGCTAATACTTCTTTCACTTAGTACAAAAGAAAATAAGGGTGTTTTGCTTTAAATTAAATTGGAAGCAGGCATCTTATTTTATATCTGTAAGTGGTTTCAGCTGGTTTTAAATCCACCAAGACTGATGTCACTTTATAAAGTACAACAGCAACAAGCCTTACTTGTAAATTATTGGATAACTTATGTATAGATGTCTATCTATCTATCTATCTATCTATCTATCTATCTATCTATCTATCTATCTATCTATCTATCTA
>JANRMT010062848.1:3700349-3721384 GCA_026402145.1 Polypterus bichir lapradei
ATAGTTGTTGCTCAGAGCTTCGCTTTTGTTAAAGTGTGCGCTTAAGAATGTTGCTGTGCCGATAAGTTTTGTTATGACTATTCAACGTAGGCTGCTACAGTCGCCTATATATTTGGTTAAGTTCACAGTTAAAAGTATAAGGATTCTTGGCGGTAATTTTTTGATCTCGTCCGTAGAGTTTTGTCTGTTTCTTCGCGTTTGATGAATACTTCACATTTGGAATCCCAAATTTTCCTTTAAAGCATCTGGAGAAGGCAGCGCCGATGACGGCGTCGGTCAGAGTGCAGTCATGGGCTTAATGGATTCTGTCAGTGGTGTTCAGCTGCAATACCTACTGTTCTCCTTTGAAGGGAAGTGTGGCCTTTTTGTTGTTGAGGGGCTGCAAACATAAAACGTCAGATTTCCAATTACATTGTGTTTTAATTGTACATTCTAGGGATGGCCAGTTGTGGTTATTTATGAGATCATCTGAACGTCTTGGATGCGACCCCAGAAACCTCACCTTCGACAACATAATCATACTTTTCTCTTACTGAGGTGCAACTCCAGCAGTGATCTGTAAAGGTTTTAGGTGACCTATCATTGTTATTATTCATAATATTAACAAATTAATACCAGGTCGTTTAAAACGTAATCAGAAGTCGTAATATTCACCTAAAGACCGGACTTCAGCAGCTTTTAGTGTGTTGGCGTGTGTGTTTATGCTCGTGTAGGATTCCTCAGGACACTTACGGCTTTTCCACAGGCCTGTTTGAATAGTTTATGAACAGATCTAAACATGCGCAGTGTGTGTGTTATTTGGAGTGGGGGTTTGGGGGTTGGTTGTTAGTTGGGGAATGTGCGCTTGAGTGTGTCCTATAAGTGCTGCTCAGTCCAGCGCCTTGCGCTTTTTGCTACTGGGTAGGATTGTGATTCCACCCGATCCCCAGAACTGGTTAAATCACATCCATGCAATGCATGAATTAGTAAACGTGCAGTGTCAGGGTGCAGTTGATAGTGTGCATTCCTTTCCATCGTGTTATGTTCATAAGATTGGATTTGTGTCTCTGAAGAATTTAGAAAACTACGACTGAGGCAGTGAATGTACTTGCATTCTGGTATGTGTCTTGCAGCTTTCATTCACTAAAGGCTACAAAGCGGTTTGAATCTAGCAGCTTCAGTTTCGCTAACATTATAAAATGCACTTTTTATTTCAAAGGTCATTCACTCGCGATGAGCTCTGCTCCTGTTCTGCTTCTATAGTATAATTCACCAGGATGCTGAAAGTTACAGAATACAGTATGACTTAACTTTCTTTTTACATTTTCAGTGTGTGAAATTAACCTTGAGTGGTATAGTGAATAAATGTGGCTCCCTCAGAGCTACAGGAGACTGGCTGTGAATCCTGGCCAGAGCATTACATTTTTTATATTTACTTATTTGGCTGATATCTTTATCCAAGGCAACTTACAACATTTATGTTCCAACCAGTAATGGCGCACTGCACTATAACGTGCAGTAAATACACTTGACTTGAGCATTGATAGTTTTCATACTCTTTCTCTGTACTTTTAGCGTTCGTTTCCTCAGAGGTTGATGTGCTTGCTGCTTCCTGAGCAGCTCTTCTTTTCTCCACCTTGGCAGCCCGCTTCTTCTCTTCTTTTCGTGTTAAAACTGATTAAGTCAGTGTTTGTGTTTCAATTACTTAGTACGTTTTCCTTAATTTTTCCCTTAAGATGGCACTTAAGTGTTCAATCTGCATCAAGAATGATTTAAGATATGAAGAGGTAGGGGAAGTGACAGCAAGGGTGCGAGAGAATGAAAACGGCGCTCGTACACATTCGCTGCACGGCCGCCCTACTGATCACTACTGGGAGTTGATTCTACAATAAAATAAAATAAAAGTGAAAAGAGGACTAACCTTGGAGGTCACTCACCACCTCGAAAGCGGATAGTAGACGTCACGTAGTATATGTGTACAAAATTTCAGGTCAATCGTTCAAGCGATTTGCGAGCTACAGGTGATTTAAAATCCTGGACAGACAAACAAATATCCACAGTAGCGTATTATGTAAGAAGATAGGTTAAATTTCTTTTGTTTTTCCAGTTGGAGCACAGGGAGGTCAACTGACTTGCTCATGATCAATAGCATGATTTAAACCCACAACCTCAGGGCTTGAAGTCCAAAGCTTTAACTGCTACACTACATAGTGTAAAGTTTACACAGTGCTATTAGTCCTCCAATTTTTATACTAAATGTGTGTGTATGTTAGGTTGTACCTGGTGATTGAGTGAGGTTATCAAGAACAACATTTATATTTATAGGACGTTTTCATACAAATGATGCAGCTCAAAGTGCTTTACAAGACAAAGGAAGAATACAAAATATATATATATATAAATAAGATTAGGCAGTACTAAGTAATAAAGAGTAAAGTAAGGTCCGATAGACAGGAGGACAGAAAAAACAAAACAAAAACTCTAGAGGGCTGGAGAAAAAAAACAAAATCTGTAGGGGTTCCGAGGCCACGAGACTGCCCAGCCGCCACTGGGCAGAGGGTAGGTTAAGGGTAGGCCCTGTGATGTACTAGTGCCCAGTCTAGGGTTGGCTGTTGCATTGTGCACAGCTCATTCAGGGATAGGCCCTGGCTCTTCATGACTCTGAACTGAATAAAAGGAGTCTATAAATAGATGGATGGAAATAACCTTTACCTGTTGTTTTACATCAGCAGGATTTTGTCCTGCATTAGTCTTGCATTGATATAAACCCCAGATGCAACCAGTAAACTGTCACTGTGCAAATCATGGTTCATATTTTCAGGACCTATGCATGTATAAAACATCATCCACTTTAAAAACATAACACCGAATGTTCAACCTGATTAAGACTGTGCTGAGTGAGTCTTTCACTGTGATTTGCCTTTTAGGGTGTTTACAGGGGTGGATATTGAAATGTACCCTTATAAATGACATTTTTAGTTGTTTGTGACATTGGAGTAGGTGTTCATGTAGTTAGTATACATTCACAGATCAGGTAGCATGAGATAGATTAACAGGAGTAATCTCTTCTGAATTGTTATTGTTGACCAAAATACATAATAAGTTACATTTTGAGGTGCTTAAACTGACTGATACTGGTTTGTACAGCTGTGATTTACATTTTAACATACTTGTGAGATGGTATCCGGTATTCACTCCTGAAATTTCCATTCTGAGGCATTCACAAAATTTCACTGCTGTACATGTGGGAATCACATTATGAGATTGCAGTGAGGATTGTTAGTGAGCCACACAGCTGCAAATTACATTTTGAGGTTTTCTTGACATGGATGACCTGGGTCTATACTAGGGAAAGGTTCACAGTAGTTGATAGTTAGGTCAACTGTATTTTTTGACATTAGCAAAATGTAATCCATCCATCTTCCAACCCGCTGAATCCAAACAGGGGGTCACGGGGGTCTGCTGGAGCCAATCCCAGCCAACACAGGGCACAAGGCAGGAACCAATCCCGGGCAGGGTGCCAACCCACCGCAGGACACACACAAACACACCCACCACACACGGGGGCCAATTTAGAATCGCCAATCCACCTAACCTGCATGTCTTTGGACTGTGGGAGGAAACTGGAGCAAACCCACTGGGAGAACATGCAAACTCCACACAGGGAGGACCCGGGAAGCAAACCCGGGTCTCCTAACTGTGAGACAGCAGCGCTACCACTGTGCCACCGTGCCGCCCCGTCATAATATCCAATGGGTAGAATTTTTTTTTTGCCTATTTAGGTGTCAAGTGGTTTTATTGTCATACCATCCATACACAGTATTGCTGCATGCAGTGGCACAAAATAACATTTCTCATGTCTGCAATGCAACATATATATAAATAAAGACAACTGCAAGACATTTAAAGAACTAAACTAAACTATAAATAGACAAATGAGTAAATAAAAACAACAGGTAAGTGAATAGATAGTAATCATTTAAATAGGTAGTAATAAGTAAGTCAATTATAACAACTAATAATAAAAAAACAACAGTAGTGACAAGTTTAACAAATATACTGCATATAAATAAGCCACTAGGAGCAGATCTGAGGATAGAGAGACAGCACAGAGTTCAGAGAGCCAAGGAGCAGAAGCTGTTACAGAGACTGGCCTAACCGGCGTAGATGCTATAGTATCCTCTGCCAGATGAAACTGGAACAAGGAGACTGTGGAAGGGGTGGAAGTAGTCCTTAACAATGCTATAGGCATTGCAGATGCAACACTGTATAATAATATTTTTAATTGTGTGCAGAGCGGTCCCAATGATCTTTTCAACTATGTGCACCTTATGGTCAAAGAAACTGCAGTTCCCAAACCAGACAGTCATGCAGCTGGTCAGAATGCTCTCAATGGTACCACTGTAGAATGTGGTGAGGATGGGTTTGAGGAATGCTTGTCTTCTTCAGCCACTGAAGGAAGAGAAGATGTTCCTCTGCTTTCTTGGCTATGGTGGTGTTAATTGACCAAGTAAGGTCGGCTACCAGGTGCACACTATGGAATTTGGTGCTCTAGACCAATTCCAATGCAGAGCCCTCAACGTGCAATTTCTCCACCTTAAGAGACAGGTTGTTGCACTTGCAACAGGATGCCAATTATTGTATCTCCATTTTTTAAGCTGACTCATTGATTAAGAGACCCACCATCGTTGTATCATCCATAAACGTAATGATAGTATTAGTCAGAAGAATGAGCAGAAGCGGGCTGAGTACAAAACCCTTGGTTGTACCACTGCTCACTGTGATGGTACCGTGGTGTCTCGTATTTCGAATGATTCTAGCTTTGAACATTCCAGAGTTCAAACGCTAAATTCAAGAAAAGTATGATCCTTTAGCGTTCGAATTGGAAAAACTGATTCAGACTTCGAGCAATTGAGAATTCAAATAGCCTCCTGAAACAAATGAAGTTTGAAGTATGAGGCACCATTGTACTAGAGATGGTGTTTTTGACACAGACTATTTGGGGTCTCCCTGTTAGGAAGTCCATGATCCAGTTGCATAGGGAAAAGTTTTTACCTAGCAGGACCAACTTCCATATGAGCTTCTGAGGTATGATAGTTTTGAAAGCTGAACTGAAGTCAGTAAAAAGCCTTCTAGCATATGTGTCTCTTTTGTCCAGAAGTGACAGTGCCAGAGGAAGAGTAGATAATATGACATCTTTATTGGAACAGTTCTGGTGATAGGCAGTGAGAGAGAATCATGTGATGTGGGAATTCCAGTTTTCAAGTGGCCCAAGACTAGCCTCTTGAGGCACTTCTTGATGACAGATGTTAGTGCTATAAGCTCATACTCATTGAGGCACATTGAGGACTTCTTCAGTACAGGTATGATGTTGGTGATTTTGATGCACTTGGGGATGAGTCCCTGCCTCAGGGAAATGTTGAAAATGTCTGTAATGACATCTGTCACCTGGCTTGCACAGTAGCACTTAGTCAGGTATGTTGTCTGGTCCAGCAGCTTTGCATGGGTTCACATTCAACAAAGTCAGCTGTGGACAAGCACACTACCTATTCTTGCTGAGGAGAGATGAATGTCCTTGCAGGTATGCCATTCAGGGTATGCAGAAGTTATTTAGAACATCTGGAAGGGAATCATCACCACTGAAGACAGGTGGTCTTGTCTTTTTGTCTGTAATAGCTTAGATTCCCTGCTGCATGCTCTGTGTGTCTCTGCTGTCCTGAAATTGGCTGTGGCTGTGGAAGAGTTCAGAAACCTCACAATATGAAGAATAAAAGGATGATTCGGCTCCTGATTGATAACTGTGCTGCACTCAACATGCTTCTACATTTAGATAATGTTCGCGTTGAATTCCTCCTACCCAATTGCACAGCAGTGCTTCAGCCATTGGATTTGGGCATCATTCGCACCCTGAAAGTTCATTATCACATGGAAATGCTAAAAAAAATTCTCATCAGCATAACTTGTAGGCAGGAGGAGATTAAAATTAACACGAAAGAAGCTATTGTAATGATTGCAAACGCCTGGACGCAAGTTAAAGAAAGCACTATAGTAACAAATACAGAATCTCATTACAGCAAAATTTTCGTTACAAGAAATATTTTTTTTAGGTCTCTGGGAGTTTGTTGTTACGGAATTTTACCTGTATTCTGTTTGTCCACTTATTCCTCCACTCATTTCACCTTTTTTTGAAGCCTAGCAGCATGCATTCGTATATTTTGGATTTACTTTTAAAAAGTGGAATGTATAACATTTTTTGTAATAAAAAATTAACTGAGGATAGTTTAAAAGTTGTTGATTGGAACACATTTTCTCAGCAAGTTGTGGAATGGATTGAGCATCATTTTTATAAAACAAGGAAAACAGGACCACAAAGCCATTATTCTGTCAAGTTTGATTTTACTGTAAATTATAGGGTCAGTTTACTTAATATAGTAAACAAGTCAAATACTGTATAAATAAAAATATCTAATGCATTGCTAATAATTTTTCTGAGTCATTTAACATCGATATTCTCAGCTTTTACAATGATCTCTGTTTCATTCAGGGTTTAATTCTGAAATTTCATTTTTGTTCCCTTTAAGACTCCCTGGGATAAAGTTTACATGCACTTTAACTGTGTAAATTTGGTTTCAGTAAACTTTATCATGTTGCTTTTCTTTTCCTTTGTATAGGAGAAAACTAGCCAAAGAGCAAATGTGGTTTGCTCAGTGTTTATCAGGAAATAGGGAGAAGATCTAATTGCCAGTATTCAGTGTGAGGAAGAGTTTATTCAAAATTTACTGCCATCAGTTTTCAGAAAGCCTCTGTCTGTCTGCCTCATGTGCCAAATAAAACTGAAGCAAATGAAAACATACGGACAAGCAGAATGGAAATGTCTCAAATTCTGTTTTCTACCTTTCTCTGGTTTCTTCATCAATGGGACTAACTAAGTATGCTCACCAAAATTATTGTCATTGAGAGGCCAGGAAAAAATAAACTCCAAATATATAAGTTAAACTAACCTACTGGCTGATGACCCCTTTCTCCCTTTTTAATCCATTAAGTTTGCTGCAACAATCAGACTTCTCTGGCTAAGAGAAAAAAAATCTGATGAAGGCAATGGCATATATTGTTAAATGACATATCAAAACATATCAAGAATTGCTGCAGAGAATCCTAAAATATTTTCAATGAGGTCTCTCAGCAAAAGCAACAATATGTTTAATTAGTACTTGTTTTGAGGAAGGGTATGGACATGTAAAGATGCCCTGTTAGGTAGTTTTGGACCATACCCTATGTTGAAGTTACACCAAGAATTTCAGGGAATCCTATATCTGAGACTGTCCATTCCTAAATTATAATTAAAGTAGATAGATAGATACATTAGGCTTTATTTGGCCTCAGGAGGAAATTTAACTTTTTACAGAAGTTCTATAAATAATTAAATAAATACAAACTTTTTTTGTCTGAACACACACCAGAATGACTATAAAGCAAGAAAATTGAAAAGAAAGAAAACTTCTGATTTGGCTATCACAGTCACAGTGAAGAATATGGTGGTAACTGGTCAGAGCTATTTTAAAGTCCTCAATGTCCATAATTTTATTGAGTCTTAGAGCACAGAATCCTTATGATGGTCCTCAAAGTAGTCTGAGATCATGACAGTAGAATCTAAGTAGAGAAACAGCATATGATTGTTTCCATTTCCGCATGAATTTGAATGCTTCAAATATAGAAATTCTAAGGGCAAGTCTATTTAATACTGTCACATAAGGGCGTAGTGGTGGCTATGAGGCTAAGGATCTGTGCTGGTATCCTGAAGGTTGCCGGTTCGAATCACTGCCAAAAGAGATTATACTCTGCTGGGCCCTTGAGCAAGGCCCTTAACCTTCAATTGCTCCAGGGATGCTGTACAATGCTCTGACCCCAAGGGGTATGTGAAAACTAACAAATTCCTAATACAAGAAATTGTATAAGGTGAAATGAACAAAAAAAATTGTTTGTCCCATACCCAGTTGCCTTTTTATTGATTTCCTTTTGCATATGATGCTACTCAATGTGACTTTATATAAAATCCTAACTTGTTTTAAAGCTACATTGTATTTCTCCAGGGGTTCAGGAATATAATGTATATGAAACAACCAAATATCTGAAAAAATATATACATTCAGTAACGATCTGTTGCTATTACTTTTTTAATGTGCTTCTCTGTGGCATTTTAATGCCACAAATGCTCTGGTTAATTCTGTAAATATTAAGGGTACACTCCTTTGGATAGCTGTCGTAGACATTTGGACATCAAGCAGACATGAGGTAGGTGATCAAAATAGATTACAGCTTTTCTAGAATAACAGCTTAGTAATAACAATAAGAGTCAAAACCCAAATGAATTATGTTAGTACATTTCTGGTTTAAGTATTACCTTTTAATACTGAAACCTCGCCATGGGATATTATTGCTTTTGTGAGTGAAGATGGTTTGCAAGAGCCATGAAGAGAGCATTAAGCCTGTTTTCACACAAAAATGAGCTCCAACTTGCATTCATTTTTCATTTTTGAAATGTTTCATTCCTTTGTGTTTTCCTTTTCAGGTCTAGCTTTAACACTGTTTGGACACTAATGACATCATGTGGGTTGCCGGTATTTTTATAGTCTGGATATTTAACATATTTGAAGCATGCCAAGGAGATCTGCTTTCATCTACAAAAGGTATATTGCTTTATATTTCTTTCTATAATGTCGTATTTGCTGCTTTCATTAAATGTCAAATAGATCTTAATTACCTATTTAATATTAGTTAGTAATTATTCATCATCAGTCCTAAAGTTTTGGGTTACCCACTTTGTTTTTTGCATTTACAGAATAAGCAGAGTAGGTGACATGAAGTTCATAATATTTCACATGTTTTAATATTGTTTTTATCGGATCTTTAAAGTATATTATTGAAGGTTAGATGCTACTTTGTTTCTTGTAAGCTGCTTAACACTAGAATTACTAGAGCCTACGAAAAAACTTGTAGATCCATCCCACCTTAAATCGCTTCTCACCTCTCCGTCAGTGTCTTTTGTCCTGTAAATGTGTCAATAAGCAGCAAGTAGCCAGCTGCCTGTTATCACATCCCCCCACCCCACACAGTTTTCTCAGCTAAAGTCTGTTACCTGCGTGTCAGTTGCTTAGAGTTGTATAGAGTGAGAAGTCAAGCAAAATTACACCTTTTATAAATACTATATCATTATTTGGAACACTTGCATTTCATGTGTGTTCCGTGTCTGCAACAATCTATGTAAACACATCGTTAAAACAGAACCGTTTTTCATGTTTTAGTAATAACTGACAAAATGCAGACATGAAGTGTATAATGTGTGAAGCCTGAAGTCCAAATATCAAAGAAACACTTTTCATAAAAGGTACAAATATAACAGAACAAGTGTGTTTTTATTCAAAAATATAACTGCAGACAAAAAACCCGTATTAGGGTGCGACATTGACATGCAATTGCTAAGACCGCTTCGGTGGCACAGCGGTATCAACTGTTGACTGGTAATCAAAGCTTCACGGGTTTGATCCTGGACGAGTCCGTTTTGAGAAGTGAGCTGCTCGTATTCTTACTATTTTAGAATAAAAACATACATTTGATTCCAGTCTGTAACAGCCGGAGTAATTTATGATACTTGTAAAGGTTAGCTTTGTTCTTTTTTTTTATTCAGTTTTATTCTCTCAGTTGCGTTCACGATCCATTCCCCCCCCTCGCATTTGACACTGCTGTTTTCACATAAAGATGCGCTATAACAGAGGTGAACTCAGATCATGACAACACTTCTATATTGGAGCAAGAATGCACTGTTGCCATCGCTGTACTTTGTATATGTACATTTGAAGCTCTGCACTCTACTTGTGACTTTACGCTGTAGGAAGTAAGTAAACAACTCAATGTAAATAACATTCTATCTGGCTCTTATGTAAGTAACATATAAATGTTAATTTTTGGGCACATACACCATCCTTTGCATTGCAACAGGTACACACGTCGTAAATGTAGGAAAGGCAGTTGTTGCAGCACAGAGAAAAAAAAGAAAGAGACAAATATATGAGACATTGGGTATAAATTTATGGTACTTGTAAATGTTAGCTTTTTTCAGTTTTATTCTCTCAATGACGATGACGCTCTAACATCCCCCCCCACCCCACCGCCTCTCCTGATCTTACTCTGAGTAAAAGGCGTCAGCGTAAATTCCCACCAGATCTGACTCTGTTCGTTTTCAAATAATATTGCATTAGTGCGATGATGTTTTGTGATTGGTACTATTCAGGTCATAAAATGATTTCTTCAAAATATCATATACTAGCAAAATACCCGCACTTCGCAGCGGAGAAATAGTGTGTTAAAGAAGTTATGAAAAAGAAAAGGAAACATTTTAAAAATAACGTAACATGATTGTCAATGTAATTGTTTTGTCACTGTGTTGCTGTCATATATACTGTACATACATACATATATATATATCTACATATATATATATACTGTATATAGCAAAATCCCCACGTTTCGTAGCGACGAAAAACTGCTTTTAAATTTTTATTAAGAAAAAAAGAAAACCTTTTTAAACTGAGGGAAAATACACCAATAACTATCTGTTAAGGATCTCTTTGTATACCACGTTGTCAGTTCAGCACTCCGGTTGTAATATGACCAAGCTGTGCACTGAGATTACTTTTGAGAATGCAACGTATAGTTGTCCAAGAGAAGAGCAATGTTGCCTCAAATCAATGCCAACCTTTTGTAGGGTCTGTCCCTGAGACTTATTAATTGTCATCGCGAAGCAGAACCTTACTGGAAATGTGAGGCATTTGAATTGAAATGGGAGATCAGAGGGTATAACGGTGATGCGAGGAATACATTCAGAGTGTGGCGCTCTGCAGTTTTTTTGTGTAGCTGCCTTCACACAGCTTCTCCGCTGCTTTATAAACGAGCGCCATATAAGGCCGTCGTTTCTCTTTGCTTCGCGGTTCTGTACTGTTTTATTGTTCGTTTATTATGATTGTTATAGTTATTGTGTAGCTATTCGAGACTTACTTTACTGTTCAGGTACCCATTTCCTTTATTTAAGCCTCTCCGCTATTTTTTGTTCGTTTATTACGATTATAGATATTTATTGATTCCCTTCTTTAGCTGACTGCCTGCTCATATAAGGCGCTCCGCTGGTTTTTTGTGAAGCAGCTTTTACACAGCTTCTCCGCTGTTTTATAAACGAACGACATATAAAGCCATCCTTTTTCCTTGCTTTGCCAAGGAAGTTGCCTTTTTATTTAATCCACGGGTTCTCCGCTGTTTTATTGTTTGTTTATTACGATTATTATAGTTCTCTTTATATATCACGTTGTCAGTTCAGCACTCTGGTTGTAATATGACGAAGCTGCGCAAGCTCACTCTTGAGAATGCAACGTATAGTTGTCCAGGAGAAAAGCAATCTTGCCTGAAATCAATAGCAACCTTTTGTAGGGTCTGTCCCTGAGACTTATTACTTGTCATTGCGCAGCAGAGCCTTACTGGAAATTGTTGGCATCTGAATTGAAATGGGAGATCAGAGGGTATAAAGGGGATGCGATGAATACATTGAGCGTGGAGAAACTCTAGAGACAACGTGTGTATTAACTTGTGGATTTTTCTGTGAGTATTTGGTGGCAGCGTGACGAAGTTGCTTCCCGCAAGACCGCGTTAGCTGTGGAGCTCAGCTCGGAGCATATTCTTTTCCTACCTTGTCAATTGTGTAATGCGTTTTTTGAACAGGTTTGATGCATGGAAATGATCACTCGTACTGCATTCAGTCAGTTCACGTGAGCTGCTCTCTTGTGTGATGTTGCGATGTCCACAGCTTTATTTAATGTTAGCTAAGACCCGGCACTTAAAAGTTTCTCGCTACAGCAATTTTAACTCCGTTACAAAGAGATCCAAAGTCTTGTTTATACCTCGTGTTGTCTCATTAAACTTGTATCTCGCGAATAAGGTATTCAGCGTTTTTCTTCAGCGCTCTTTGGGAGCTCTTCCTTCTTTTCTACGTACTGCGTTCACAGTCAGTTCACGTGATTACGTGGGAGGCGTGATGATGTCTCACGCAGTTCCGCCCCCCACGGCCATCGAGCTAGTCCATTACAGTATATGGAGAAAAATAGGTTCCAGTTATGACCATTACGCGTAGAATTTCGAAATGAAACCTGCCCAACTTTTGTAAGTAAGCTGTAAAGAATGAGCCTGCCAAATTTCCGCCTTCTACCTACACGGGAACTTGGAGAATTAGTGATGAGTGAGTGAGTGAGTGAGGGCTTTGCCTTTTATTAGTATAGATACGTACGTCTGTGTTTTTTTTTTTTTGACATCATACACCATAAGGTGCATACTAATTTTGTGTGAGCTGGAACACTCAATAAAACTGAATAAAAAAAATAAAGTGATGGTGAGATATGAAGAAGGCAGATTCACCAACGTTTGTGTGTCAGTTTTTATCCCTCCAGATCAGAGAATGTCCAGTTCCATTGCCTCAAAACACTACTCACATCTACAGTTATTCCCAGTTTCAAATAAAAACCAACAGTGTCAGATACCTAGGGCGGTACCATGTATCGTGATTGTGAGAATAAAAGTGAAAAAAAAGGTAACTTTTACAAGTACAGTACTATACATGTACACGGTCTGTTACAGATGCAAACCAAATGTATGTGTGTACTGTATAATATTAACAATAAGAGCAGCTCACTACTGAAAACAGTAAACGTAGGAGGCAGTGGGGATCGAGCTGGTGGCCTCTTGATTACAAGTCAGCAAACCTTACCTCTACACCACAGAAGCTGTTGTAATGTCCTTGAACCTTTTATGAAAGTGTTTATTTGATCTTTGGACTTCAGGCTTCACGCATTCTATAGTTTATGCCTACATTTTGTAACATTTATTACTAAAATATGAAAAAGTTTCTGTTTTAACAATGTATTTACACAGATTACTGTAGAAACAGAACACATATGAAATGCATGTGTTCCAAATAACGATCTATTATTTCCACTCTAAAACTCCAGCAGTTTACTCCCAGATAATCTTACAAGGCATGAGCTGGGAAAACTTAGTGAACGTTCTGCGACGGTGGGGGATGGAATAGCCGGATGCTTGCTGCTTGTCTTAATCGGCACATTGACAGGACAAAAGACGCTAATGGAGAGGTGCGAACGGATTTAAGGTGGGCCGGAGTTACGAGTTTTCTCATAGGCTCTGGTAATTTTAGTGTTAAGACTCTGATCTTGATTTCATTTAATTTGTATTTATTCATTTTATTTATATGCTTTCTTCATATACGAGGTGAGACACAAAAATAACCGGACTGGGCTTGGGGCTTTCTTGGAAAACGTCTGGACGTCGGCCGAGTGTGAATCATAGAACTATATCCCCTCCTACACGCCCTATCAAACTGCCGACCGGCTAGGTATATCCTGTGAATTGCCCAGTCAGTATTTGCACAACAATCACTACCTGAGTTGCCACTATAACATTGGGTGAAAAAATCAAACAGAGAATCAACATCAAATTTTTCATGAAATTGAACAAAACAGCCACAGAAACTTATGAAATGATAAAAACAGTGTACAGCGATAACAGTTACTCTAGGATATAAGTTTTTGAGTGACACAAACATTTCAAGGAAGGACAGGGAAATGCGGAAGACGTTCAATGCCCAGGTTGAGACCGGGGTGGGTGCTTCACCAAGACAACGCTCCTGCGCACAATGCTTTTTCCGTAAAGCAGTTTTTGACTGACAAAGACATTGCTGTCCTCGATCATCCTCCATATCCACCCGATTTAGCTCCTTCTGATTTTTACTTGTTCCCGAAAATCAAAAGTGACCTGAAGGGAACACATTTTTCTGCAGTGGAGGAAGTGCAGATAAAAACGGCAAGCCTGTTGAAGAGCCTCAAGCAAGAAGACTTCCAGCACTGTTTCAATCAATGGAAGATACGTATGGAGCGGTGTAGAGATCGGGAGGGGGAGTATATAGAAGGTGACAATGTTTAGAACACTGTAATTCATCAATAAATATTTTGTTTTTTACCAATCCGGTTAATTTTGTGTCTAACCTCATATGTAATCATTGTGTGAAAAGAGGACTACATTTTAATACATGTGGTAATGAGTAACACTTTAGAAAGTGTGTCATCAGTACTGTTTCAGGTACTCACATAATCCTCCATTGAACACTCTAAGGCTATGTCCATACTATTACGTTTTCATTTAATAACAAATCAAAACTATGTCTCTGTGCACCAACATTTACACATTGTTTACAAAAGTATCTCCACACTAAAATGACTGAAAATGCAAATGACATAGCTGTTCGCCTACACTGGGCATGTGTGGTTCAGCGAAAGCAGGAAGAGGAAGTGCCCTCCATACTAGAATATCATTTGCAGCTTTACACACAGAGAACAGCAACGGTGAATACAAAAACCAATACAATTAGTTGTTTTATTTGGACTGACAATGAGGTAAAATTGTTATTGAAAGAAACGCTTGAGCATAAGGTGAGCAAAGTGGCTCAGAAATTGTAATGAGCAGGACTTGAAGATATGGAAAAAGATGATCTGCTGTGGCAACCCCTTACAGGAGCAGCCGAAAGAAGAAGAAGAAGAAGACCATGCTTTTTAAACAAAAACATACCAGTTTGGACATACTCTAGTTGGATATCAAATAATGTGTGTGACCATGAAAGACAAACAAGCAGCAAAAAAGTTTTCTAAACAGAGTGTCTCGCCAGGGCATGTGCAGTGGCAGAGGCCTCTAGACTGCTAGTCAGGTTGTGTTCATTTGAATGTGATTAGTAGCTTATTGGAGGTTGAATAAGAATCAACAGAATAAGAAACATTTTGGAAATAATTAATTTAGTTGAGCAGCTCATCTTAAAAGCATATGGTTTTTCATTTTTAATGTGACCTTGTAACTATTTGTTTGGCTTGGAATGAAAGTTTTCCTGTGAAAACCAAACCATAGAGTAGTAAGGCAATTCTGGCTACAGCCCTAAATGTGCCTTCTGCAGTGTTTTGCCCTGGTAACCACTGACATTTATTTATTGTCTGTCAGTGTTGTTGAACAGAAAGATATAAGAATGCTTATTTTCCTTAGATGTGCAAACACATAGATTTTGAATATTTTTCCTTATTGTGCAACCTTTTGGCATTTGCACGTGCAACATAACCTGCTATTAAGATGAAGAGAAGGTTAATTTCTGTTAATTTTCATTTCAATAGCTGAATCATTTTTTTTTCTCTGGAAATATGTAATGCTGCTCTGTAGTATTTCCAGAGCAAATTTTCAGTTTCAGTTCAGTTGTAAGAACATTTTTAAACTCTGATTGCTCCTGTTATTGAAAGATTTTACCTGTAATAAAAAAAAACTACTCCAGGTTATGACCAGCAGTCTAAGGATCATCATGCCATCAGTATACCTGTGGTATTTGTAATAATCATCATGCCATTACACTTGTAAGTAAGCCAAGACTGCCCCTTCGTATTTCAAGGAGTTTGAGATAAATTATTTTTAATTACCATTTCTTTTTTTTATTTTTAATTAATCTTTCAATGGTGTTTTAATTCCAGTTTGCTTTTCTATTCAGTAGCAGTAAGATAAATTCTGTTTTTAATCACAGTTGTCTTATGTGTCTCTTAACTTGTGTACCCTTTCATGCACCATTCTCCCCAGAAGTGTACTGCAAATGAGGTTAATTTCCTATAAAATGCACCAAGCATTACAGTTTTGTGAAAGGTTCCAGCTTTCATTGAAGTGTCATTTACTGTAGGTATATGTGGCAGTTTGTCCATTGTTTTTTGTTCACCTAAATTACTTCATAGTAGCATGCAGACTTTCTCTGTTAGTGTCTACAATATGGTGTGAGGAAAGGTAAAACGTTAAGTGACAGTGAAATGTAAGAAGTCTTATGGAACTTGCAACAGAATTGTCTTATGGAATTGGAAATGAAATAGGTGCAACTGGAACTGACAACAGTTAGGAGAGGCTACAAATAACAAGTGTCTACGACCTTATTATTTGTGCGCTTAATGGATTTTTAATGTTTAGACTAAAGAATTGATAATTATAACTGAGAGAAAATTTACATCTCTTATTTTTATGGTGACATATAAATGTGTCATCTCTGGGTATATTTTCTGTTTGAGACTGTTAAGTTGATTAAAGCAAAGTGCTCAGTTTTACAAATGTTGTCTAACCTTGTGCAATGAAATAGGAAGGAAAAATGCTAGCAAGCTATGTCATGTTAAAGTTTGTTAAAGTATGTTATCTTTCACAGGGGAAAGAGTTCAGCTATGCAGGAGCTTATTTGTGAGTAATAATATAAGACAAAATGAATTTTACTCTCAGTTTGTACAGGTCAGTTGCAGTTATCTACATTATCCAAGATAAAATTAAGGCAGTTGTTCAACATTTGAATTTTTGCATCAATGTACAGAGATTTTTCCTACCCTTCATAAGTTCTTGCCAAGTAATGAAACTGATGTAGTTGACTTTCTAACAGGACGTAAATGTGTCTGATAAGCAATAGCTTGCTTTCTGATTAAAGGGATTTAAAAATGGATTTGCAGTACTTTTTTGTTTCAGTTCACCTGTTCATTATCTTCTAAGAACTCTGTACAAATTGCTATAAATTGAGATTTAGTATTTGAATCTGAAATCAAACCTTTAGGAAGCATCAATCTTCTCATATTGGTACAGAGCTGGCATAGTGCTATTTATAAACAAATTCCTCTTTGAGAGTGCAATTTCTTCTGTTATGACATTAAAATCAAAATACATAGACTGATTGACAAGAACAGAAATAACTTTGAAGATGATACCTCTAAAACCTAACTCAATCAGTGTTCTCCACAACCAGATTCATTTACTGCATACCATATTTGTGAGGACATTAGATCATTATCATTCTGTTTAAAAAAACCTTAATAACTTTAGAATGCTTTGTGCAGATTGTGACAGTTAACCCACATGTATGCATTTCAGTAGTTAAATATTGTATTAATGACTGAATAGCATTTTACAAAATGCTTTTTCTAGGGGTACACATTGAATGTATAGATCTGATAAACCAGAAGTGCTTGTAAACTACTGGTACAGAGTGCGGGAAGGCGGTAGGGTAGGGGTTGGTCACTGAGCATTAGGGGTTACCTTTCTGCAATTTCTGTTAGAATAGCTTATGTTCCTCTTTAAAGAATTTTCTTTGTGTTTCAGTAAAATTTGATCACAAGAAAAACAAGAATGAGTCGTGATATGTTTAAGCAAGGGAAATTGTGTGATTTGGGTTTCAGGACATTGAGCAGTGATCTGTGGCAAGGAATACCACATGTAGGAAGGTTTTAGTAAGGTGGCAGTCAAACTGAGTCTACTAGTGGCATAGGTTACCCAACATTGTCAATTATGGTACTGGGTCTTGTGGCATTAGGTTCAAGACACAATTTATCTTTCTTTTTATAGTCCTTGTGCTGAACTGTGTGGGATGAAAAATACAGCACCTAAAATAGTCTGTGGACCAGTCTAGTACTAAATGGAATTAACTTTTGCCTCCAGAACATCCTGAATTTTTTTTAGACATGAATTCATGAAGTTGCTGGAAACATTTCTTAGTGATTTTGGTTGTTTTTCTCACCTTCTGTGTCATATTATCCCAAAGGTGTTCAGTCAAATTGAGATTTGTGTAAATCATCAAAGTAAACTGAAGTCACTGTCATGCTCTTTGAACCAGCTTGAGATGCTGACTGCTTTGTGGCACATTATCCTGCTTGAAGCATCCTTATGAAAATGAGTAGACTGTGGCTTAAAAGGGATGCATATGATCAGTATCAATGCCTACAGTATGTATGTTGTGTCACTCAAATGACACTCAGTTGGAATTGAGGTCGAATGTATACCAACAAAATATTCCCTACTTAGTACTTAGTGCCACCAGCTTGTATTGTGTGCGCAAGCACAAGGCAGGATGGATTCATAGATTATTTCTATCTATGCAAATTTCTCTCCCTGGCCCTGGGCTCTTTAAGTCATAGCAAATATTGAGATTCATTAGACCTTTGATGTTTTTACACTATAGCCTCATTTTTCTTTTCTTGGCTCCGAGAGGAGGAACCTGGCATAGTCCGCTTGTGCTGCTCATGAAATGTGTTGTTGCTTTATGCAAATGAAGGATGCAACTGAAGTGAATGATGGCCCATGCGAATATGACGACTATCCATAGAGTGGACTGACGACTAATGGTGGGGTAGTTTCCTGGATTGGAATTAAAAAATAAAATCACATTATAAAATGGAAAAAGAAAGTTTGGCAAAACTTAAGGAAGATGCAAAACTTAATGGTCAGCAGGTGCTGTTTTTTTGCTGTTGACTACTGGTGCTTTTAGATGTGTATTGGCTTACAGTATATCTTGCTTATCCATTCCACCCTGTCAATCTCCAGCCCCTGCTCGTGGCACTGAAAATCATCCCTCCTCCCACCCCCTGCATTTCCTTGGTAAAAAAAAAAAAACTACAAACATTGTGTTCAGAAATGTTAGTTACAAAGCAATTCTGCTATTCCTGATTAACAAGTGGCACTATAACTGACTCCCATTGTCTTACAAAATTTCCTGGCCTAGTAATAATAACAATAACTGCTTAAATGGAAAGCTAGTTAAAAAAGAAATATTAGGTAAGAATAATTACAAACATGTAATTATTATTAATAATTTCCTGACTTTAAAAGCAAATTCATGTTAGCATCTCAGTAATAAATGTTGGAAACCATAAACAAAACAAATACAGATCAGAATTTGTTCTAGATTTTTTTTAACATCATTTACCATTAATTGGATGACAACAAACATGACCACAGCCATGAAGTCATTCTTGTGAAGTCTCACGTGGTTCGGTGTAACTGATTTCGGTTAAGGGACAAGGGAAGAAACAATATGAATGCACATTATGGTTAGTGTTTGCATGGTCACTGCTGTAACTGGATTGATGCAGCTAATCATTCTGTTCTTGTCTTGTTTTCTTTCTTTTTTTTTTAAAGAGATTATTTTCCATGGGTCCTTTCTCCTTATTACTCTGCTGATTGTTATTTGTCAATTTTATTATTTTATCATCAGTGAGAGTTTTTAAATGCAAATTCTTGCTAAACTTGTTTACCATTTGGTGCTCCGTAATTATGTAAATATTTATTAAAGGCATACACTACACAGCATGCAGCAGTGACCATTGTATTAGTCCCACTGCTCTAGTTACCTAGTGTGGCCTCCCTGCACTGTAGTTTGGCTTCATGTACACAGTGTAGACTTACTGTAAATGTGTCCTTTAATTGCCTGTGATTTACAGGCAGGAGGTCATAGAAACAGTAACACTGAATCATTAGTAAAAACATAAAAAAATGTCTTAAAGTATATTGCAGCCTCCCCAACCAATCCTTAAACCAGTGATTTTTGTACTGAGTTTTCAACAATTTAAGATGGGTCCCACGATAAGATAAAAATATGTTCTCCTGAAAAGGACACTACATGTTAGACTTACACATATGTTACTTCTTGTTTAATATTTTTTAGGTTAAATCTTAGATTGAAAACACTGAACAAAAGGGAACTAGAACACTTTTTCACAATTACAAAGTACTAAGAACCAATCCAAGCCTCTTGTTTCTTTAATCAAAAATTAAAATATCCTCTGCAATTTGCTTGAACCGGCTTTCTAAATACAGTTGTTACTTTTTTTTTTATAAATAAGAACTGATGCTGTCTAGAGGAGATTAATTAATTATAGCCAAAGTACAGGTATGTGATGGAACAGTGTTCTGATTGCAGACTATTGTCTCTAAGAAGTGTTTAAAAGTTACTTAATTTGACACATTGTAAAAGTGTCTACAAATTTGAGGAATGGCATCAAACTAAACTGCCATTCTCATATGGCTAATACTTATTTTGTGCACAGGTCAATGGAGATAAAGGGTACATGTGCCCATAAGTGATCGAAAAAGTCTTAAAACTTACCAAATATGTTCACAAAGGTTTGATTTCAGAAAACATGCCTCCTGAGGTTATGAGGCATACTTATGATATTGAGAGGAGCCTAGAAATAACCATTTTATCATAATTTTTTTTCTTGAGGTAAGGATAGATTTCCTGTTCACTTTTTGGCTCACAGCCTCTGTCGTGGGTGGAGTTATGACAACCCCACAAGCCTCCAGTGCTAAGCTACAATGTTTTCATGCTTAGAATCCTACTTTTGCTTTATCAATTCTGTTTCTTCAGAGATTACATTCTGCCATGGCTTGTAAGAACAGAGAGGTGCACGCTCAAGTAATATATATAAAAACGAATTGGCACTGCTAAAGTAGGCCAAGTGTGTGTGCATGTGTGTGTTCACCTTGTAATGAACTGGCACTCTCTTGAGGTGTTGTTCCTGCCTTGCACCCAGTGCTTACTGGCCTAGACTTCACCAGCCCTGTGACCCTGCCCTGGATAATTGGGTTAGGAAGATGAATGGATTAATATTATCATTATGTAATATATGTCTATAGTGGAGAAAAACTTATGAATACATTAACCTTCTTTCTAGAGCTTGTTCTGTGTTGATGCAGCGTGTGCATTTTAGGACATGCCAGAGCATCTCCATGGGCCAGCATTAATTTTATGCATCCCCAGACTGATTGAGCCAGAATTTCTTTGGGAGTTTTTGTCACCGACTGGTTGTTAATTCAGATCAAGTAGCCACATCATCAAAAGCATGCTTTTCTTTTAGATTGGAGTAATGGATAGAAGATATTGAGAACAGCAGTTAATAATAATAAAAATGTTGGGAGGCAACATTGTGCAATGGTAGCACTGCTTTTCATAGTGAAGGAGACTAAGGTTTGCATGTGAGTGAAGTTTTACAAGGTTCACCCTAGATGCTCTGGTTTCCTCCCACAGTCCAGACGCATGCAGGTTAGGCAGATTGGCATTGTTAAAGTGGCCTCTGTATGTAGATAGATAGATAGATAGATAGATAGATAGATAGATAGATAGATAGATA
>JANRMT010062848.1:3721394-3745322 GCA_026402145.1 Polypterus bichir lapradei
ATAGATAGATAGATAGATAGATAGATAGATAGATAGATAGATAGATACTTAATTAATCCCAAGGGGAAATTCACATACTCCAGCAGCAGCATACATAAAGAACAATATTAAATTAAAGAGTGATAAAAATACAGGTATAACAGACAATAACTTTGTATAATGTTAATGTCTACCCCACCGGGGTGGAATTGAAGAGTCGCATAGTGTAAGGGAGGAACAATCGCCTCAGTCTGTCAGTGGAGCAGAACATTGACAGCAGTCTGTCGCTGAAGCTGCTCCTCTGTCTGGAGATGATCCTGTTCAGTGAATGCAGTGGATTCTCCATGATTGACAGGAGCCTGTTTGTTTGCCCTGTGGTTGACTGGTCCTCGTCCAGTTATTGTTCCTGCCTTGCATCCAATGTAAATCACAGTCCACACTCTTTTTCATGTGTAGCTTCTGGCTGATGAAACGAGCTGTCTACTTCCACTCGAAACTTTGACTTGCTCAGTGTTGTTCAAGAAGTGTTTGAAGACTCTTGTTTGGTAAATGTCTGTCTAAGTGATAGCTATAAAGTTTTACTAATATGGGAATTGTAACTATCTTATATTTTGTTTTCTGCTGTGGAATTCAATTTTGTACCCTTGTCCTGAAACACTTATTCCCAAATAGTCCCCAGACTGATGTTACTCGATAATGTTGATCTCATTTGTAAGTCACTTTGAATAAACGTATCTCCTAAGCAAATTAATGTAAGTGTAAATAGTAGTTGGGATTGGTCAAGCTGCCCCCATGGCATTCTTTTCTCTGGTTAGGAAGGAGGATCGATAGATGAATGGATACCCAACTTCAACTTATGAATTTATGAATTTATCCTTTAATGAGATTTATATATATATATTTTTTATGATCACAGCAGCATTTTTTCTGGCAATATTGTAAAATAAAGCATGTCCTAAAACATGTCCAAAATTATTATGTGACGGCTTTGCACATACAATGCAATTTAATCAATTACTTCAATAAATCATTGTGGTCTGAAAGTGTATTTGTAAAAAACTATATCAATGAAAACTGTTTAAGTATGCTGAGTTTTATGTAGGGCAGTTGGAAAAACAGAATATGAGTAGTTTGTGATAAAAAGACTGTAGGTTTACAAACATTGCAGGGACTATAGAGGGTGTGAGCTCAGCCAGGGATCCTCCCAATCAGTCCAAGGTATCATTTGTGAAGGCTTCCGATAATTTGCTCAACTTACATTGGTCTAATTACAGTTTGTTTTTAATTAGTTTTTCTGTTTTTCTTCAGCCTCAGGATATAAAGCTTAAAATGATTGACTTGCCAATTGAATTTATCTTCACTATGGAACAAAGTAGAAGGTTCCTCACCACAGTGTTCCATGTTTAAGGGCAAATATTGTTTATATGGGTAAAGACTGCTTTTCTGCTGTAATGTTCAACTCATCATTAAGGCTAGCTGTAGTCATAAATATCTTATTTCAAACACAGAGTATCCCAGATAGAAAGACAGAAAAATGCAATAGCCATAGAAAATCACATTTAATTTAAACACATAGTTGTCTGAAAAATTGTGTCATTTTGAATAAAGACATATTGTGATATTTAAACTTGTTTTCATTTCTGCAGTACCAAAGCTTTTCCATTTTGGTTTTTCCTCAGTTTCATTTATCTAGTTCCTTCCTAACTTAAGAAACAATTACACCTGGTAACAAAATTTTACTTTTTTTGTCACACGAGTCAATATAGGTGAATCTATGGTATTTTATGTGCTGAATTCACATATCTAATTAAACCTTCTCTGTCGCACAATTATTTCAAATGACATACAATTCAAATGTACAATATGTTTACACTATACAGTATATACATGCTAGGTACATCTCGCCTAAAAGGTAGAGATGTATAATTTTCTGCCGTATTTGGCCAAAGGAATATCCGTCAAACATGCTTGGACTCCGCTTGCCTTGGTACAGTATTGCTTTCCCATTTCAGAAATGCTCTAATGAAAAAGTCTGGAAAGTTAGAAAATGTTCACAGTCATCAGTAAAATTGTTTTAATCCTGAATTTATCTTTATACAGCCTAAAAAAGACATAATTCACAAACTATGGTCAATACAAAATTGCATTTCAGAAGTCAGCATGAAAAATAACTTTTAAAACACCCCTAAGTTGTTTTGTAACAAAATCTTTGTTGCTCACTTGTTATCTGTGCCATTCTTTTTGTTATCTAATACATCCCTTTGTTCTCTGCTTGGTTGTAGAATACCAGACACAAGGGTAGAAATTGTTTTCTTCTCTGTTCCGAGACTTATGAAGGATAACTGTGTTTTCTTTAATGCAATAGATATGCATTGGACATTCAGTTTCACCTGGACCACATAAAGGAGGAGAATTCCATTAAAGCATGTTTTATATCTTGATTAAGTATTAGCCAAGAGTAGCACATCCTAGCTTTGGTGTATAGAAATGGATGAGGGCAATCCATTCTTAGTATAGTGTCTGTGTCAAACTATGGCAACAGAAGGCACATTACAAAACACTGAAGATGCAATTTAAAGGGCAATACAAGATCATTGAAACAAGATAATGCACAGAATATATTAAACTAGAAAGCGTCTACAGAATAAGTTCATGCATGACTGAAGATTGATAAAAAGTGTTAATAAACAACATAGTTGATGCGTGTCAGTTGGAAAAAAAATAAAATAATTGATAAGTTCTGCATTTTTTTTTAGTCTCCCCGAGTCTGCGTGGGTTTTCTCGGGGTACTCCGGTTTCCTTCCACACTCCAAAGACATGCAGGTTAGGTGAATTGGCGATTCTAAATTGTTCCTAGTGTGTGCTTGGTGTGTGTGTGTGTGTGTGTGTGCCCTGCGGTGAGCTGGCGCCCTGCCAGGGGTTTGTTTCCTGCCTTGCTCCCTGTGTTGGCTGGGATTGGCTCCAGCAGACCCTCGTGGCCCTGTAGTTAGGATATAGTGGGTTGGATAATGAATGGATGGATGGATGAAGTTATTTATTCACAATCATGGTAAGTATTAATTTGCTACATTGTGATCTAAAGTGAAACATTTTTTATAAATTGAAAAAATACTTTGTGTTCTTGCATCTTAGAATGGGGCACTGTGGAACCCCATGTCTATATATGTGATATATAAAGCCATAAAATGTTCCAGATATATTCACTTTGAAGTAGAGATTCAAAGGTTTCAATTTAAGAAAATGTGCCTTCTGCGTTATTGAAGTATTCTTGCGATATTGGAAGGAAACAAAATAATAATTTAACACAGATTCTTGATCCTGTTTTCTTGTGGTTGTATGTTGTATGATATGTTTTTTACTCACTTGTGTGCTTGCAGCAGCTGTCAGTTTTTTTTAATGCATGTTTAATCGCTCTTGCTGCCAATATAGCAATAAGAAAACTCAGCACAGTGTTTTTAACTGATTAAATTAATTGACTCTGATGCAAATCAATTTGTATGTACATTCATACTCCATGTAGACCCTGGCTCAGTTAGGCAGAAATGACAGCCGCTCTGAATATGTTAGAAGATCTGTACTGTACTGAATATACCAAACTTCAGCCATAGTTGAATTGGCTTTGCTAAACTGCCCATATAGTGGGTTTATGTGTGTGTTTGCTCCACGGTGAACTGGTGACCATTTTTGGAATTGTTATTGCCTTGCATCTGATGCTTGCTGGGATAGGTTCCAGATAGACTGTGACCTTGCCTTGGATAAGGGAGTTAGGAAGATGGATGGACGCAAGGCTTGAAGTTTGGCAGTATGCACTGATATGTAGTATTGGCTTCCTTCTGTTTGAGAACTGGATGTATGCCTATAATGTCTGTTGAGTTCTTGTCACTTCATTGTCTGCTATGTGAGTTCAATAATCTGTCACTGAAGCAAACATGCGCTTTATCAATCCAGCTGGAAGAGGGAGTATCTTTCTTATAATTGAAAGCTTATATGTGATCAAAAGTGTAAGTTTTTTTCATTATTATTATCTAGTGTTCTACAGAGCAGAGAGAGCAAGGGTACAGTGGAGTAAGATGAATGAGGAAGTTGGAATATGTGGTTTTGCAGAATGTATCTGAAGACATGGATCAATACTCAATAAGATTTTTGGTGTTGGATGTATTTGGTCAGTTTTAAGGCTTTTTCTGTCATGTACTAATGTGGAGTTCCACAGAGCCCATTGTAAGATGCAAAAACAAAGTATTTTTAGAATTTATAAAAAAAACACTTCAGAACACAGTTTTATGTGGTTTATTAATATATGCCATGATTGTGAAGAAATAACTTTGACTTGAAAAATAAAAAAATCATCCCTTTAAGGAGAGCTATTTTTGGAAATTTGGAGTGAAAGAGCTAAACGTACATTATTCAAGAAATTTCCCAGCTTGTCTTTGAAAAAGTGAAAGGACTTGTATAATTGAAACTTTCATACTTAATAATAAAAAGCAGGATTAATCGTCAGTCTGGTGGAGTAGTATTGTCATGCCAGGGGATCATTAAAGTTACTGTATGTTATGGAGAGACATGACTTCCAGTCAAGAGCAGATGATTCCCTCATTGTGTACCTTGGGGATAGCTTAAATCAGGTTATGTGCCAGACAATCTTAAAAGAAACAAAATTCTCTTATGCACACTCTGAGGCATAGTCACCTTGTCTATATATATTTTATTCTTTTTTTCAATGCTTCTTTATTACCACTTGAAAAAAATAACTAAATAAAAAGGATGTTATAATTCTTATAGATTTTTTTGGTGTAAACAATACTGAATATACAAGTAAGCTGAGAAAAGGAAGGACTTAGATTTAGCCTATAGTGCCAGAAGCATTTCACTCTGCTGTCCCAAGGTTTGTTTACTATAATGGCTAAATGTTTTGATGTATTGACATTATGTATGACAATTCTTTTTGGCACAACTATTGAGGCTGATATAGCAGTTTTTGCCATTTTAAAATGTGAGCTTGAACAGTGACATCAGAAGCACTTGTGGACCTGTTTTTCCCCATTTAAAATTCAATTACTTAGTAAACCGTTTAAGGACTTGGGGGTCCTTAAAAGGTTAAAAAAAAAAATTTGTTTATTATACTGACAACATCTGAAGTAGAAATTAAGACTACTACATGCATTCTAACCTAGAAGTCTTCATTGGTTTAAAAAGTTACCCCTTTTTTTTGGAACTCTTAGAAATACAGTATAAGCGTCAAGGAATAGTATGTCATTTTTGCTGATGACCTCACTTCCTTTAAAGGAGTTTTGTGCTCTTTAGAGAAAACGTGAAGTCTAAGTTCTGTAGCCTGCTCTCCTGATTGCATATCCCACTAATTATTTCCTATTAACAACATGGACATTATTATTATTATTATTTTAATTGTTTGCAAATGTGCACTTTCATGTTTTTGTTTGGTTGTTTTATGTTGGGTTTGAATAGGAAGATAGCTCTGTTGTGTCCTCTAAGCTGTCTTTTGAGTCAAACTGCCATGTGTGCTTTTCCAGACAAACCTTTTGTTGCATACGAGAAACACCACAAAACATGGACGTGTTGCACATGGATCACATGAAATTTGAAGGTCTTCTGTTTGTTTCCACAGTCTAAGTAAATATCAACACAAATCCCAGACAATTTTTGGAACTTTATAAATATCAGTCACACTGCTGTTTCAAGCATCAAAAAAAGGGTATCGTCAGCAAAAAGTGAACAGGGTCAACTCAGCTGTGACATCATTCCCAGCTCTGACATCTGACTTCTGAGGTAATGGAATACAACATTATACCTGTACAGTGTGTTCAGCCATTATACAGTACATAATTCAACCTTGACTTTTAAAAGCTCTGAGGACCAAAATATGCTTTCAGGATTAAATAAAGCATGTTACTTGCTTGTGCAGTTATTTTCCTTATTTGATTACTCTCTTACTATCATCTGTGTTTCAGTTCTTCATTTATGTTATTGCACTCTTTCATTTTATTCTCATAGCTTGAAGAAATAGGAAGCACTTTTAATTTGACCATTGTTTATAAATGTATTCACCATGAAAATGGAATTTTCTTTTGCATTTCTGTTTCTGAACAAGTTAAATGTTAATTTGTCATATGAAAAGGAAACTTTTGAAATATCCTCATTGGATGCGTTCATTGAAATGTGGAACAAAATGAAATGTGTACTTTACATTATTTATATGATGTATTTTTTTGCACTATTTATATAATAGTAGTTTTTTCACAAATTCATTTTCATTATGTTTCAGTTATTATAGTTGTAGTTTTTGTAATAACCCCCCCCATCCAAATTTAACAGCTCCCCTCCAAACATGCAAAGTTTCATGAATTTGTCTTGCTTAACCCCTTCTTGTTTCCACATTACTGTATTAGCATCACACCTTTTGTCATTTTGATAGTCAGTCAGTCATCAGTCATTTTCCAGCCTTCTACTTCCTAACACAGGGTCATGGGGGTCTGCTGGAGCCAATCCCGGCCAGCACAGGGGGCAAAGGCAGGAACAAACCCAGGGTGCCAACCCACTGCAGGGCACACACACACACCCACACCAAGCAACAATTTAGGATCGTCAGTGCACATAACCTGCATGGTGCACCCAGAGGGAACCTATGCAGACACAGGGAGAACATGCAAACTCCACGCAGGGAGGACCCGGGAAGCGAACCCAGGTCTCCTTACTGCGAGGCAGCAGCGCTACCTGCCGCCCTGTATTTTCTGTAATGGTACATAATGCTGAGGTGCACTCAGCAGTGTGTATGATGTCATGAAGATTTAAGTCTGAGCTGCCGTTAAGAAGGTGTCCACATTTTTTTAAGATAAAGAAGTTTGCTAAGTTAAGAAATCATTTGCAAAAGTCCAAGATGTATCAGGTTTTGACTAAGCATTTGTTAATATCTTCAAATTTCTTTTACCTTGAGAACAATTTCCCCGATGTTTGTTCCTCATTGTTTTGACTTTCTAAGTGCTGTTTTGGTTTGTAACTCATATAATTTGCAATAGTTTAAATGTACTGTTATAAACAAGTAATCTTCATACTACCATCATATGATTCCATCAGATCACATTATTTTCAGTGCATTCTGCCCTCATGTTAACATAGAAGGGAGACTAAACCCTGTTCTAAATACACTATTCTTTGCCTACCTAAACAAAGTAATTTCACATTTTTTTTGTTTGCACTCTGCAAATAAGCACTATTCCAGGAAGGTGCCTGATTAAGTACTGTATGTATGTTCCCAACAGCTTAATAAAATGAATGAGTAATGCTGGAAACCTATTAGAAAGTACATACTGTAGTTAACACTAATATCCCATTATCCTATTGCAGTAGAAGCTATTATAAAATTTTAGTTTTATTTCTTTGCTGAGCTGATGTTATACTGTATACTATATAGTTACTTCTCTTCACATTAGGTGAAGGCAATAATTGTGTAAGGTAATTGTTTATTGGCTCAGTGTAAATGATTTATTTGGCAATCCACTTATCATTCTTGTCTGCCTCATATAATCTGCTGTTGAAGAAGCTTTTACTTTGTGTACAAAACTAGGATACTTGGCTCAGGTAACCACATAAAGAACATGCCATAGCTACTCCATCCTAAAAAAATTGTATTTTTTTGCAGCAGTGTAATAAAGTCAAATAGTCTTTCTCAAATCTAGTTTATAAGGCCTTTCTATAGCTGAGGAGCTGAAGTACTTACAGTGTGTATCGTACAAAGTCTTTTCATTCTGTCTTCGTGAGTCTGTATCTCTCTTTCTCTCTGTCTCTGTCTCAGTCTCAGTTCCTCTGCTGTAAGAGGAGTAGGTCCAAGGAGCACACAGGTAACCTCCATTTCAGTCATCTCTTTCTGTCCCTCTATCTCGTGAGAGTGGTGAGTGGATGAACATGGCATAAAAATTGCACCTGACTTTTCCTGCACCCTGGACGAATGTGTTGTGATGGTGGGTCCGTTGGCTATTGGTGAGCTAATTCGATCTGTCTCACGAATGAGCTGTGACATCATTGTACCTTTAGACTCCACATACTATAGTGAATATGCTTGTGGAACAAAGATTAACAATCTAAAGTCTACTTGTTTTGGTTTTACCACTACCTGTCACTGCTAGAAAGGTTCCACCATGAAATGTTCAAATGTTTTCAGAAACACGTAGACCAGCGTAGACAAGAGGCATACAGAATAGGATCAGAAGCATTCCTTTGGGCTATATGGACCCGTGGTTAAACCGTCTTGCTTCTTTTTTCGAGACAGGTGCTAGTAATACTTCATAATTTTAATTAAGAGCTTAAAGTAGCTCTTAAGATTTAAAGTTGATAGCTTTGAATATGTTGTGTTATTTTTGTTACTACAGAGCAGATAAAATGTTTTAATGTGTGGAAGCCCTGGGCATGCAGCTAACAGCCTGTCCTGGAAACAGTGATAAAACGGCTGATCACGGCAACAAAGGGTCAGAAGATTGCATATTACACATTACAATTAAAGTGGCAGCGAGACCTGCATTAACTAGAAAAGATGGTGGTGACATAATGTACTTAATGTATTAGGATTATAATGTACATAATGTACTTAATGTACTTAGCAACATAATGTATGCTAGACAATAAAAATAAAACTGAGGGAAATCTGTTGAGTATGAAAGAACAAAAAGCAATATAATGTTAGAGAGACAGATTTAGTGGACACTGATAATTCAACAGAAACAGGTCCTATTGTGGGAGCAGGCATGTTGGCTGTAGAGAATGTGGGGGAAGTTTTGGATATGATATTTGCAGAGCAAAGAGAGGGATTTGGAGTTTCAAAGAGGAAAAGAGAGTGAATATCAAACAAAAGACAGAACACACAGTGCAAGGAGGTACAGTACCGAAGTACAAAGACTCCTTTATTTCAGATAGTGATGAGATGATTGTAGCTTTACTAACTTCTATATTTTTTCAGAGGGGAGTCAGGAAATGGGTGAAGTATATAGCTTCTTTTGAATAAAATCTTTGATACATGAAATGAAGGGCAGATGCCCAATTGTTTATGAGTTCTGCAAAACTATTTTTAAAAGGTATACAGGAGCAGAGTTTTATTGAGAGAAAGTTGTCATGTCAAAAATATTATGAAACTGCGGTCATCATTAACTAAAAAGATTTATAATGGATCTAAAAGTTAATCGTTACATTAATTTTATTGTTGTACATTATCTCTTGTTTGTTTCTTTCTTTCAAAAAAATGGGAATATTTAAGAATCGCCGTTTTAACATTAACAAATGCAGGGTTGAGGTAAGGTGACCATCCGTCCCCGTTTTTCGGGGACAGTCCCCTTTTTCGGACAACTGTCCCTACTCAGAAACATATCCTTGTTTTGTCCCCGGTTTAAGATTTCGTCTCCGGTTTCAGCTGGTTCACTTTTATGAATGTATCTCATCACCACGATAATTTGAACTCGGCACGCGTGCACGGTGTTTTGACAGAGGTTATGCTTTACCGCATCCTGCACCTTTGGCGAGAAATCACGTGATAAGCTTTCGCTTTGTACTCTGTAGTGTTTAGAGTCCCTACTAGTGATCTATAGATTCTAAGAGAGGCACGCCGTGCTCTGCCTCTGCCTGTGGCTGTGTCTACGCGTGGCTTGATTCTGGATGCGAGAGCAGCGTGGCAGCTCTTTTCTTCCACCTGTTGTTTCTGCATTTTGAGGCTGTGATCCCTGTGATTCAACATGAGTGCTAAAAGGAACTGTCAGTTCAATGATGGACTTCAGTGTGAATTTTCGTATTTGCATCCGATGCCAGATGTTTCTGTTGTGATCTGCAGCATGTGCAACTAGAAGTTTTCCATCGGTAGTGGTGGGAGAACTTCAATCACGTAACACGAGGGGAGTAGTCTACACATATAGGCATTTCATTTGCCAACTGTAATAAAATTTTCATTTTAAAGACATTTTTATTTATTTCTGTATACAATGTAGAAAGCAAATTTGTTCTTTTGCACCTCTGAGGCAAAGGTATGACTTAAGAAAAGTGTCAATTTACCAGTTAAATGCATCTGTGATAATTTAGGTTAGAAGATTCATACGCTCAAGCAGTTTGTGGCTTCTTCTTGTGGAGTAGAGGAAAACCTGGAATTGTTGCGGAGGAAGAAGATGGTATAGTCAAGTCCAAGAATAATGTACAAGAATCTTTTGTCCATACAGATTTTCAAGCCAGAACAGAATTTGATGTGCAAACTAGATACTTCTTTCATACTGTTCTTTAAAGAATTCTTCAAGAGATTCAAGTTTTTTTTAAGATACATAGAAGATCGCTGATGAAATTCAGACATAACTACAGAAGGTTATATGTCTTCAGGAGCTTATAGTTTGCTTGAAGAGTTTTATTAGAATTGATTGAATTCCAGTGGAATTTTGCCAAATATTTTGGAATGTTTGGAACTTATCCTGCTGGTTGTTTTGTAGGATGCAGGATAACATACTGCCCATGAGCTTTTGAAGAGCAGTGGTCACTCTTTTGCCTAGAACTGTTAGATTAAATCTATCTGTTAGATTTAGAACTGTTAGATTTTTATCTATCCTTTCTCATCAATTTATTTTTTTGTAATCAGCATATTGAAAATCTATTTTTAGGAAACTCAAGTAGTTGACAAATCTCCTTAGTTCATGAAATATGTTGAATGATTTTCCCACCTAAAGAAAAGTTTGTAGTTTGTGGTTTGTAAAGGACTAAACAGTTTGTTTAAACATCTTTTTGGCAAGTGGCATGAAGGCAAAATGCATTTTGATTCATAACCATTTTTAATCTACACTACACTGGGATCAGAGGTAATGCAGTTTTTTCAGGAAAGCAAAATCATATTTACTGTAGGCTACCATCTCATACTGAGCACAATGAACTAAGCTGTAAAAAACAGTTTTACTTTGTGGAGAATTCCTTTAATATGTGCTGATTTATTTTAGTAATGCTTGGTTAATTGGGAATCAGCTGAATCATGCCTGTACTAATTCCTGTACTGTGAACCAGCTGTATAGTTTATAAATGGTTTAAGATGTTCTATTGCTCATGAAAAATTGCAGTATGTATACAGATATCTAAATTCAACACACAATGGCAGATTCCAGTAAAAATCATTTATTATTTTCACCATAAGCATTGTTTACCTCTCCTGTTTAAAATCATTTTATGCTTACCTAAGGTAAAATACATACAGTGTTCATAGTATGCAAGGTGAAATTACTGTATAAGAGGCAAACAACAAATATGTTACAGCAATTAATTAGACATCCTTCCCTCAAAGTAAGGCATCTAATTTATAATCAGATGACTGAGAAAGCTGCTAGTGCAGTAGTTTTCAAACTGGGAACTGCCGTGCACTGCTTGGAGGGTTCAAGGCAACCCTGCCAAAGTTGGCATTCCTAAAAACTAGGACAAAGCCCTCAAAAAACACAGCAGCTGAAGCTGTGTCTCTTGTCTCTGGCATTGTTTCAATTATACCCTTCCACCTCTTAGTTCTCGGTAGTGTGAGACTTCCTACACATCTCACCAACCCCACCTTATTTTCCTGTTCCTTGTGCCCTGCACTTGCCAATTCAAAGTCTCCCTGCACTTACTTTGGGTCTGATATAACCCCATACTCTCGCTTGCACCTCTCTCAGTCAATCCATGCTAGTATTGCCTAGAAATCATGAGTCAAAAGTTGGGGATTTTTGCGAAAAAGCCATTGTGACAAGCTTGCACACTGTGTGTGTGTGTTTGTGTGTGTGTGTATGTCTTGTTCAGGTCTAAACCACCTACATTACAATATTTTTAACTTTAATAAATGTTTTTGTGTACCATCATTTTTATAACAGTTAGAGAAATTGTCAAATTAATGTAGAAGAATATATGATGAGGAACAGAGACAAATGTGCACAATTGTCTATACTAATAAAAGGCAAAGCCCTGACTGACTGACTCACTCACTCACTCATCACTAATTCTTCAACTTTCTGTGTAGGTAAAAGGCTGAAATTTGGCAGGCTCATTCCTTACAGCTTACTTACAAAAGTTAAGCAGGTTTCATTTCGAAATTCTATGCATAACGGTCATAACTGAATCCTACTTACATGCATATATATATACGTTCATAGCCTGCAGCTTGGTCGCCGTGTGAGGCGGAGTTGCGTCCCCTATCACCACACCTTCCACGTAGTTGGCTGCCTGCCTATATTGCATCACCCATCCCCATGCCTCCCACGTAATTGACTGCCTGCCCATATAAGGCCATCTGTCAGCAGCAATCCAAGCTGTGAGAAAACAGTAAAAAGGAGGTGTGTCAGACTGGTGATTTTCTGATGCAGCTAGACAGAAACAACTTTGTGACGCTGCCGCCAAATACTTGCAGAAAAATCCACAAGTTAATAGACACGCTGTTGCTAAATACTCGCAAGCAAATCCACAAGTTCTTAGAGATGCTGTCGCTAAATACTTGCAGAAAAATCCACAAGTTAACAGACATGCTCTCGCTAAATACTCGCAGGCAAATCCACAACTGGCTGCCGCTGAATTGTTCGGTTGTCGCTTTCAACTGTAATGAAATGGCCAAATATTTTACACCTTTGGAGAATCGCCAGTGCCTTTTAAACATCTTAGATTCACACGTGACGATTTGAGTAGTGGAAACTTTGATGTTTATGAATGTTTCAACTCTCAAAAGCTGGATGCGAGGTTATAGATGAAGCCAGTTGTATGCTTACAACGCTTGACAGATGCCGAATGTCACTTCAACACAAGTCCTGAAAATACTAACGTAATTCAAACAAACCATGAAACGCAAACCGATTATGGCAGCAGCAATCCAAGCTGTGAGAAAACAGTAAAAAGGAGACGTGGCAGACGTCGTGCTACATTTTTTGATACAGCTAGACGAAAACAACTTTGTGATGCTGTCGCCAAATACTCGCAGAAAAATCCACAAGTTCATTAGACACGCTGCCGCTAAATATTCACAGACAAATGCACAACTTGATAAAGGGAATACCTGTTAAACGTCTTAGATTCATGAGTACCGATTTGGGTAGTGAACACTTCGATGAATGAAACCTGTTATCTTTACAACGGTTGACAAACACGGAATGTAGCTTGAACACAACACATCCTCCAAATGTGAACCTGATTGAAAGAAATAATGATAATCAAATCTTAATGACAGCAACACTCATAACAGTCACAAAACAATTACATTGACAATCATGTTACATTATTTTTAAAATGTTTCCTTTTCTTTTTCACAACTTCTTTAACACACTACTTCTCCGCTGCGAAGCGCGGGTATTTTGCTAGTTAATAATATAATAAATGTATCTACTGTTTAATTTAAGTGTTTACTAATATTAATCAACAATGAAACAGGAAAATCATCCTCCATTAAAAATAAATACAGGAACAGAGAGAACTTAAAGGGTGAACTGTATAGCTATGAAGCAGATTCAGCCTACGCATTGACAGAACAGAAGCTCTTCACCCACTCCAATCACTTATACAGCATTCCACCTTTTCTGCTCCCCCATAGCACATCACAAGCTGCCTGCAAGTCACAATACATTATCAAAACATAATATAACAATTTAAAAATAATTACAGTACAGAAGAGCATTAAAATTAACACCTTAACATTTAATACAGAATAAAATTACCATTAGTGGTTCCCATTTTTGACATCTTTTTCAATTTTGTCGGCATCATGCTTTATATCGTTCACTGTTGTTCTTCCTACTCTGCAAATCAAAGCAATACTTGAATCGCTTTCGCTGTTTCATAAACTTCATTTTGCACTTGCACACACCTCGTTGTCAGTCAGAGTTTTTGACCAAAACCAATGTGGTTGTTGCCTTACATCTCCTGCATTTGCTAGATCTCAAGCCCCATTGTTTGGGAAATTAAAATTGAGACTAAAGGGAAGACGATTTCCTAGTGTGTTAGAAAACAATAAAAAACTGCCGAAGGCTGTGAATACAGTAACAAAACATGAGTGTAGGAAATTTTAACTAAAATGGAAAAAGTGCTTGCAAAAGTATATTGCAGCTCAAGGAAATTATTTTGACAATGACTAAAAAGGAATTGCTGTAAGTTGCATGGTAAAAGTTTTTTTTAACAATTCCATGAATTGCCCCCAACCCCACTGTAATTACTTCTACTGTGTTTGGTTTTAACAGCATTTATAGGTTGGGATTCTGGGAGTAAAGGAAATCAACCTGATTGTAAATTGGTGAATTTCCTAATTGGGCAGGCAAAGCTGACCATTTACAAATCTCAAAAGGAGATCAAATCATAGGCATATATGTAGTGTGATTGGATGAAGATGATTATTGTTTCCTGAAAGCCAGAATTTTTCTGGAGTATAAATTATGTAAATGGACTTTTAATGTTTTGAAGGCTTTTATGAAACTTTAGAATAACAACTTTAGTTTTCTTATTTTAAATGTGACTTGAGATTTTCTTTTTGTTACTTTGTTCCCCTTTGTTGGTTTTGTTAGACTTTTAGAAAAGAATGATCCCCCCCCAGAGCTGACCTGCTGACCTGTGGTCATTCTTTTTAAAGGCTATCTCTAGGTCATGTAACTTGAAGTAGCCGAGCTGTTTGTTGGCCTCAATGACCTCAATGAACTGTTCTTGTGCCCTGGCAGTTCACTCACTGTCCCTCTGTAGTATGTCTTTCTGTGGTGGATTTCCAATTTTCACCTGGGATTAAAGACAAACATGCTTTGAGGTATGAGCAGTTCCCATGACCTGGGTTTCTCTGTGTTCCCAGCCTCTGTGTTACACCTGGTTCGGGGATGGAGGGAATAGTATGAAGACACTGTTTGATTTAGATGTTTTCTATTCTTAAGTGTACCAGTGTACTCTGATGAAAAACACACATAGACAAATCTTGCCATATCTTGCGTAATTTGATGTATTAGTGTGTACAGATGTATTTCATTATAAAGTGTTCAAGTTGCCTCATAATAGTGAAAGTCATGAATAAATATTCTGCCTTTTGATATGTCTATTAATATAATGAAGATCTCCCCAGTAATGTATGTCACCACATGAGGCAAGGTACTGGTGATTTTTGCCACTGTGCAGCTTGGATCAATATAAGTGAGCGTGAGCTTTAATGGTTTGGCACCACATCCAGGTTTAGCTTCTGCTTGCTGCTTAATGCTGCTGGTATGGGCTTTTAGCCCCTTTGACCCTGAACTGGTTTAGATGGGCTCAATAATGGATGGTTGAATGGAAGTCTTACGCAACATTTGGCTCATATGGTTTAAAGAATATAGAGGAAATACGAGTGACATATTTTTTGTTAGAAATTTTAAGTTATATGTGGTTAATTTGATCTTGAAGTTTACTTAATCTTGAGTTTATAATAGCTTAATTTGGATAAAGAGGCTAAAAATATTATTCTATAGTTCAATGATTTTGCCATGCCATGACTGGTTTCCATGACCAATTTATTTTCATGAATATAGGCAAACATGTTATAATGTAGAGGGATCATTTTTATTGTACAATTTGAAAATAGAATGCTAGTGTTTTTGGAGTAGTTTGACTACATTTAAGTGTTCCTGCCACATTCAGGTTATGGAAGTGTTAGCTTTCAGGTATAAAGTTAAAAATATACTCTAAAGGCTCTCTGAATATTTTGTTTTCATATGCATTATTTCCACATTTCATATCTGAAAGACTTTGCAGGCTGATTGCAGGAAGGGATTTCCCTCTTGAGTTTTTCACAATACACCCAAATTGTGTACTGATAACACCGATCTTTGTCACAGTCATGAAAGATCAGGGGAAAATGGAGCTGGACAGCCAGCCATTTTTCTTCTGAAAAGGTTTGCAGGTGAAGATTGGATTTAAGAGAAAGATTTATGTTAAGTTTGTTCCTTTGTAGCTGCTTCTGGCTTACTGTGCTTATCCTTGTTTTGTATGACTGAGTACTATTCAAAATAACTGTCTTCACTGTTTTATACTGTGTTCACTGTTTCAGTTGGGTGATAAGCCACATCTTAGTCAGAATGTCAGAATTTGTCTGGAAAGTAGTAGGGAAAGGGGATTTATTTTAGGAGTTATAGACATCTCAATGCAGAAAATAATTTCAATACACATCTTTTTAATAATATTAAAAGGGCTAATTTACAGGGGGATATTATAGTCATGGGTGGGATTTATACCTGAACATTTACTGGACTAAATTTGCAAATAGTGGAATACAAGACCAGGAGTTTATCAATGCAATTGGTGACTGTTTTGTAACACAATATGTTCAAGCACCAACACAGGGGTTCAGTATTTAGCATTTTATAATAACCAGGATAGAACTGAAGGTGTAAAGTGATTAAACTGGTCAAGTGACTATAATATAATAATTTTTTCAGTGTTTTGGAAGACCACAGATGTAAAGACTGTTAAGATTAACTTTGTTAGGGCAAATTTTGAACAGATGTGACAAAGTCTGAAGGGAATCAATTGGGATAAGATTTTGCCTGTGATAGCCACTTTATTCATTTTTACTTACTTACTGAAGAGTATGTGTTAGACACATGGGGAGGATAAATTGAGTTGCCTTCAAAGACAGGAAGTACAAAAGCAGTCAGGTGGTGAGAACGTTGCCTCAAAAATAAAGACAGTCAGATAAAGAAACTCGCTTTACAGAAACTCGTTTGAGAGGTAGCACCAGTGGAGAGGCATTTAGACACATTCAGATATAGAGAAACGTGCTGTTGGCACACATAAGGCAAAAGACAGCACAGATTTTTTAATTATTATATTACCTGTGTTCAACAGGTATTGTGGCTATTATATTATATTATGGCTGGGCGATATGGACCAAAAATCGTATCTCGATATTTTTTAGCTGAATGGCGATATACGATATATATCTTGATATTTTTTCTTCCGTTAAAGTAATAACAAAAGTACAGTTGTGAGTCTAAGCCACATGTCTCAAATCTCACACATGCACTTTTATTAACATACAGCTTTAGATGTACATGAGAAATGCCTCAAAAATAAACTATTGGCATATATTAAATAATAATGCTCCTTGAATAAAATAAAATAATGTTCTTTTCCTGCATAACAGAAGGCTCACAGCTGTGCAATTAAGAAAATGTAAACAGAAAAGATACACAGCAAAAGTATCAAAAGGCTGACTTGCTCTTTAAAAAGTAGGTTTCCACTGAAGTAGAGAATTCTTTTTTTACCAAAGTGCTTCCTCCGGTGTGTAGTCCTGTACAAACATCTACAACTTTGTGCAAATAACAAAATATGTAACAACTGACAAAACAAAACAAGTGACAACTTTCTTACACAGGAATTGCCCGGGTGATACGGGCATCATCCAGACCATGTCCTATAACACACAAAATAAAAACTTTTAAAATCACTTTTATTTTTATGTGAATAGCCAGATCACTCAAAGGCAACTTAACAACCATCTGTGTTTAGTAGGGATGTGTAAGATTTAACTACATGTGTAAACTGTGGTTTTAATTAAACCATTTTGGTAAAATCACCAGCAAATGAATGAAACAGATGTATATTTTTAGACATTTTCAATCTCAAACACTTCTGAATTTAAAATGCAATTCTGTCTGTTCTTAATTGCATGGGCAAGAGCTCATGCTGCTTTTATTTACTGTAGTACAAAAAGAAGTATTGTGCACTTTTGCGGGGGGGTGCTGGGTGAGTCTTGATCGATAATGGAAGTGCATCACAACAACAAAGGAAAATCAAAGGGTTGTTGTTTAATATCTGCTATGTCAACTTTTCATCATAATATGTGCACTATGAACTATCCACCTTGAACTAAAAGGACAAGTCAGACATGACAGCATTCATGGTTACAACCTAGCAAGGAATTACTGTAATTCTGGAATCCAGTTGAACTTGAAAAAAATACAATTTCAACTCATGAGAGCAGAGACATTGATAGAAGCACAGTGTGGATGATGAATGGGACAGCTAGCAGTATCAACAGGGTCGCCTTTTTAAAAAAAACATAAACCTTTTCTTTCTTTAATTAACCTCCTACATCAGTTAGTATAATATAAGGAAAATAATGAAATAATGTATAGGAGAAATTCACAGATTGTGCCTACAAAATATAACGTTTCACATAAAATAGTCCCATTTTAACAACGGATAGGTAAATCATCAAACAAATGAAAATTGAAATAATCATTATTGTTAGGCTGACTAGAATCTTGTATCTAATCATTAACAATTCAAAACTGATTCATAAATTCCAACAATCTCTTTATTTAACTTTCTGGTCGTAATTCTCTCTTTTCTAAATAAGTCTATGCTGAAGCAAAACAACTGTGCACGTTCACACACGGTTACAGAAAAGACCATGTGTTTGTCTTCATATTATTGAAAGGACTGTGCTATCATGGCTACTGTAGCTGTAATCTGTGTCAGTCATGACATTTGTCCTGCTGAGCCGACGTGTGGGATGAAGTGATGAATCTATCCCTACATGCAACACTTAAGTAAGAGCGACATTTTCATGCAACAGTATTTTTTTAACATTACAAAATAATACAAGAAAACAGAGTTGAGTATGATCCTTAAGAACTATATACCCATATACAGCTTTTAAAAAGTGTGAGAAATAAGGAAAGCCAAAAATATGCTTTGAATCGGATGGGATTATTAAACCTGGATTGTCAGTATTTCATTGTTAAGGATTGTAAATTAGTAATATGGCTATGTATTTTTTATGTATATTTGTGAAATATATAATGTATTATTTTCACAGTTAACAAACATTTGCTATTTGTTAAAAAAAAAAAAACCACACTGTAAAGTACAGCTGGGCATACAGCAGATTAGATTAGGCCTAAACTCTAGAACTAGGTATACAGTATTTATTTCAGCAATCAGACAGTCTAATGCACCTGTAAACACTCTTCCTGTTGTTGAGGACCATAAAAATGCCTCAAAAATAACAAACATGGCCAGAAAATAGCATTTGGGTGTCCCATTTATTTTTATGTTTAATTGCCTGGACCCTTAACAAAACGGATGTCCAACCTTTTACTGTCACTTGTCGATCAACTGATGTCTCTTCCTTTCTCCTTTGTAGTACTGTACTACCAAATTGAACTAGCAATGAGTTGATTGTCCCCTATGTACAGTATGTAGGTGGCATCCTGGATGTTGACTTGATGATAAAGATTGTAAAATGTATATTGAATTAAAAATTGATTTTGAATTGACCCCAACAATCGAAAAGTAATTGAATCACTACATTACCAAAGATTCAATTCCTACTAACTACACATTGAAATGTCTGTACCACTATGTAAATAACAAAATACTTTTCTGAATATAAAATTTGTAGTTTGTTTTCTACCTAGGGCTAATGTTATTGGCAGACATTTTGGGGTATTGTTTAAGACTTCAGATTTTGATGTTTTGGGTTCAAATTCTGCTACTGACACTGTCTGACCATGAGCAAGTCATTTCACTTTCCAAAGCTCCAGTTGGAAAAACATAAGAAATGTAACCAATTGTATATCAAATGTTGTGTGTTGTCTTGGATAAAGGCAGCAGTCAAATAATAAGGAGTTGCTTAATCTTCAACATGCTATACATAAGTACACATTAGTAAAACAATTATGCATTAGATCAATTCCTGATTTTTCTAGTGATTTGGCATTTGTTGATAGTCACTTCAAAACACGGTTTTACACTAAAATGGAATCTTTTGTATTGAAACAAGATGGAATAATGTGAAATTTGAGTACATTATATATTATTGTCAATATTAGATGTTTACGATTTTAATTTGTTTACATTGTTCACTCAAGAACAATATTTCTTTTTGTGTTTTTTGTCAGTAGTATGCAAGTCTCCTTTTAAAGTCCACAAATGCAAATGTGCATGTAAAGCAGTGCTTGAAGTGGATAAGGATTAGTTCCGATACCTTATGTATTACACTGAAGTATTAAAATGAAGATTGAGAAGCACAAAGCCATAGCTGCAAGCACTGCGACACAATTTCTGTAGCTTACTCATTAGAAATTCAAGTGTCTCTATCTAAAATTTGCACTGGGGTATTACACAATATAAGCAACGTGATAGATGGGGGATGGTTGGGGGTTGGTATGGTGGGGTTTACCCTTGGAGTTTTTAGCAGTTTATTGAATGGCAAGAGTTTTGGTCAATGGTCAGTTTCCATTGCAGTTTTCGGAGCTGTGATTGAGGCTGAAGGTTGATGGAGAAATAACAAGAAATAGTGTTATTGCTGATAAGTGAGTGACTGAGTGAGCGAGTCAGTCAGTCAGTCAGACAGCTTTGCAATATATACTGTATATGTGGATCAGCCACAACATTAAAACCACTTGCTTAATACTGTGTAGGTACCCCTCTGCTGCCAAATTGGCTCTGACAAGTTGAGGCATTGACTCCTCTGAAGGTGTCTTATGGTAATTGGCACAGTGATCTTCACAGCAGATCCTTTAAGTGCTGTAAGTTGCAAGATGATGCCTCCATAGATCGGTCTTTTTTTGTCACAATCCCACAGATGCTCAATTTGATTGAGATCTGGGGAATTTGGAAGCCAAGTCAACACTTTGTCATATTCCTCAAAGCATTCCTGAACAATTTTTGCAGAGTGACAGGGCGCATTAATCTGCTGAAAGTGTCCATTGCCCATCAGGGAATACCTTTGTCAAGAAGGAGTGTAGGTGGTTTTCAACAATCTTTAGGTAGGTGGTACATGTCAAAGCTACATGAATGCCAAGATCCAAGGTTTCCCAGTAGAACATTACCCAGAGCATCACACTGCTGCTGCCTCATTCTTATAGTGCATCCTGCTACCATCTGTCCCCAGGTGAATGAAACACATGTACTCAGGCATCCACATGATCTAAAATAAAACGTGATTCATTGCTCCATGGTCCAGTTCTGATGCCTGCTAGACCATTGTGTTAACTTTTAGCAGTAGAAATGGGTCAGCATGGGCAATCTGACTGGTCTGTGATGCACTTTGTGTTCAGTTACTTTTCTCTCATAGCCAGCATTGAGTTTTTCATCAACTTGTGCTACAGTAGCTCTTGTATGAGACCGGACCAGACAGGCTAGTTTTCCCTCCTCTCGCACAACAATGAGCTGGTTTACCAGTTGCCCTTCCTTGGGATACTTTTGGAAGGTACTAACGACTGCCAACCAGGAACACAACCAGGAACAGGAACCTGCCATTTTGGAGATTTTCTGATACATTTGTCTAGCCATCACAATTTGGCCCTTGTCAAAGTCTGTCAGATTCTTACTCTTGCCCATTTTTCCTGCTTCCAACATGTCAACTTCAAGAACCAACTGTTCACTTGCTGTCTAATGTACCCCACCTCTTGACAGGTGCCATTGTAATGAGATAATCAATGTTATTCACTTCACCTGTCAGTGGTTTAAATACTGTGGATATATGTGCTAACTTCCCTGTGTTAGTTTGCGTCTCCTTTAGGAGAACCTCAGGAAATGGGTTGTGAGGGTTTGCCGAAAATGAAGAACTACACCTTAAAGGGGAAGATACAGCACAGACAGGATGGTTGGGCTGAAAATGATTTAACTCGGAAAGGAAGGGAGAGAGAGAGAGAGAGAGAGTGGTGAAATGAGGAGCGACAGTGAATTTAGCACTGAGAATCCACTTGCAAGCCACCTGCTGGAAGAAGGTTTTATTTACTCAGGGTTGCAAGGGGGGTGTTTCTCTGAAGACAAACATTTTTTGTGGTTTCACTGGAGTGATCGACCATTGGTCCGGTAGAAAAAAAACATTTATGTTATTTGCATCGGCTGCTGGCTTACTCCGTTGGGCTTCTGGCATTTCATCGTCCACTTGAACTGACAGGACAATAAACCAGTGGGGGATGATTTGGGGTTATCTCCAGAGAGAGCATTTCACACTTTAATTTGTTAATATTTGTCTTTAATTCTTATTATGTACTTGTTTGGGGAAGTACATGTAAACTGTTTTGTCTGTTAATATGTAAATATACTTTTTTTTTCCTGTCATTGCTTTAATGCTTTTTATCATATGCTGATCTAGGGTGTGTAGTGAGTGGGTCAAATAAGACAAGCATTGGTCACATAACCCCGAAAGATTTCTCTAAAGTACTGGTATTATTCTGGGCTTAGTTGTTCTCCCGGGGTGGCAGTACAGATAGATAGATAGATTATATATTATAATACTACCAGTAACGGTGCACTGCACAATAATGTACAGTGCATACACTTGACTTGAGCATACTCTTTCTCTATACGTTTAGCATTCATTTGCTCAGAGGTTGATGCACTTGCTGCTTCCTGAGCAGCTATTCTTTTCTCCACCCTAGTGGCCCCCTTCTTGTCTTCTTTTGTTGGCATCTTTTCACGTTAAAAGTGATTAAATCAGTCTTTGTGTTGCAATTACCTAATACGTTTTCCTTAATTTTTCAGTTAAGCTGGCACTTAAGTCTTCAATTTGCCTCAAGAATGATTCAAGATATGAAGAGGTAGGGGAAGTGACAGCGAAGTTGGTAGGGAATGAGAACAGCGCCCGTACACATGCGTTGCTTAGAGCGTAGAGTTGATTCTACAATAATATAAAATAAAAATAAAAAGTGGAATAAACTTGAAGGTCAATCATCAGCCCAAAAGCGGATAGTAGACGTCACGTAGTATATGTGTACCAAATTTCAGGTCAATAGGTCAAACGGTTTGCGAGCTACAGGTGATTTAAAATCCTGGACAGACAAACGGACAGCCACGGTAGTGTATTAAATAAGAAGATCAGGATCTATACTAATAAAAGGCAAAGCCCTCACTGACTCACTCACTCACTCACTCACTCACTCACTCACTGACTGACTCATCACTAATTCTCCAACTTCCCATGTGGGTGGAAGGCTGAAATTTGACAGGTTCATTCCTTACAGCTTCCTTACAAAAGTTGGGCAGGTTTCATTTCGAAATTCTACGCGTGATGGTCATAACTGGAAGCTGTTTTTCTCCATTTACTGTAATGGAGATGAGCTTGAAAGCCGTGGGGGCGGAGTTTCGTGTGACATCATCACGCCTCGCACGTAATCACGCAGTACGTAGAAAACCAGGAAGAGCCCCAAAAAGCGCTGAAGAACACATGCATTATATAATTGAGAAGGCAGCGAAACAATAAGAAGCGAGCGAGTGACATATACAACCATATTCATGAGTTCTGCTACTTCGGAAACAAAGCACAATGTAAACCTAAACTTTAAATTAAGTTCATAGACACGGCGTTTGTAATTTAGTGCCTGCCCATATAAGGCCGTCCGTCAGCGGCAATCCAATAGAAACACTGCCACTAAATATTCACGGGTGAATGACTGTGCTTATGTAGAGGAAGATGAGATGGTCAGGGTGGTGTTTGGCACAAACTCGGCGAAACTGCGAGAGAAAGTTTTAAGTGCCGGGACTTAGGTAACATTAGATACAGCCATGAACATAGCACGACATGGCACCAGCACAGCTGGGAAACTTCGATGCATGTACACCGAGCGGCTCACGTGAACTGACGCAGTGCAGAGACAAAAAGCAACTGTTCCAAAGAGTGCTGAACAAAAACCGAATTACACAATTGAAAAGGCAGCAAAAAAATATGAAGCGTCTGATACATACAAGCATATTCATAAGTGCAGCTACTACGGAAACAAAGCACACGATGGAAAAAGTCAATGTCCCGCTAAAGGAAGACAGTGTAAAAAAAAAACCCGTGCATGCAGTGTGTCAGGTCTCAGATAAAGAAGAAGACGAGCTGTTTATTGATGCAGTAAGAAACGAATCGATGAATGAAACCTGTCATCTTTACAACGATTGACAAACACGGAATGTAACTTGAACACAACACATCCTACAAATACGAACCTGATTGAAAGAAATAATGATAATCAAATCCTT
>JANRMT010062848.1:3750322-3763039 GCA_026402145.1 Polypterus bichir lapradei
TACATGTACTAAGCACTGTAAGAAGAAAATTAATTATGGTTACTCACCAACAATGACACGATGACTTGTCCGATAACAATGAGTTTAATTTTACTGCACAACAAAGGAGAGCGTTACAGCCCTTGTAAAGGAGCCACTTCAGGCGATTGTGTAGCACTGCCGTTGTTCTTCTTCTGGCAGTCTTCAATCCAAATCCCTAAAGCAGATTCCATCCAGACTACTGCCTTATTACATCCACTTACAACTCGTTTTGCACCCTGGTTAAAAGGACACTGCAGCCGTAGATCTTATATTCCTTTCCTACTTTTTAAATAAAAAGAATCGTAGCCTTCAACAAATCCAAAACGTTTACCTTTTCGGCAATCGTTAACATCTTCTTCTTGCGCTTGGGCACAGCACCTGAAGCAGTAGCAGATTGTTTTGGAGCCATAATGAAGGGCTTGACTATGCACAAAGATAAACATTAAAGAGCACATCTCTTTACACAGCGAAACACGTTTATGCTGAATGAGCGAGATGAGACTTCCTGGTTAAAACTGCATTCAGCACGCAGGAGCTCAACTGCGTGCTCTGATTGGTTAGCTTCTCAGTCAGGAGAACTTAACTGCGTGCTCTGATTGGTTAGCTTCTCAGCCATCCGCCAATAGCGTCCCTTGTATGAAATCAACTGGGCAAACCAACTGAGGAAGCATATACAGGAAGTAAAAAGACACATTGTCCGCAGAACCCGCGAAGCAGCGAAAAATCCGCGTTATATATTTAGTTATGCTTTCATATAAAATCCGCGATAGAGTGAAGCCGCGAAAGTCGAAGCGCGATATAGCGAGGGATTACTGTATATGTGACAGCAACACTGATCACTCGCAACAGTGACAAAACAATTACATTGACAATTATGTTACGTTATTTTCAAAATGTTTCATTTTCTTTTTCATTACTTCTTTAACACACTACTTCTCCGCTGCGAAGCGCGGGTATTTTTCTAGTCTATACTAATAAAAGGCAAAGCCCTCACTGACTCACTCACTCACTCACTCACTCACTGACTCACTCACTCATCACTAATTCTCCAACTTCCCGTGTAGGTAGAAGGCTCAATTTGGCAGGCTTATTCCTTACAGCTTACTTACAAAAGTTAAGCAGGTTTCATTTCGAAATTCTACACGTAACGGTCGTAACGGTCAATAACGGTCGACAACGTCCGCCATGTTGAACTTTCTTATTTATAGCCCCATCTTCACAAAATTTGGTAGGCGGCTTCCCTGCGCCAACCGAAACTGATGTACGTACTTATTTCGATGGTATGACTCCACTGTCGGCCGCCATATTGAACTTTCCAACGTCTCTAATTTTCCAACTTCCCGTGTAGGTAAAAGGCTAACCCCATCTTCACAAAATTTGGTAGATGTTTTCCCTGCGCTAACCAAAACTGATGTACGTACTTATTTCGGTGGTATGATGCCACTGTCGGCCGCCATATTGAAGTTTCCAACGTCACTAATTCTCCAACTTCCCATGTAGGTAGAAGGCTGAAATTTGCCATGCTCATTCCTTACAGCTTACTTACAAAAGTTAAGCAGGTTTCATTTCGAAATTCTACGCGTAACGGTCATAACCGTCAACAACGTCCGCCATGTTGAACTTTCTTATTCATGGCCCCATCTTCATGAAATTTGGTAGGCGGCTTCTCTGTGCTAACCGAAACCAATGTACGTACTTATTTCGGTGGTATGACGTCACTGTCAGCCGCCATATTAAACTTTCCAACGTCACTAATTCTCCAACTTCCCGTGTAGGTAGAAGGCTAAAATTTGGTGCTGATTCCAGTGGTATGATGCCACTGTCGGCCGCCATATTGAACTTTTCAACGGTCTTTGTTACTTATGGGCCCATCTTCAAGAAATTTGGTACGCGGGTTCCCAACGCTAACTGAATCCTACTTACGTACATATATACGTCCATAGCCTGCAGCTCGGTCACCGTGTGAGGCGGCGTTGGGTCCCCCATCCCAACGCCTCCCACGTTGTTGGTTGCCTGCCTATATAAGGTCGTCCGTTGCTCCGGTCTCTACATTCCCTTCCTTGCTTCGCCACGGGATTCACGTCTCCCTGCTGATAACTACAGCCTTTTTATTTAATCCACGGCTTCTCTGCTGTTTTATTGTTCGTTTATTACGATTATAGTTATTGTATAGGTATTTTAGACTTAGTTTACATTGTTCAGGTACCCATTTCCTTTATCGTTCCAACTGTACCCCCATTAACATATCTATCAAGGTGATCACCATCGATCAAAGAACTGTCACTTACCGAGTGGTTTCCATGCCCGGAGATGGCACCTGCCTTTTCCATTCTCTGTGTTACATATTGCATGACCATATCAGGCTCACTCTTGATATCCGGAGGAACATTGTGTCTTATGTATTGAATGACTGGGACAGGTTAAAGGTGCGGACTAATGACGGTACAGGATATAATTATACTACGCAGGAACACTATAAGAGTGAAATGCTTAAGCCCTTCACCTATGGTTCTGCATGTGAGTTTATGGCTGCCGCTGAATTGTTCGGTTGTCGCTTTCAAGTGTACCGAAATTGCCAAATATTTTACACCTTTGGACAACCGCCAACGCCTCTTAAACATCTTAAATTCACAGGTGACGATTTGAGTAGTGGACATTTTGATGTTTATGAATGTTTAAACTCTCAAAAGCTGGATGCGAAGTTATCGATGAAACCAGTTGTATACTTACAACGCTTGACAGATGCCGAATGTCACTTCAACACAACAAGTCCTGCAAATACTAACGTAATTGAAACAAACCATGAAACTCAAACCGATTATGACAGCAGCAATCCAAGCTGTGAGATTTGAGGCAAGATTGCTTTTCACATGGCCAACTGTACGTTGCATGCTCAAAAGTAAGCTCAGCACACAGCTTGGTCATTTTAAAACCGGAGGGCCGAGCTGACAACGTGGCATACAAAGAGATCCTTAACAAATAATTATTGGTATATTTTCTCTCAGTTTAAAAAGGTTTACTTTTCTTCTTAATAAAAATTTTAAAGCAGTACTTCGCCGCTGCGAAGCGCGGGTATTTTGCTAGTGATTTAATATAAGGTGCTTCTGTTGGTCCACAGTCCTGATTAGGGCTGGATATCAGCACTGATCCCCCAATATGATTTGATTTCGATTCAAAATGTCCCAATTTTCTTTCAATTTTATCTTGATTTAATTAGTGTGCACTGATATATTTATTAGGAAAGCTGGCCTTTTTAAAGATTATTTAATTATGCATAAAGAACATTAATATAATGTGACAAATTTTAGTAACACTTTATTTGAAGGTTGTCTACATAGTGACTTCATAACATATGCATAAGCATGGAATGACATTTGAGAAGCAATACTTGATCAGTAATAAACAGTTGTGGGACAAAATATTATTGCTCTTTTTCAAAAAAAACAAAAAACAGCACTGCACTCATTCAAAATTCACAATATTTTAACAAACATGCATCGCCACATCAGAGTCCACACATATTATGTGGGGCTTCTTGTTTTAATACAATGCAATGAAATCTACATTATTAAACGTGTATATCATCTTGTGAATAATAATAATATAAAATAATTAAATATTGCTTTTTAAATAATGAATATTAGTTACTCAGTAATCTATTCAGGTGTTATGAATCTCAGTGTAGACACCCTTCAGTTAAATTGTTAGCCAAGTTTATTCCCCTACTGGACATTCAAAATAATTAATGATACAGTGGGAGGACTCTTCAGTTGGTCACGTGTAGCAGTCACATTAATTTGTCTCAAAAATGTCTCCTCACAGTTCCTCCTCAGACATACAGTAAAGGAAGCATTTTAAAATGAGGATCTAGATCTGATGCATGTTGACAGAGGTGTTGGATGAATGGAACATTAAAGACAAAGAACCAGCCATTGTGATAAACAATGTAGCTAACATGATCTGTGTGATACGGGTTATGGAGCTACTTCAAGCTGGCTGATTTGCGCACTCATTCTCTTTGGTATTGCATGCTGCTCTGAAAATTCCTACAATTGCGCTCTTGCTCAGCTGGATGAAGTACGTTGCAAACTTATTCCAATGTAGCAGTATGGCTAGCTATGTGATTAACGAGAAGCAAAGTACAGTATATTGGATTTACCAACACACAAACTTGGAATTGATGTGGTTCCATGATGGATTAGTGTATTGGAAATGATAGAAAGGAATTTGGAACAACAGCCAGCCATCTCAGCAGCAAGGTTGCTCCTGGTGTGACTGGTATTCAGCACTCTTGTCTGCAACACAACCACCACAGTTGCCCAGTCATTTTTAATGTACGTAGTGACATGAGAGATTTGTCTGTGCATTGCGTAAGATCTTCTTAGAGCCTAGGTACTATAACTTCACTCATTTGCCTTTTGGTTGGTAAAGCATGCATCAGTTCTAAACCCTGTATCATTTCCTGGAAGCCCTCATTTTCAGCAGCGGTGTAGGGTCTCTTATCTTTATAGGTAAAGACTACTATAAATTCTGCTATTTTTTTGGGCACTGGGCAAATTAATTGGAAGCTTGGAGCTAAACCCGCTTCCAATGCAGATTGTTTAGGCTCTTTTCATTTGGATGTCGGCTGACATTATGTTTATGGGTGACGTCGGCATAAATGATTTCTCAGATTTGTTGCGTTACAACAATACTTAACTTTTGAGTTACATAGTTTACATATGGCTTTGCTTTTATCCAGTTGTTCTTTACTGACATACTGTTTGAATCTGAGGACACATCATTTTAAGTGAAGTAGTGCTTTTTCCATAGAAAGCCTTAACAGGCGCATTAGCGACATTTACTGAATAGGACACTAAAATGAAGATGAGCAAAAATCTACATATCTTAATTGAGCAGGATAGAGGTTCACGAGAACGATCTTGAGACTTTATGAATCAATATTGAATCATTTAAATGATAAAATAACTATCCATCCATCCATCCATTATCCAACCCACTATATCCTAACTACAGGGTCACGGGGGTCTGCTGGAGTGAATCCCAGTCAACACAGGGCGCAAGGCAGGAAACAAACCCCGGGCAGGACACCAGCCCACCTCAAATAAAATAACTATAAATTGGAAAATCTGTATTTTTACGCAAGGCTAGGCTAGACGTAGTTCATCTTTAATCATTCTTTAAAACAGATTTGGTTTTTTGTCTTATATAGCAAATCTGTGATGAAACTTCCAATCTGCTATATTCACTGTGTCAGAAAGATATATATATATATATATTTATATATACAGTACACCCTTGAAAATCGCGGGGGTTACGTTCCTAGAGCACCTGCGAATTGTGAAGAACTACGAATTATGGATGTGGCAATAGCCAGTTGCAGCGTTCAACGAATGTACGTCACTGAATATACTCGGCTCCTACGTGCTGGCAAATGGCACTGGGAAATGACTATAGCCAGTTGCAGTGGTTTAAGGATTTAGAAAAACAAAACGGAAAACATGAGAACACTCAGCTGGAGATGCGTCACAGGGCAGCAGTCAATCAGCAGCAAGGAGAAATGAATAAATAACACTGTAGCGGCCCGGTGCTGCCAAGATTCACACTGCCGAGAAGACGGTGATTTATTTATTTTTCTGGTCGGGATTCCAGGGACGCACCCAACCTGCAAACACTCACAAACAGAGACAAAAACAAAGCAAACCAGTAATCAAACAGCAAATAAAGAATGTAATGAAAACAAATGAAAACAACAATACCACCCCTGTTCCCCTTACGGCAGTTATACATTAAATACAGCAAAGCACCAACAAAACACACACAGTAAAGTCCATGAAAAACGGCAACGGATGAAATGTAATGATGACGATAGATAGTCCATCAATCCGCATGTTGAATGGAAATGTAAAGATAGTCCTACCAGTAATTCCTGAAGTGGTGAAGATGGGTGGACAGGTTTAGGAGCGCTGCTTTCTTTTCAGGATAGCAATGAATCCACTTATAGTCCTCATGTACACAGGCAGACTGCAGACAATCTAGACCCCAACCACGAAATGATCCAGGACAAAACGAATAAGTACAGGTAACCCAACAGAAGGCAGGCAGAGAGACAGGAACTTGAAACACAAATTACAAAAACTTTTTTTTTCTTTTGGTCACCGGCCCCCTTTTTAAAAGCCGCGCTGACATCTTTTGACCCCAACAGCCCCTGCACCCTCAGCAGAAGACCAGTCGGAGCCACTGTAGGGACTGCTGGGAGTTACAGTTTCAAATTCTATTGGCTACTTTCACCATCCCAAGCCGCGTTTTCCTCTATGGTTGCTTCCTGTTCTCTCTGCAGTGCAGTATTGCCATGAAAAAAGCCATAAAAAATTGCCGAGGATATTTTCGGTTTCCGCTAACAATTATTAGTTAGGTTCTAAGGAAAAATCCGCGATCGACTGAGGCTGTGAACCCTGAACCGCATCTTCGCGAGGGTCTTACGCTCTTCAGAACATGGTCCAGACTATGTTTCCTGAGCTCTGGATGCATGACCTACATAACAAAATGCAACATGTCCCCTCAGAGGTTTACTGATTGTAAACAATGTAAAGTAAATCAATGGCTCTATTAACCACTTGTGAAGAGACACAAAAATTTACTTGATAACACGTTATTTTATTTTTCAAATCACACTTATTCTAATAAGTGATTGCTCTATGTCTATCCTGGAAACAGGAGGTGATACTCTCTCTGATCTGAAAAACATTTGCTGTCTCAAAACACCACGGATCTGAATTCAAATCCATGGGTTTTCTCTAAGTAATCAGGTGTCATCCCTAATATTTTCCTCAAAATTCTGCGTTTCTTCTCACATCCCAAAGATGTACTGGTTAGGCCCACTGGCAGCAGGAAAACACGTCAGAAAAGAATCTAATTACAAGCTTTGGAATTCTTTAATTTTTGGACTTGGATGATAGCTGTGGTATGTCAGAGGATGACATTTTAATATTGATGATTTGAAATTGAGGACTTTAATTGTGGATTAGATTATTTCAGAAAATTCTTTAGGGATTATAATATGTTTTCTTAATTTTTAACAATTCATTCCGCTTGCTGGGGGTGCCATCATCAAGCATACCCTTTGTTTTTTGGGGAGGGTGGATGTTTTTAATAATTTTGGTATTTGGAAAGCAGTGACTCATAATTTAATTATAGTTTGTCTCATACTGAGAAGTGTTTAATATTTTTGTAATAGTTCTTTAAAGTATATGTTTATTCTTTGAGATATTTTTATTTCACACCCACATGTGCTGCAAATTGGTAATATGGATGTGAAGATGAGCTGTTAGTTTCATAAAACTTTTAGTGTATTGCAAACACAATATAACATCAGTTGTTCAGTATTACATTTTTGGCATTTTTTTCTCAAGATTACTTATTAGGAAAATTGTTAAATAGTTATTCTTTTTTTCATTTTTACAGTTTCTATTAAATCAATTAACCATTTAATGACCACCTCAAAAAAATCACACATCCACTACTTTAAGAGTGCCCCATAGATTTTTCTCAACAGAAAAAAAGGGAAATCCAGATTAAACAAACCATTTCACCCTGCATTTATTAATATAGAGTCATTATATAAAAGCTTATGAAATTTAAAGGCTGCTGCTTTTATGTCATTGGTTAATAATCTACAGGTCCTCATGTCAACGGGTGTCTGACGCATGGCAGGAGTTTGAGTGGCATATTTTAAAATGTATGTGACGACACGCTAAGCTGCTTCATCACTTTTGATTTAGGACTTTTGTTTTTTCAATCCTGGTAGGTAAGCGAGCATTGTCTGCCATGAGTATTTTACTTGCTTCATTGAGCAGATGGGATGGTTCTGTCGTGCATGAAAAACATGCACCATTGACAGGAAAAGAGGAATATGATGGACTGTCTAATTTTGTATTCCACTGCCGTATCTCTAATGCTGTGTTAGGACTGTAGTTATTATAGAAGGACTGAATCAATGATCATTTAAAAAGTCAAAGAACAAGTGTCGTCTCAGGCATTAGGAATCTAGATTAGATTTTTAAAATTTATTATCAGCAACTTTTGTCCAAAGCAATCAAATGATAGTTGAGTTGTTTCCACATTTTTATAGTAGGTGCACTGGCAGGTTATCTGATTTGCTCAGAGCCACAGAGTGGCAGGGTTTGAAATGGCAGTCTTGTGCTTTGCAGTCTATACCTCTTAGGCACTAGGCTACATTGACCAGTTCAAAGTAGGGTTTTAAGAACTATACATATCACTGAACATAACAAATATGTGTTCTCTGTAAAATTTCATTGTTAATTATTGTTTTGCATTTTGAAGTGAGTGCTAGCAGAGCATGTTATATTATAATATGGTGGAGAAGGATGAAAGAAATAATACTCTTACGGCTAGCGCTGTCATTGTGGACTGCTACATGAAGGTGAAGCTGTAATGTACATGTGTGGCTTACTGGATGTCAGAAATGGAAAATGCAACAACATTTCTTTCACCTGTAGTTGGGATTTTTCTTGATTAATAATAATACAGAGGCACATAAATGGGTCATTTGCCACAGTTAATTCCGCCTCTTTCAGCTAGTGAAGCCAGGAGACAATTTAGAGTGAATGTGGTGGTAGCCAGAATTTTTTTCTTTTGCTTTGGATCCACTGAGTCACTTATGAAAGACTGTAAAAAAAAAAAAAAAACAGCAATTGGAATCATTGAAGAATTTAACATTTATTTTTAAATTAGTGACAAAATTATTTTTAATATTATGTATGTTACCCTTTTGCAGACAGGTTTACAATTCTATCCATCCATTTTCTAACCTGCTTACTCAATTAAGAGTCACACGGAGACAGAAGGCTATATAGATATCAACAAGGACAAGTCAAAAACAAACCATAATGTAAATTAAACACCTTCTGGATGATCCCAGAACTAGTGTATCTGTTGTAAAACTGATATAGACAAGGGGGAAACACATAGTACTTTTCTATAGCAAACCTCATCTCAATTTGCTTTACCGGTCCAGACTGGTGATACACTAATTTAGCACAGGCAAGTTAAATAACTTTCTAAAAACTGCACAATGAGTCAAAAAGTGTGGAATTGTCTGTTTTTGAATACATGTATGTGCCAAACATTAACAACACAAATATATCCTGATACCTAGGCAATGTTATTGTAATGTAGATTTGGTTATGTTTTAAAATGTTACACATTGCAGTTAAATTTGTATTACACATTATTACTCATGTTTTATTAAATCATGTTAAGAATTAAATAATTTTGTGCTGATGATAGCTTTGCCAAAACATAATCTCTGTCATCATTTTCAAGACTTTTGATCCAGGGCTGGTCCCTACCTTGTGTGCAGTGCCACAAGAATAGGTACTGGCTTCCACTATAACCTTGGTCTCTTATGTATAAATGAATATTAAATATATAAATTCAAACATTTTACAATTTATTTTTTATCTTTTACTAGGGGGCTTTGCCCCCTGCTCGCTTCGCTCGCCAACCCCCGTGTTTGGTTTTACGGATACACACTTTTAAGAATTTTTTTTCTTTGAATTGTTGCTATTTCATTAGTTTCACTTTTATTTCAGAACTTCTGTAAAAACAATATTTGGAATCTTTCATGTCCCAATATGCTGAATCTTTTAAATCAGGTCTGTGAGACTTGTGTTTAATGACTTTGTACCATAATTTAGGATAGGTTTCTCTGTTTGGAATTTCAGCACAGACAAAACAATCCACATCAGCAGCAGTTAATTGTTTTTGCAAAGTAACCAATAAATGCATGTGAGTTAAACCCCGTTTTTGAAATTCTCTGATTTAAACTAATTTCCTTTTATTTGCATCAATGTGATCTGTACTATCTTTTTTTTGATACTGTAGCGACTGACGTAATAAAGTGTCACAAAAGTTCTACTTTAACAATCGCTGACTGCGTAACCCCAAACACAACTTTCTAGCATCCTCCAAAACCCCTCCTCCCACGGGTCTCGCCTTCCTCTTACCGCATCAATTAGCACCCAGCTATCAGTCTTCCATGCTGTACTCTTCCCTCCCTCGATCGGACCTAACAGTCACTTAAAACAAAAAAGGCTTCAGCTTGGTTGGGACGCTACAATACTTTCGAATTTTACTGCTTTCATATTCTGTACCTTTCTCTGCATGTGTATTGCGCCTTGGGTCTCTTTTCTCCGCGTTGCTCTTTCTTCTTTGCTGAGAGCACATGATCTGTGTGTGCCACGTGACTTTACATGACTGAATGTTTTGCTGGCTGTCCGTGCTCTTATTTGTCTTGCAAGAATCTTATGTTCCATGTCCCCGTGAGACTACCCTGGGACAATCTCTTGGCGCCAAGTCTCATGTTTACGGTCCCTGCGAGATGCTCCATGGCCAGTCTTTTTTGTCTTGCGGGCCTGTTAAATGTCTTCCGAGAAGATCACGTATCGTCACCTTGCTTTTCCATTCCAGGATTTTTTTTTATATAGAGAGAGATATGTCTTTAGTCTAATTCCACTGCCTCATTTCAGAGGATTTTCTTTAAGAACATTAAAACAATTTGATGAGAACAAGTCATTTATCCCAGCAAAACTTGCCAGGCCTTTCATCTAATTTCATTTAATTTCTCTAGAATAACATCAAGTATTGTATGTAAGTATGGAAAACCCCCAAAGTAATAATGTGTACCATACTATTAAGTAATTTATTCCATGTGGCTGTGTTTGTCTTTGTTTCTTAACCTTTTTTTTTGTTCTAACACCATCTTGCCCTCCTTGGTGTTGCTTTTGAGATCCATTATTAGTGATCGTCAGATTGGAATGTCCCCTTTAGCTGATGATTGTCAGAGCTTCATCAGCCTACGACGATCCACGCAACTATACGCAACCCATTGAAATTAAATGCAACAGTGACTTGCAACTCTGATATTTACTTTTAAACAACTCTTTAAAACGTTTTGTGTAACTACATGCTTTTAAATTCTGGTTTGTCAACGAACCACTTTATTAAGTTTTGTAAATTTTGCAATGGAGTTTTATATTTACATTATTAGCTGCTTAAAATGTTACTGAAGAGTAATTTTTAATACATGAGTCAAATTCATTCAAGTTTCAAATATCAGAAACTCATGGTGCTTTCAGTTTTCAAATCTATTTATCTTCTTTTCATGTTTTTCCCACCTCTGTATAAAATCAAACCTGTCAGTCTTATAGTAATTCTTTCCTTCAGAACTCCTGTTAAACAGCCTTTGTTTTGCTATTTCTGTAGTTTCTTATATGACTGATCAGACTTTTTTTATTGCTTATAATCAGAATTAAAAAATTACCTGGGCTGTCATTACCTGTACTTAATAACTTTATAACTGTGAGACAGCATTACATTCTTCAATGTACCATTTAATTACATGTGTGCTTATACTTATGGGTTATACTAATGAACATTAGTTTGCCTTCAAAAGCCAAATGAATGACACAAATTCAGTGTTTGCAGATTAGTATTAGTAAAATTAGTGCTCTGTTTTGCTTGTCCTACTAACTGTGTGCTACGGCGATTGTGCATCTCTGCTAAGTCAATGCATGTTGTATTAATAGGGAGATGTCTATTCTTTGAAGCATTAAAACACTAAATACATTTTATTTTGGTATTAACAAATGGAGCAACTCATGTTGCTGCCATCATAGAGAAGTCAAATAGCCACTTTATTCAAATCTTTCCTTGGTATTTACTTGCTTCAACTGTTGTTGGTGTAGCCAATCCTCCCACATCCAACAGTCCTATATGCGTAACTGTATATGTGTGTGAGGGCCCCTCTGTGACCCTAGGCCTAAACTGTACACGCTGGTTAGAAAATTAATGGATGCTTGGACTGAAGGATATTTGTAGAAGTACTCATCAAAATCAGAGAATGAATACAAAGCCTCTATTCATTTATCCAGGACTGTGTAGGATACTATTTCAAAGAGATTAATCTTGTTATCTTTTTATCTCCTTTACATATGCGTGACAATACAAGTTAAACAATTATACCTCATTTGATCAGTAACGATATTTTAATGTCATAACATGCACAAGTCTGTTTCTGAACTAATTTAATAATGGGGTGAAAGTGTCAGTAACACTTGCCGGTATATGTGTGTTTTTTTTTAATTATAAGTATGATTCCTGCACTTGCATGCCAAAATTCTTCAGCACAAACAGAAACATATTTCTAGACATGCCCTTTTTTCAGCATGTGTTGCTGTGGTACTATAGCATCACCATTGTAAGCCATATTCTGTCTCTAGTTTTTACTAATGCTTTTATTATGTATTATTGTGCCTTGTGAAGGAATTGCAGACATCCATGGGTACAGTACCAACTTTCTTCCCTAATACATCTGTTCTTGTTATGTGGTGCTTGATCTTTTTCATACAGTAATTACTTCCATTAATTTACCCATGAAGCATCCATGCTAAGATTACTGGCCTATACTTACTAGGATCAGACGTTCTTATGTAATGAGACTTTTGCTAACTTCCAGTTCGTAGGGATTTCTTCATTGTGCAATGATGCAAAACAGATGCAACAAACTTTTGTATAAGTAGTCAGTAAATGTTTTCTGCCTTTTTTGCGTTTTCTACAAAGGCATTATGTTTCTGTATATGTAATTCCCAAATTATTGTGTATCTCTTTAATAAT
>JANRMT010062848.1:3773039-3808381 GCA_026402145.1 Polypterus bichir lapradei
TGCATGCAGTGTGTGATGTCTCAGATAAAGAGGAAGACGAGCTGTTTATTGATGCAGTAAGAAAGGAACAGCCCTCTGAATCTGAACAAGCCTTTGAAGACATATCAATAGGAAAGCAAGGTGTAAAGCTTAAGTTTAAATTAAGTTCATAGACATGCTGCCGCTAAATATTCACAGGCAAATCCACAACTTAATACCGGGAATGCCTGTTAAACGTCTTAGATTCACGAGTACTGATTTGGGTAGTGAACACTTTGATGAATGAAACCTGTTATCTTTACAATGGTTGACAAACACGGAATATAACCTGAACACAACACATCCTCCAAATACGAACCTGATTGAAAGAAATAATGATAATCAAATCCTTGATGACAGCAACACTCATAACAGTGACAAAACAATTACATTGGCAATCATGTTACGCTATTTTTAAAATGTTTCTTTTTCTTTTTCACAACTTCTTTAACACACTACTTCTCCGCTGTGAAGCGCAGATATTTTGCGAGTTCATCTTATAAACCTTATACAGCTGTTTTTTCCTTTTCAGCTACTTTTTCCACTCTTTATTAACTCATTGCAGAGTTTTTTTTTTTAATTTTCTGCTAATTCAAAATTTAGGTATGTACATGTCCTGCATTATGTATAAAACATTTTTATACCTGTTCCACTGCTCCTTGACTGTCTCCACACTTAATAGCTTATCCTCCTTACGCTTTCCTACATCTGCTCAAAATTTTCCCTAACAAGCTAAAACATAACAGTTTTAGTCTTTGCATCCACATTCTTCCAAAACACTGAGAAATGTATTATATTATGGTCACTTTATCCTATGGGATCATTGACCAATTGAAGAAGACTTGCATTTAATGTCTGTTTGAAATGAACACCTCACACATCCTTTTCTGTTTTGTCTATCCTAAAAATATTTTTCCCTCTATGTTATACTCATCCCCATCCCCATTATTTAGCCAGGTTTCTGTTGTTTCTGTAATATCATAATTGCGCTCCGCTACATACAACACCAACTCATTTGTTTTGTTTTTGATACTTCTAGCATTAAAACAAGCTATTTTTAATGTGTTATTCATTTTACTCTTGCATTTAAATCTTGGGTTAGAATTTACATTACTATGCATTTTTATTTTTACACTATTGTTTGTTCTTCACCTACAGTTCTAATCCTAGCATGTCTTAAACTCCCAGGTCCACCTGTCCGCACCATACCCTAGTTTAAACAACCCTAACCTTCTCGTATGCCTCCCCAATACATAGGTGCCCCTAGTAAACATGTGACCTGTCGTGGGGGAACAGATAATAATAATAATACATTATATTTATTCATAGGCGCCTTTCTAAACACTCAAGGACACCGAACAATAGATAAAACACAGATTATAAACAAAACTAAAATACAAAAATTAAAATCAGACAGAGCAATTGTAATCAAAGAGAAAAAGCAGTTTTAAACAAATGAGTTTTAAGTTTAGATTTGAAAAGTGAGAATGATTCAATATTTCTAAGCTCAGATGGTAGTGAGTTCCAGAGTTGCTTAGTTGCTCTGCTCCCCATGGTGGTAAGATGGACAAAGGGGACAATCAAGCAGATGGAGGAAGAGGATCTAAGGGTGCGGGAGGGAATGGCATCATGGAGGAGGTCGGACAGATATGGAGGGGCAAGGTTGTGGATAGCTTTAAAAGTTAACAAAAGAATTTTGAATTGAATGCGGAACTTAACTGGAAGCCAGTGAGGGTTTTAGTAATGATGCGGGCAGCTGAATTCCGGATCAGTTGAAACTTATAAAGAGATTTGTGCGAATGACCAAAGAAAAGGGAATTGCAATAATCCAGACAAGAAGTGACCAGGCTATGAACAAGGATAGGAGTGGTGTGGGGAGTGAGGGAGGGATGAAAACGATTAATGTTACGCAAGTGGAAATATGCAGACCGTTAGATGTTATTGATGTGGGACTGAAAAGATAAAGTACTGTCAAGAATGACACCCTGACTCTTAACCTGTGGGAAAGGGGAAAGAGAGGAATAATCAATAACAAAGGAAAAATGATCAGTTTTGGATTATGTTGATTTTGTACCAATGAGGAGAACCTCAGTTTTGTCACTATTTAATTTAAGAAAATTTGAAGAAAACCAGGATTGTATTTCTGCTATACAATCAATAAGCGAGGAGGGTGGAAAGGAAAAAGTAAGTTTGCTAGTGAGATAGAGCTGAATTGAGTGCGGCTTGAGAAGTAGGATCTGAAACAATCTAGTGGTGGTTGGGTAATGCCAATCGAAGATAATCTATTAAGAAAAGTAGTGCGGCAAATAGTGTCAAAGACTGCACTCAGATCAAGAAGGATGAGAATAATGATTAAACCAGAATCAGCTGCCATAAGGAGGTTGTTAGTAATTTTGATAAGTGCCGTTTCCATCTGCTCCAAATGGAGTCCCATTGTGCCATAAACCTATAACATTCTACCCTATACCAAGAGCTGAGCCATGTGTTAAGCCTTCTAATCTCCTCATTCTCACCTTGACTGGCACATGGCACAGGTTGAACTTCGGAAAAGACTACTTTTTCAGTTCTGCTCCTCAGCCTGGCACCTAACTCTTTAAATTTGGATTACAAAACTGACAGACTACCCTTATTTATGTCAGTTGTTCCAACATGGACAATGACAACTGGATTCACCTCCGATCTGGGTAAGAGCCTATGAACCCTTCCTACCGTCTACTACCTATGCCCCTGGAATGCAACTCACTACGTGAGACTCTCTTTCACTGGAGCAAACCTGAGTTTCAGCCCCCCTTAATGATTGAGTCCCCAGCTCTCATTACCTCAGTGTCTTTTTCTGAACTGGTTTTGAGCCCATTGGAGCTTCTTGTGCTTGCCTGCCACCTCAGAATCTTCTGAGACACCTTCTGGCTCTGCAAGGACTTGAAAACAGTTTGAAACTTACAGTTCTGGGGTTCATGCCCAAGGATTGTGTGCAACCTTTACCTTGCCCCTTGTGACTGTGATCCACCTATCTCTACCTGTCTGGTCTGGAGTCTTCTACCACATCACCCTACAGGTGTACGCTATCTTTCTAAAGTACACCTGGGCCAATTCTCTCCTACTATGCAGGCCAGCCAACTCTTCCCTCCAGTTTAGCGACCATGGGCTCGAGGTTCTTCTATCACTGACTCTTCTAAGCCATCCTCTAAAAAGTCCAACATCAAACAGGATTTTTATTGCACTGGCCTCATTATTAAAATTTGACTTGGGATTACTAAATCTCCTTAACTTTTTGTTAATTAAAATTAAATGATTTAACTTAAATGGTAAAACTAAAAAAATAAGGCAAAAAGTTAGATTAAGGTACAGTTATTTTACACCGTTTGACCCCTTAAGCTCCTATAGTACTCTCCATCTCTCCAGCCTGCTAGTTGTCTTTCTACTGTATGACATTAGCTTTACTTTTCTCTGTCTGTTCCCCTTAACTTTGTGCCCTTCTTTTTGCTTACTTAAGATGTCACTGTACTCCTTCATATTAGTGAACCCTTATGTTGTCATCCTCTCAATTGATGTGCTTTCCTGAATGCTAAATACTGTTCAGTCGAAAAAAACTTTCTTACTGGATATCCATTGTTCGTTAATTCTTACTGTCTTGTCTGCTCCTACAGCTGCTTTTGTCTGATCCGCACCTTAACGGTAGTTGCCTCCCTATGTACCATGGAGAACCATTTGGAAGTCAGCTGCTGCCTATTTTTCCCACTAAGGAATCATTGTATCTGTTACTTATAACTATTTGTTGATTACTGCCTTGCCTTACTGATGCTAGTTTCAATAAACCAAGTACCTTTTCCAAATGCTTCCCCAAACACTCAGCTGAACATCAATGCTGATTGTTATTACTGTTTAATGTCTTTTTCAGTTTGGTGGCAACATTAGAACTGTAATTTTGTAGAGCTGGATGGAGAGAGTTTTCATTATTATCTGAATATTTTACATTTCTACTTAAATAATTATTTATGGTTTATGTACCTGTTGTATATGACTTTTTATACTATTTGCAATTTATTAGAGACAATAGCCTGAAAATACATTTGTAAACCACTCTGTTCTTTAAAGAACATTTTGTTATTAAGGAAAGAGATGGGCTGCTATTGTGACTAATTTGGAGGAAGGGTGTGATATAATTATAAATATAATATTTGCTGGTTCATTTCAGAAAAGAGCAGCTTTCCCTTTGTTAAAGTGTTATTAGAGTTCCATGTGCTACTGCGTGAGTCAGGTCACTGTAAAAAAAACGCTATTTTTTGCTTTGACGTATCAGTAAATCAGAACAGATTGTAAAAACCAAGAAATCACCAGAAGGTATAGGAACACTTGCATCACTGAAGAATGCGTACTGTTTTGGTATATTGAAATCAGGTGCTTCCACACAGGTGTTCCTAAGTTAATTAAACAATTAGTATTCTTGATAATGTTATACAAAAAATGTTGGAATGTGCTTATTACCTAAAATTATGATTGATGTTACATCCCAAAGATGTATGTGTCAGATTAAATGGCAACTCTAAATTGGCACAATGTTTATGAGTGCACTTAATGCTGCCAGGATAGACTCCAACCCCTGTGACCCTGAACTAGATTAACAGGTTAGAAAATGAATGGGTGGATGTTTGAAAGATGAGGCCTCAGTAACTTTGTGGGTGACCTCATTTGTCAGGAGTTTCATTTAAGGCTAAACAGATGACAAACTCTAAATCAAGAATTGTTCAACTTGAACTCTACAGAGAATAGTTGGACTACAGCTCACCAACAGTTAATTACAACTGGCACTGCATATTTGCAGATATATAAGTCCACAGGGCACAGATTTGAACTACCAAGCATTGAAGAAAATTCCCATTACAAAATTAACTGGGTATGTGTAGAGCATTCAAAGAGATGGATATACTGTAGGTGTTGTGTTTCTGGCTAGATATCTAAACAGACAATACCAAACAAGGGAGGGAAGCTGTTTAAACCCTTGCCCAAGAACAAAACTATTGCTTTTTCATGTGAATTTATTAAAATTTGAGAGCAGGAAAACTTAAAACCTTGGTTAAATGTAAACACCGTGATCAGAAATGAAATCCTTTCTTACAAAAACCACTAAACTGGACTCAAACACACTTGTATAAAAGTGGCTAAATACTGCACAAACCCCCTTCACCCAAGGCATTAACTCTGGATGCAGCCATCCAGCTGATGACAGAGAGCCAAAAGGCATGGGGCATGGATGTCACTTGCTGGTACCCATGTAATCTTCACAAATCTCCAAGCTTAAAATGAGAAATGTTAAAGGAGACATGCATGTGAAAATGAGCTGTCAAAACTAGATGGTAGACAACAGGACCAATATGTCTGACAGTGGAATAAGTATCAAAATACTCCATGTAAGTGATATCAAGTATAAATCTAAGTATTCTAAATGTGCAGAGAGCCAGATTATCAAATATTTAATTTGTTGTGTGTGGCGATTGCTGCTTACCGCTGCTGTCAGTTCAAGAGGAAGCCCCAGAAGCACGTAGCGATTAACAACTGGACCGGTTTTAAGATGACGTTTATGACAGTCTACTTTAATGATAAAATAAACTGCTAGATTAAAGTGGACATTTCGAGATTTTGCCAGGCTGTCTTCGTGTGGCAGGGCCAGTAGCGGCAGTCTCGGTTACAGTGCAAAGGAATCTGGTTGTACCACTTGTCAGTGGAAGCGATGGTCTTCCCAGGTGAACACTGCCATATGGGCATCAGTACAAACCTGTTCAGCACCACAATTAGCTGGGGATTGATCAGATGGGGCCCAATCAGCTAATGCCGGTACCTCACTTTCATTTTTGATCTCGATTTCCAGATCACTTGCATCAACAATTCAACGATAATATGCAAAATGTCATCCATGGAGTATTTTGCTTTATGCATTTGCTTTGATCTCTCACCAGATGTCAATGACATTTTTGCCATTGTTTGCTCTTCACTACTTATGCGGGCGCTGGGAACCTCAGTCAAACTAACAAAGCTAACTTTCCTTCTAGCAAAGAGAGTTGAACTAGAACATAACAGTGGGTTTTATCACCGTTTGCGGCTGATTGCCACCCTGAACTCCTCCTGTTGACAAAAGTAGACATCTGCCCTGAAAGAATTAATGTAATAATGACATAAAAAAGGGCATACAAACAAATGAAATCTATAATTGTTAACCTAAGTTAGAATATAGGGTGGCTTGGTGGTGCCGTGGGTAGCACTGCTGCCTCGCAGTTTGGAGACCCGGGTTCGCTTCCCGGGTCCTCCCTGCGTGAAGTTTGGATGTTCTCCCTGTGTCTGTGTGGGTTTCCTCTGGGTATTCCAGTTTCCTCCCACAGTCCAAAGACATGCAGGTTAGGTGCATTGGCGATTCTAAATTGTGCTTGGGGTGTGTGTACTCACCTTGCAGTGGGCTGGGGTTTGTTTCCTGCCCTGTGTTGGCTGGGATTGGCTCCAGCAGACACCCTTGACCCTGTAGTTAGGATATAGCGAGTTGGGTAATGTATGGATGGAAGTTAGAATACATGTGAAATTTTGCTTATTACTAATTTAAATATTGAAACCTTATTTTTGACTAATTTGACAGCCCTAGTAATTATGGGACTCAAATAGACCTGTATCGGACTGCATAGGTAAAGTTGTGAAAGGTTTTGATTGAATTTTGGTGACACAGCCATTTTTGCAGGATTAGTTTGGTCAGGATGGGGAGGCCAATATGATGTCCTTTCATCAGGCCCAAAATCTCTAGTGGCACACCAGGGAGCCATTAGCAAACCGAAATTCTTAATAACTGGCAAAACCCACAAATCTCTGTACTTGTTTCAAACTGTCAGGTGGTTTCCAATCTAAAATAGAAGGTACTCTGCCAGGGTTCATACTTTACCTCTGAAGCTAATATGATGTCCTATTAACAAAACAGATGACTTTTGAAATTCATACTTTTTCAGTTTTGCTATTAACTTATGTGCTGTAGGTCATGACAAAGCCTTCCTCAAATGCTGAATATGCGACTTCCAAGTCAGAAATAAAATTAAAATTTTGTCAATATATACCAACCCAGAGTGACTGAATAAGTCACAGGCCATATTACTTGCAGATCGTGCACTGATGGGGTGTATTGACAGTGGAAATGAGACACAGGGTAGGAGTCAGGTGGAGAACTGTTTCTTGGTGCACAAAGAATCGTCTCCAGCTTAACATTAACAAAACCAAAGAACTGGATACTGAATTTCTCTGCATCAAACCGCCCCTATGCCTATCACTATTCGGAGAGTTGATATACAAGTACTTAGGGGTTCCGTATCAATGATAGACTGGATTGATCTCTTAACATAGAGGAATTATATAACAAAGGGCAGAGCTGACTCTTTTTTTCTTAGGAGACTGCAAAAGTTTAATGTGGGTAGTGACATCCTTTACATATTCTACAACTGTGATTGCCAGTGCAGTTTTCTGTGCTGTGGTGAGCTGGGCTGGTAACACTAGTGTGAGAGACGCCCACTGAATCAATTAATTAAAAAGGCAGGCTCTTTTATGGGACACACTTTCCAGTCCTGGAGGTAGTAGTGAAGGAGAGAATTAAAACAAAATGGAGTGTTATTACGAGCAATGCTGCAGATTCTTTCTCTGACACACCAGCAGTGAGTACTTTCAGCCAATTAATTATTTAGCAGGGATGTAGTGAGCTCCTTTGTAAGCCATGCTCTTTCATTGAAGTACAGGTGTGGGGCAGACTGACTGGCAGGATGACACCATACCTCGTCTTGCATCCAAACGGTGCCATCTTTCGCCTTTACGCCTGGTGCAGCTGCATTGTTCTTATATGTGAGTGGATGTTTCTTGCGGGTAGGGCTTCTGTTCTCTTTCTCCAATGTAGAACCCTCATCCTCATCTGAGTTCACCTCTGCTATAGCAAGTCTTTATTTGAAAACAGTAGTGTCGAATCGGGGCAAGCATGAACACCATTGAGAAAATAAAACTGATTAAAAAAAAAATGCTAACCTTTACAAGTACCATAAATTTACACCAACGGTTACAGATTCAAATCAAATGTATGTTTTTATTGTATAATAGTAATGATAAAAGCAGCTCACTACTCAAAATGTTTATTATGGGACGCCTGAAGGCTCGAACCGGCGACCTTCTGAACAGTTCATACCGGTGTACTACCAAAGAAGTCTCAACAACAAGCCACACTAACCTGATTTCTTTTTCTTCGGTTATAGTCTTGAATAAAAGAACACTTGTTTTGTTATATGTGTACCTTTTGTGAAAGTGCTTATTTGCTGTTTGGACTTCAGGCTTCACACATTATACACTTCATGTCAAAATTTTGTCGTTAGTACTAAAACATGAAAAATGTTTGTCTTTTAGTTATGTGTTCAACATTTCTTGTATTTCCTGTCATCCTACACTTACATAGATCTTTGTAGACAAGGAACACACATGAAATTCATGTGTTCCAAATAACGATATATTTTTAGCCTATACAGCTCTACATATCTGACTCCCTGATAAACAAGGCGTGAGCTGGGAGATGTTTTTGCACTTTCTGTGGCAGTGGGAGGATGGGATTGTAGGCTGCTTGGGATTATCGACACATTTACAAGACAAAAGACACTGACGGAGAGGTGAGAATGGATTTAAGGTGGGCCAGGTTTACAAGTTTTTTCGGAAGCTTTGGTAATTCTAGTATTAAAGGCCATGATTGAGGGTCCCTATCCTTACAGAGCTTTAACAAGTTTACACGATAGATTTTCTTGGCTGGTCGACAATTAGAACCCTTTTGAAGGCTTGAGGGTCTTCCCGATATGCAAAAATAATAATTAGGAAGAGCCGATCCCAGCTTCTTCTGTCCTCACTGACCACTTTACGTATCATTTGCTTGACAGTTTGAGGATTATATAATAAGGTTTTCAGATGCTCAATTTGAAACAATTTGGCAACCTCTTTAAACATATCTGAGGTGAAATGTGTACACTGGTATGCAAGAACTTTTGTTCAGAGACCAACTTGCAAAAAGACACCTACAATGCAAAGCAAAGGAATACAAAGGAATAGTCTTGGTATATTGTGTAGTGTAATCTACGAGGACCAGGGCTGGGTATTAGCAATGATGTTCTGATTCGGTTCGACTTCAGTTAACAATGCCCCTACTCAATTCAACATTGATTTTATCTTTATTTAATTAGCATGTACTGATATATTTGAAGTGCTGGCTTTTTTAGAGATTACTTAACCACGCATACAAAACATTAATATAATGTGACAAATTTCTGTTACATTTTTTATTGGAATGGTGTTTACATAGTGACTTCATAACGTGCCTAAGCATGAATTGCTTAAAGAAACTTTTTCACAGCACTGCACTCGTTCAAAATTCACCATATTTTAGCAAACATATCTATCTCCACATCAGAGTTCACACATATTGTTTTAATACAATGCAGCAACATCTACTTTATGAAATATGTGTTTAACCTAGCAAAAAATAAAGAAATATTTCTTCTTAAATAATAAATGTGTTATTCAGTAACCTACAGAGGTGGGTAGAGTAGCCAAAAATTGTACTCAAGTAAGAGTAGTGTTACTTCAAAATAATATTGCTCAAGTAGAAGTAAAAAGTAGTCATCCAAAAAATTACTCAAGTAAGAGTAAAAAAGTATTTGGTGAAACAACTACTCAAGTACTGAGTAACTGTTTGATTATAATAAATTATTTTTTTTTTAGAAATGTTGTAATAAGGTAGACAAAAATATAAAATGATGTGCAAATTCTGCTATTTCCAAATAATAAAATAAAAAATGAGTAAAAATAAATAACATCTTTACAAAATAAAGGTGCACAAATAACACAAAGTTCCAAATCTCAGTTTTTCACAACAAAGCTTTTGAAGCCAATATCTACAGTAGGTATGTTTGAACAGTGCAAACTACTTACAGTGACAAGATATACTATACACTGACAGTATAATACTGCATATTCACTTGCGCGCCAAATAGCACTACTGATAGAAAATAACATTAGAACAAGGCAAATTGTGCACGTACAAGAAGTCTCACTTTACCTTGACTGCCTGTGTCTGTGCATGTTTGGTTAAAACGTGCTTGTTCTTCACTCAGTGAAGTGATGGTTAAGCTTCAGCAGGAGTTGGCTCTCATTTTTCATGTATTCTTTCTTTCCCTGTCCGCTGTCTGTGAGGAGTTTGTGCTGCTATGCCGCCACAGTTTGTGTGTGGTCATGTGACTTTATGGCTACATCTGATTTGTGAAATGGAGCCATGTGATTATTGTTGCTACATCTGACTGGTGAAACGGAGTCTTGAGATTATTGTTGCTATGTCTGATTGGTGAAACAGTCATGCAGTAGATCCATTGGCGGTTTCTGTCTGGCAAAAATATAGTGTATCTAATGGAAAAAAAGTAACAATTTGAGTGTTGCCCAATGTAGCGGAGTAAGAGTGGCGTTTCTTCTTCACAAATGTACTCAAGTAAAAGTAAAAAGTAAAGTGCAGTAAAACTACTCTTAGAAGTACAATTTTTTTAAAAAGTTGCTCAAGTAAATGTAACGGAGTAAATGTAACTCGTTACTACCCACCTCTGGTAACCTATTAACCAAATTTTTTCCCCTATTGGACATTTAAACTAATCTTGAATTAGTCAAAATTAAAGATATAGTTGGAAGAGTCTTTCTATAATTCTACAAGTTACATATATCTTCAGGAGATGTTGCTGCCGAAATCAATCAAAGCTGTAACATCTAAAACCATTCACCACTACCACACTATTACAAGGAAGGGTTAGAAAATTAACGACTATCATCCTTTGATACTTTTCTGTTTGTGCCCATCCACAGTCCATTGGCTTGTCTAGGCACAGGCAGCTGGAGTGTTGTGCCCAGGTTCTTCTCACTTATAACACTGGGTTGGTGGAGGTGATCTTTCCTTTGGTCAGGCACCTATTTTGGTTTCTCAGTGGACATGGCTATCATCCCATTCAGGGCGTTCTATGCTCATCTGACTTTTGCAATCTTTTAGTTAGCATTGTGGCTCAATGTTATTCCAGGGTCTCTGCCAGGTTGTCCATATTTCTTCAAGACCTCCTTTGTACCATGAGTGAATTAAGTAATCACAAACCATGATCTCCATGACTTTCTCAGCAGTATTTTCACCCAGTTTTAGCTAGTATGCAAACTTTTCACACATGTTAAAGGCTTGGGAGTGTGACCACCGCTTTGGGTCAGAGGTCCATTCGTTTCATTGTTGTGCCTGCTGAATGGGGGTGACACCATAACTGGAGAGGATTTCCACCTTGACTCGGTCATAATTAGTCGCATCCTGCCCATTTAGATTATAATAAGACTGCTAGGAATGGAGCAATTATGTGAGCCCAATCAGCTTATCACAATGGTGTCGCACATTGGTTCTCTCAAATATCCAAATATATGCCTCTGTGTCATATTTTGGGCAAATAAAATTGATATTGTGACTATTTTGTCCCAAAATGTGGTACTCGGTATATCGAGATACAGTACATTCTCAAAGTACAATAAAGACTGAAGATCAGCTGCATTAAGACATGTATATACACGTTTTCTATATATTGTCTAAAACCTGGCATATTTTGTCATAATAATATTACAAAATACTAACTTTTTCATACTTTTTCATAATATAACCATTTAATGAATAGCTGTTGTAACAAAGGTACTATATAGGCGCCTGACCCGACACAGACAGACATGGAGGCACGTATAAAAAACACAAAGACTTTTATTTTTCTTCAGCTGTGGGACACATCTTCCCCGTGCCACACAGCCCAAACACAGTCCCAAAGCACAACAAACACAACTAACAATCCTTTCTCCTTGACCCCCACTCCTTCTCAAGCTTAGTCCTCCTCCTCCCGACTCTGGCTCCTCGAGTGGTGGTGGTTGGGCCCTTTTATAGCCCACCCTGAAGCGTTCCAGGTGATTGACTACCTGGTCCTAATTGCACTTCCGGGTGGGGCTGAAGACTCGTCCAGCCGGGCTGTTGGAAGCAGACAGCCCCCGCTAGCGGCCACCCCGGGCCCCAACCAAGCTATGGAGGACTCCATTTCCCATGGAGCCCTGTGGGTTGGTTGGGGAATCACCGTCGGCCAGGGAGGCTGCCACCAAGCGTCCCGGGGGAGATATTGGACTGCCCATGGTGGCTCCCCCGGAACATAAGCAGCAGGGGTGTCCCTGCCGGGCATGGGACTCGGCTGTCCTTCACACTGTGCATCAATGAAACAGTTCAAAGAAAATGTTTTTGCAGCAATTTTTGTTTTATATATGTTTAACTCATATTTGACTTTCCATTGTATGTATTTCATTCAACACCTTAACTGCCTTGCTGGCTTATGTGTCTGCTAGGCAGCAAACACTTACATAAGGAAATACAAATCTCTTAATTCATTACCACACCAGTCACAATTCATAAAACATTTTGATTTGATATACTTTGTTCATCACAGTGGGGAAATTGTCTTTGCATGACATTAGGTACATACATATATTATAAATATATATGTTTTATAATTTTTAATGGTTCCAAATTATGTATTTGTATATACGTATATACCTGCATTTTATAGTCTGGCAAACTGTATGATACCTTTGAATATTTATTTCTTAACATTTACCATAGTAAGTACTGTATTTGCAGTTGTGGAGGTTGTATTTTACATCCAGTGTTCTTGAATCCTTGTTTCTCTGTGGCAGACATGTTTTTGATGGGTTACAACGTGATTGCACAGTAAAATTAGCCGAGTTTGTCTGTGCCCAAATTCCCTGGTGAGTAATACAGCACACTGTATTCAGTGTTGTATTTATCTTATTTGTTGTTGTAGTATGTGAAACAACACCATTAATTTATCAAGAAAGCTTTCATTTACATGGCAAGAAAATATAAAAAAATGTACCTAATGACACCACCCACTCCTCTTACAACCAGTGAAACAATCAAACTGAGACAACTGACAAGCCAAGACATGAATATGAAAGGGGCAGAAATTAGGGAGTGATAGACAAGCTTGTGATATGAGGGGACCACGGCACTAGTTTGAAATGATGAAATGAAATTAATGGGTGCAGCACAAGGAGGTAAAGATTTTTGGGGTGAAGAACGAGTAATTAAAGTTGGTGTATATGTTGTATAATAAAAGCAGTTAAAGTGGCCAAGGACAACTGATTGGCTCTTTATTGTGTGTTCACCCTTATGGTAGAAATTCAGTCTAAATCTGTAGCAGAGGTGTGAAGAAGATTTTGTGCTAAGTTTAACGTAAATTAGTAAAGGAGAATTCCTTCTCATAACACTGTTTTAAAATGGGTAGATACATTTCAGCCTGCTGGCAAAGGACATGTTTGTTGGACTATTGAAAACTTTAAGAGTACCAGAAAAATCCAATGGTTTAGGCCAAGGGTTCTTAAACATTTAAATCTAATAACCCAAATTAAAAAAGTAATATTGTATGGGGTCACAAAAACAGGATTAGTACAATAATGACAGCAGAGCCAAACATAGACAAACAGCAATGGACAGCATAAAAAGTAAATATCCATTAAAGGATATTTCTCACATTATTGTCACAAAAAAGAAAAGTGGAAAATAAACATATTGTTAAACCAGTACTTCAGCTACTAATTTTTCAAACCTGCTTCTTATAAGCAAGGTTGTGAGGCAGCTGCAACCTATTCCAAAAAAGCATAGCGTGCAAGAGGTACTACTTTAAGACAGGGAACCAGTACTTCACAGGGTGAGCACACGTTGTCACTAGAGCCAATTTAGCATCTCCAGTTCAACTACTTTTATGTCTTTGAACTGTGGGAGGAAACTGTAACACTCGAGGGAAACCAATGCAGACATGGGGAGAAATGCAAGCTCCACACAGGGAGCTCCTGGGGCTTAAATCTAAAACAATTATCATTCAAAAGAGGAATAGTTTCATGAGGCATATCACAAGCCAGTAGAATGCTTGCTACCTGACCCATTGTTAGAGGAACACTGGTTTGGGCAAGCAGCACAGTGTCACTCAGTAGCATTAAACATTTCATTTTCCCTGAAGCATAGGGCAGCTAACAATTAAATGCCCAGATTCCCTACAGTAACAGCATAACCTGGAAGTGGCTTTACAATGACATTCCTATGGGCTAATTCCTGTTTTATAACCTCCATTGGGAATTGTTGCTCAGAAGAGCTGTTTTTTAAATTAAAGGAAAGGAAGTTTTTGAACTTTCTTTTCTCACAACATGCTCCAATATTATATGCTACACCTAGTATTTATTCCAAAGCTGATTCCTTATTGTCTTTAGTCTATTTATCTTCTTAGTTCATCAGATAACCCACCATGAATTGAAGTCACTAAAGTAGTGTCATCTTAGCCTGAATATGCTGGCAAAGAGTCACCATTTGGCCTTGTATTATATTTTCACTTCAGTAGTTTGTTATTCAGTGTTCCTTCTGTGGCTGATCAAAAATTGTAGAAATTTTTTGAGAAAAGTTTCAAAATTAAATGTACGAGAATGTTATGTGCATAAAATGCTGACATCTGTTCAGGATGCTGATCAGTGATAAGTGAAGCATTGAATGCAATTTTGACAAAATAAGATAAGTATAAGTTTGTTGGTCAAGAATCAGTTCACAATGATTTTTTAAATCCTTAAAACTTTTTTGAATCTCTTGAAAAATGCTTTCGGTCACGAATATAAGGTTCTGAAACATTAGTCGGTAAGACATGAGGTGCAGCAACCTCTGCTTGTTGTTGTAACTTAAAACCTTTTTAATAAGTTTTTACACTCAATTTATTTTTTGTTTCCTTTTCTGATTCTCCTCTCTATAATGAGTAATCTCAACAACAAAATTAATCATTTTCGGATCACTCCTGAACCATTGCTATGTTAAGGACACCCATCACATAATCCAAGCATTATTGTGACCAGAGTGGAAAATCAGGAGATGATACAGGATATGAAAGATGTCGTCAAAACTAGCGGAAAGTCAAAGCCAGAAAGTCAATCAGAACTAAGCGAACAAAATCAAAGAACAAAAACCAAACATTTGAAAAAGAACTGAAGTCAGAGCAAATACAAATTTAACAACACTAGAGCCTACTTGGTAAAGTAGTTAACTACTGCTGTGCTTTTAAGTTGATTGAAATATCCACTGTGGGATACATTCTGCAAAAATGAGATAAAATGACGTCAAGTATATAAGTAAAATAGGATAGTAACAAAAAACAACACCCTTGAAACAAAAATTTGCATAAAAATTGAATACAGTGGAACCTCGGTTTGCAAGTAACTTTTAATAAATTTTGACTTGATGAACAAGCGAGGTCTTGAAATATGAGTAGTATGCATATGCTTCGTCTGCCAAGTCTCACGTGATCACAACTTCTCTCTCACTCCCTCACTGCGGGATTGTGGCTCACTCGTATAGTCAACAGCCGTGCTAGTATATACTGTTATTATATGTGCGAAAATGCACCCTATGAAGAAAAAAGTTGAAAAGGAAGGTGGTAAGAAGAGGAGATGATTACGGTGGAAGTTAAGAAGGAAATCATTGAGAAGCATGAACGAGGTGTGTGAGTGGCTGACATTGCAAGATTTTATAACAAGTCTACGTCTAAGATTTGCACAATATTAAAAAAGAGAGAAGAAATAAGGGGGCTAGATGCAGCAAAAGGAGTCACGAGAGTATCAAAGCAATGGCCACATGTTCTGGAAGATGTAGAAAAGTTGCCTCTCGTATGGATAAATGAGAAGCAACTAGCAGGTGATACTGTGACTGAAAACTTGATCTGCGAGAAGGCAAAGAGCTTATACGCCGACCTCGTAAGTAAACTGCAACTTAAATGTCTGTTCAATGAGTTTAAGTGTTTACCAGGAAATTACTAAGCTAAGTGTGGGATGTAGTTAATTAATAAAAAGTAAAACAAAATTTGCTGTTTCAAAGAAGTGTGCAGACTTGCTTTGGTAAGTCTTTAAGTGTTGTAGGTGTAAGCCAGCCATCAAGGGAAAACAGAATAGATTAAACTAAGTGGAGTCTTTTTTTCTCCTTTAACAGATGCCGCAAAAATGTATGGACCAACCTAGACTAATGCATTTTCCTTTAAAATATTTGTTTACATTTTTGCCTTTTATCCACACTACCCCATTGTTTTCGATCCCTGAAAACTAAGACTTTTAAAAATGCTCTCCAGGGCCGTATCCTTCTGAAAGCATCATGTCAGTGTTTTGGTTTGCTTGGATGTAAATAGGATTTTTTAAAACAATACTCTTAATTGTGCTCTGATTGATTCATGCTTATTTTGTGACCATTCCATGATTGGATACTGCTTATCATTGCTGCTAATTATAATGGCTCATTCCCAGACTAGTCACCCTTCTCTGAAAAAAAAACATTTTCCATCATAATGGGCATAAAAGAATTGCTTTCCATGGTGCTTATTGAACTGTTTACCTTTATACATATTTGTTCCCGATCCTTAAAATAATTTTTTTTCTTTTTCTTAGCTAGGCAGTGAATGCTTTTTTATAGTCCTGTATGCGCTGATAGTTTTGAAAGCACATACAACCACAAAGGAATCAAATTTTCATGGGGCTCAGAATTTTTGACTGTACAATACCTTAAAGAAGTTTGCCATGATTGCCCAGTGTAGGCAAAGGTCTATGTCACATGCATTTTCTAGCATTTCAGTATGGACATAGCTTCTTTTGAAAGAGATCCAAAAACTCCAGTGTGGACAGAGATCAATTTCATTTAAAAATTAAAGCATGGCAGTGTGGACATAGCCAAAGTGGCCTGAATATTTTTAATAACACCTCATTGTTTATGTGTCAAGCCAGCAACCTTGTTAAATGGAGTCTAATTGTGTGACACCACATGTTGACTGAAGTAGTTAAATGTGAATTGCTGATCCAGAAAAGGCCCTGTAAAATGGGGATTTTAAAGCATTATAATATTTATTTTGTATATTTACACACACTTTTCTGCCTCTTTTGTACTTAAGAGCAGGTGTTTATTTGTAAGGTGGTTGTGTCTCAGACAAGTTTAGGAATTTTAAAGATTCCAGCTGGACTGATGTTTAGACTCCAATAACAGAACATCTGCTCACTCTTGTTTACTCTGGTGATGCTCAGGTATTGATTACAATAAATACAGTGCCTATTAGTCTAAACTCCACACTTCGCCAGCAAAATTACTGCCATTCTAATTCCATTGAATTGTCTTGAGTTTTCTCCATTGGCCCTGATTTTTTCTCAAATCTAAATGATGGGACGATTTGTGTCATGTTCAGAGGCTCCAGCTTATATTTCTCAGTATTTGAACAAGTGGGTTTAGAAAATGAAGAATAACTGAATAACACAAATAATTCTGAGGATGTTTAGTGCAGTGTTTGAGCCTTTGAAGTTGCCACAAACTCTTTAAGTGTCAGTGGAACATTCAACCTTATTAAGACATTTTTCTTCTGGATATTTGTGTTATTTATTATTGCATTAATTATTCTTTTGTAATTATAGCTGAAAGAAAAATAATCAAAACATACATTAGAACATTAGAACATTAGAACATTCTAGACGAGAACAGGCCATTCAGCCCAACAAAGCTCGCCAGTCCTATCCACTTGTTTCCTCCAAGAAAACATCAAGTCGAGTTTTGAAAGTCCCTAACATCTTACTGTCTACCACACTACTTGGTAGCTTGGTATACAGTTTTATAATTTTTAAAAGTGATGTTACGCTTTAATGGTAATCGATTGTGATTTGTATTTATCACTCCCTAATCATTATTGATGGTTTAGCATGACTAGTTGTTTTAAGTTTGGAAGTATGCATGCAAATTATTGTTTTACTTCAATATCATAGGAAAGTACAGCAACACCGGCAGAAATTGAATATAAAAACTACAAAACTGGTTAACCTTTGTCACTGAGACACTAAGAATATAATTACTTGGTACATTACAGCTGATGTTGCAACTCAACAGTTTGTTGTTGCAAGGCAATTTAAGACATTGTTGGCATTGCTGCACAAAAGATCAATGCAATGATCTGTCCATCTTCAAGTGTCAAATTATCAGCTTTTCTAGAGAAACTGAAATCAGATATTCCAAAAATTAAACATTTGTTTTTAATAAAACACTGTTTCTTTCAAGAAGCATAAAAGCAGCATTAAGTGAAATTAGGAAAACTATACTGATATATATGATTGAAATACTGTATAAATATAGGTAATTGATGATGCCTTTGTGTAATTATTTTTGACAATCTTTTCTGGTGCAGTAACTGAGGAGCAATGATGATATGTGATAGCTGTCTATGGAATCAGTGGCACACCAAAAGAATCTCCAGACTACCTCATTGACACAACTCACCCTTTCTAAATGATCATCATCTGAGAATTTAAATTACATATTTTTGTGTCTTTGGTTTATCTTAAAATGCAAAAACCAAGAACAAAAAAACAGCCAATTTCATTTCAGGCCTCAATACCAGATAATTCTTACTTTTTCATTCACAATATTTATATCTTCGAAGTGCTTTGAACTGGATTTGAAATCAGTTTCAGTAGTGCAAGCACACATATAGTGACAATAGTGTTAACCCTTGACGATCTGAATTAAACATGTTGAAAAAGATAAGTGTGAACTGGATCAGAGTGGACCGATATTGGTCATCACAGTCATGGTAGTTTATTTTTTGCACCATTTAATGACTGTCAAAAATGAATTGAACCATAATATGGCTCTTCAGTGGAGTCTCTAGAAATGTTTTATACATAATAGAATGTAACTTATCTTAAAAGATTGTAAAAATTAAAAGTTCAGTCACAGTCGGAGAATGAAGATGGCCTTATAAAGATGCCCCACAAGAAGAAGTTTAATTTAAGGATTATTGATTTCGGAACTTGAAATATTTTTTTAACTTGGGAGAAACTTTCCTTTAAATATATCATATGGAGTTGGGGTGGGAGTGGGGTGGAGATTGGGTCGATGAGTGTTTGTATCAAACTGCTAACTTTACAACCTGTTCTTGAAATTTCTGAGAATATCTCCAGTGGCCTCTTCTTTTTTCCTGTACTTTCAATAAAGCTCTTATCAAAATGAAAATATGTTAGTTTCAAAACTAGATTACTCCCAAATACTCTGTTTTGTCAGCTGTTTCTGTGAAAACATTGGGAGCATATCACCCTCAGCACTGTTGTCTTCAGAATTTACTTTATTGGTCAGGTACACTAATGTGTACTAGAAATTTGCCTTCATAGTATTGGCACAACATACAAGGACAACACAGAATTCAAAAATTAAATATAAGAAGATAAAATATAAAATGATAAAAAGTGATGCAGCATACAAGGGTAATACATAAAAATAAAGACGGATTAAAATGCCCAGGCAGTCTAGTCTGCAGGTATATATACTGTACATACTGAGTAGAAGCTAAGACCAGATTAGTTAGAATTTACTGTACATGGGAAAAACAGTTTAATTGACGTGTTGTAGCTCTCACTGCACAAAGATGTTTGCCAGAGTGAAGTCTTTGGATCAGGTGATGCCCAGGGTGAGTTGGATCAGTAATGATTTTGTGGACCTTTTCTTTACCCTGTACTCATATAGGACCTTAGTGTGTGGTAAGTTACAGCCTATGATCCTTTCACAGGCTTTGATGATGTGTTGCAGATTGGCCTTAGCCTGAGCAGAAGCAACACCAAACCAGACAGTTATAGATGAGGTCAGAATGGACTTGTTAATGGCTGTGGATTGGACCAGTATTGCTTGAGGGAGATTAAATTTCCTCAGCTGGTGCAAAAATAATATTCTCTGATGGGCTGTCTTAGTAATACATGTGACGGTATTGTCACACTTAAGACTTGTGACAACACAGTGCCCAGAAACGTGAATATTTTGTCATCCCAGCTACTGTGCCTTTTATGGCAAGTGATAGGAGAGCCGGTGACTATTTCCTGAAATCTATGACCATCTCCTGAGTTTTTGAATGTTACGGTCCAAATTATTGTGGCTGCCCCACAATATCAGATTTTCCACCTCTTGTCTGTATATGGACCCATGATTGTTTGAAATGAGGCCTATTAATGTTATGTTATCTGCAAATTAAAGAGGTTTGAGAGACTAATTGCCAGAGGTACAGTCATTTGTAGTGAGAAGAGTAGTGCAAAAAGGACACATCTCTGCACTGCACTAGTATTAAGTGTTAATGGGTCAGACATGTGTGTGCCTAACTACACATAATGTTTCCTATCTGTAAGAAAGTCTGTGATCCAATGGCAGATTGAACTGGGCAGGTTCAACTGAATGAGTTTCTTAACTAGGAGCTTTGGGATGATTGTATTGAAAGCAGAGAAAAAGTCCACAATAAGATCCTCACATTTGCCCCTAGCTTATCAAGGTGTTGGTAAATAAAACTCATACATACACACATTCAAGATGCAAGATATCTTTATTGTCACTGTACAATACAATGAAATATCATTTAGAGCAAGCCTATAGATGCCTTAAATAAAGGTATATAAGAGTATAAATTAAACTACAAGAAGCATAATTTTAAAAGTAAACATTAAGGAGAAGAACAGTTACTATTAACAGTTCCAGATATAGACAGAGTAAAAGTAAAGGCAAATATGTAGTAAAAGTAAATGTACATATTTGAGCATAAATAAATAAATAATAAATGCAGTCACAAATAAATGAAGTTACAGTCAATGGAATGGTCATGAATTCCACATATTTTGTAGGCCTCTGGGTCTCCCATGCAGGAAGCAATGCAACATGGGCTTCGATAAAATATAGAACAAAGTGACATCTAAATGGAGAGCTCCAGGTTGCTGTATCCACGCGCGCTGCCATCCTATTTCACTACGTTATCCACAGACCGGTTGGCTGTGTATACAAACTGAAATGGGTCCAGTAAGTCTTTTGTGACATTCTTGAAGTAAGTCAGAATAAGGCATTCAAGTACCACAGAGGTTAAAGCAGCTGGCCTGTAGTCAATTAGGCCTGTGACCTTTGATCTTTTTGCCACTGGAATAGTGGTGGAGGTCTTGAAGCAGGCAAGAACAGTACACAGATCTGAACATTGGTTGAAAATGTCTGCAAATACTATAGACAACTGGACTGCACAGTGCCTGAGTTTGGAAGAGGAAATAAGGTCTGAACCTGCAGCTTTTTAAATATTTTGCTTTTTGAATAAGCTGCAGATGTTTTTACAGTGATGACAGGAGGAGAAGCCGAGAAGAGGAGTGTAGAGTAGTAACGGTGAGAGTATCAGGTCTGATTGGCCAGACTAGGATCAGCAGAACTGTTGGATGTTTGTCTCTTATAGTTAGTTGACCTGTTTCAGACCTCTCCAGACTAGTAATGAGCAACCTCCATGGTGTTCGCTTTGCCTTGAGTTCAGAAATGTTCGTGTGTTTGTGCAAATATCATCGAACTTGGTAAACGCATTAAAGTCAATGGGGAAGGATTAATTGAACTAGATGACAGGATTATAATGATGCAATCATCTTTAAAGTGTCCCTGAGGGCTAGGGAAATGTCTGCCAACTATACTGGACCGATTATTGTGAACAAAAAAGTAGTCTGAGCTGTGCAGCAGCATTGTCAACCACTGCACCACCGTGCCTTTGTGAGATCAAAAAAAAGGAATACAGTCAGAGACATGCAATCATATATTTCGTCAAAACAAAGTGGAAATGCTGAAATCATAGTCAAAAGTCAGAAAAAATATATAGGTCTTTTAAAGGCAGAAAATTCAAAGTGGCATATCATGAATGAAGCCGCTGTAGGTGTGTCAGTCTCCTTAAAGATTTGCTTTCACTCTCGCCTATGCGGCTAATTATTATGCATGAATAGGTGTGCACTTCCTTCTCTTATATTAATGTGGAACTTGAAGATCAACCTGCACATTTGGTTACAAGCACAGGTAATTCATCTCACACAGTCTGTAATGCAAATAATCACCATTATATGCCTGGGGGGTGGTCCATTCAATGTTGGCTGTTACTGCTCTGGTGGATGTCACTCTGGCCTTGCAAAGCATTGTGGGGCACTTGTAAAAAAAAAAAAAAAAATTCTCCTAAATCGGCTGAATTATCAATAAATAATTCCACAAACAAGGGCAAATGCAAAGGCAGCAAATTTGCTGATCAATACTACTCCAGACTGATGCATTGTCATTTGCAAACAATTGTTCCAGCAGCTTATCGGCCATGGTTATTGCCATTGTCCACCTGCATTTCATTTTTAAGTTCCCTGTGACAACTGACAGTTTCAGTTGCATTTAATGTGCACACACAATTAAAAAATACTGAGGGAATGAGAAAAGAGACACTAGGACGGGTACAGCATAGGAAAACCTATAAATGAGACATCTTAGATGTAAAAAATGAATAGACCTCTTTAGGCTAAGATTAATTTAGCAAGAGAGAAGAACAATGTATAGTCAAAATCTTTTGATAAGATAACTGCCCAACAAAGTCGTGTACCTGTCCTAATGTCTAAATAAACACAGGGAATTTCAGTCTCTGTATTATACAGTATGTCACTTGAAGAAGGGGCCTGAGTTGCCTCAAAAGTTTGCTTATTGTAATCTTTTTAGGCAGGTAATAAAAGATGTCATTTTGCTTGACTTCTCATTACATCCATAATGGCTAATACTGTACAACACCCTAGTGCTACTTAAATAGTTACTGAAATAATGCCTTATATTTTAAGTTATGACTACTGGCTGCTTCAAGTGATCTCAATTGCAGCAGACCTGAGGAATTCCCTGCACAGCAGAAGGGCAGAGGAAGGTGTAGATTTTGTAGTTTCTCTTTAAAATAAAGGAATAGTTAAACAAAATGTAGCAATTATACAACATAAAACATTTAATCTATGTGGCGTTAACCATTTTAGAGTTGGAGCTGCCAAATTGGACTGTATACAGTAGATGACAGTTGATTTGAAGGAGTCAGCTATGTCAGAAAAGGTACCAGCCAGGAGTCTACATTTGGTGGAGTTGAAATCAATTGAATTCAATTTTATCCCCCAAGATGGAAAGTTTGTTTTTTAGCAAGTTTTAGAGAGAGACACAGCCATCAAACATGTAGTATAAATAAATATTATATAGCAGTGAGCATTAAACAGGCCTGTGAGGTTTGCCTGAGACTTTTTTCAATTTAATTTTTTCTGTTGTTCTTGTTGACATTAACATTTCTAAAGCAGGCCAGCAGAACATACTGTAAGTAAAGACTGACTCAATAAAAGATTTCTAAAGGATTGAGACAATGGTAGAGCTCACACTATAAAGACTCTGTTTCCTTATACAGTAAAGGTGCTACTGCCCCTTTTTGCGGATGACTTTTACATTTTCATTAAAGTTAGTTTTGAGTCTATGACTGTCCTCAGGTATTTATGACTCTTAATAAAGTCCACTGTCTGGTCTTTGATGATTGTTTCTTCTGTGTGAATGGTGTTTCTTCTAAAATTGCTTACTAGATTCTTAGTTTTAGTCTCATCACATGTGCTAAAAAAATCATCTTCCCCTTGGCCATGGCTGGTTTATTGCTCATTGGGTAGGCTTACAATTACAGAGTCATGAACAGATTTTAAGAATAACCTGTTTATAAATTTATTGTGACAACAATTAGAAAATATACAAAAGAGGTGAAAGAACACACCAGTACAGGCACCCTGTGGATGAGGACAGCATGTCAGACAGACAGCCATTTACCTTCACTCTCTTAGCCACCAAATTGAAGTCCAAATTAAAATCGTTAATAATTATCCCTGCAAGAAAGTGAGGATATGTGGTGTTAAAAGCTGATGAACAATCTACAAACAGGAACTTTGTGTGAATCTTGATGCCCTCCAAGTGGTTATACAGTATAGTAGATGAATCAAAGCCTGCAACATGTCTAATCACATTCCAAGATTAGACAAAAAGATGGACACTAAGATAAACATGGTAATATTGAGAGAGAACAAAATTATTATCCCAAAGTGGTTAAGAAAGAAAAATGCAGGGGTTGCTACCTTTGATGATATGCCATATTTGAAGATGCTCTTATTTAAATTTTGTGATCGCTGATGAAATTGTCTGTAGCAGTGCATTGGCTGGTGAGAATTGTAGTCCTTTTGTCAGCATTTGCCACAAGATTACAGATAAGATGGAGGGCATGGGGGTTTTGTACACTATGTTTCAAATTATTATGCAAGTGACGTATCGGTAGGATGTCAGTTAAATAAACATTTGGTTTTCAGTTTTTCAATGAAATTTCATGCTTGTTTTGTGTCTCCTGTCTTTTTAGATAGATTGTTTGCCAGGTGATCTTAATTAAAGGAATATAATTGCAATATTAAGAAAGTCACAGTTTTCATGCAATATGGGGAGAAAGAAAGATCTTGTGCATTGTCTTGCAAAATACACAAAAACAAATGATATTTCACTAAAACTGAAGAGGTATCATTGAACTATGAAAGATGAGTGTGTGATTCACAGCACAGTTGAATTCAGTCTGATAAAGGCTCGTTAAGGAAAGTTTCTGTTAGGCAAATAAATAGTATTAAAAGAGCAGCTATGAAAAAGCCATTGATGAACAGCAAACAGGTATTTGAAGCTGCTGGTGTCTCTGGAGTTCCAAAAACCTATTGATAATCTGTTAAAAACTGACACTGTGTATTACTGGGATGGTTGTGTTGGTCCTTTGTATAAATTAGTGAAGGTACTGCACACTTGAACTATGGGTTGTGATAATCATTTTACTTCTATTTCGTAAAATGTTGCCATTATATTAGGGCAGTCAGCACTGTCAGCTGACTGGCAAACTGGTGAGTTCAATACAGAGGTACTATAGACTTGTCTTTGAGTGGCAATAAATAAAAATGATTAGCACTTATGTGATATGACATTGATTCGATCTTCTTATAGAAACATGAAATGTAAAAAAGAGACATCATAATTTTTACCTTTGTAACTTTTCTCTACCATTGCACCAGGACTGCAATAAACTCCCCACCTAATTTACTTCCACTCTCCTGCACCAGAATGTATTAATCAAGAAAATGAACACCAGTGCTATATTGACATGTGGTGTATCGCAGTGAACCACTTAATGCAAAATGTTCAACCTTTAAATGAAAATATTACTTCGTAATTTTTAATATAAAGGTAATATATAAATATGGTACTGGATGTGTATGTAATTCTTTAGGTACACACTTAATCTTTTTATATTAATGTTTTGTAAAAAAAAAAAATATATGAAAATGCAGCCCTGCTACAATTTTTAAAATGCATTAACACTAGAATTACCAAAGTCTAAGAAAAAACTCATAAATCTGGGCACCTTTACAGGACAAAATTTGCTGATGGAGAGGTGCGAAGGGATTTAAGGTGGGCCGGATTTACGAGTTTTTCCGTAGGCATTGGTAATTCTAGTGTTAAATAGGCTAAATTAATCACAAAAATTAACAATATGTATCAATATTTTGTTTTCTCTAAAATATTCTTTTATTTATAGTCTGAACTATGTCAGAATGAACAATGCTTTTATTTGTCACATCAATATTTCTCCTTGTGAGCAGAACACAGTCACAGTACACCAACGACTTATTAATTGAAATAGCATATAAATATTTTGATATTGATAGACACTGAACTCTTCACTGTTTTTTTTTCACATGCAAACACACACACACACACACAAATGTAATAGTTATATAGTATTTTAAAGTTCATTTTTGCTGTTGTGTTACAGCTGCCAAGTTATAGCCTCACCCTGTGCCTGTAGGGCGGAGTGGTGGCTCTGAGGCTAGGGATTTGCACAGGCAATCGGAAGGCTGCCGGTTTGAATCCTGTAAACGCCAAAAGTGACTCTACTTCGTTGGACCCTTGAGTAAGGTCCTTAACCTGAAATTGCTCTGTCCTGGGTACGACGTTAATCTGCATGCAGCCCTGCATGTAGGCCCTCCAACCTGCAGGGAAAAACCTGGGGGTTGGTGGCAGAATTGGCACTCCAGCTCAAACTGTTCCACTCCATCTGATCTAGTGTGGTGCTGAGGTGCCACCCATTGCCTGACTACACTCAGGTCCTAATCTGTGATCCTGAGTTGGTTTATCATGTGGTGGGTGTGGCAAAGCACTGTATCCTGTCATGCACACACAAGCATTAAGTCAGTTGTAATCAGTTAATCAAGCCTTAGACAAAGGTACATTGGTTTGAATGGAGATTAGTTACATAATTGAGGTATGTCTTTGTTTTTAAATTGCACTTTATTTAAAATTTTAAATTTAATTTATAGACAGGGTTAATAGTACATGTTTATTTTTCTCTGTATTAAACAACAACTAACAGATAAAATTGTCATTCATTTCTGTTATTTTTTATTTCAAATAGCGATACAGTGGTTAACGCTGCTGCCACACTCTTGCAAATTGGTGAAAATCCTGCCCTGGTCATTATTTTTGTGGAATTCACATATTCTCCCATGGTGTTCCTCTGGGTACTAAACCTTTTCTTGTACATTGGAAAGACATGTGGGTCAGATTCATAGACTACTTAAAAAATCCTCAGTATCAGTGAATGTGGTAATGTGACTGGTAATGAATGTGCCTGCAGTCATCTGCTGCGATATCCAGGAATGTTTTTCTGGTTTTCGCCCAATGTAGCCAGTGTAGTTCCTGGCTTCAAATGTGATTCTAAAGTGGAAAAAATGGGTTAAAAAAATAGTTGGACATATTATATTTTTCCCCCAGATCTGCGCATATTTATCTGATCAGGAACTGTGAGGGCCTCTTGACCAAACCACTTATTCAGCTGCACAGTATATGTTTGGTATTAGTCATTATAATACCAAAAAAGAGTTTCTGTAGGTATAAACAGTAATGTGAAATTCACTGTACTTACAGGAACATTTTTATTTGATCTGAAACTTGCAATATCTTTATTGGCATCTTTTGTTTCTAGGCTTTAATCTGGTCCGAAAGTTTTCTCTGCTGAAGATCCCAGAGATAAAGAAGATCCGAAATCCCAGGGGCCCAGTGATCTTGCGACTTGGCAACTTATCACTTATTAGATCTACAGAGTAAGTTTGTCTTATGTTTATGCTGTTTATTTTTAATAATGTTGGCAGGTTATGTACTGTGCCTGCCTTTAGTCTCTTCTAAATAAGATAATGAAGTTCTTTACTATCAGAGGGTTACTTGAATCTTACAGTTTATATCAGTGAATACAAGGAAGCCAAAAAGTCTTGACTCAACTATTAACACCTAATGAAAAACTCATTGCCGGCCTTCGAAAACAAATTCTGTTTAAGAATAGATAAGGTAGCTCATTCACTATCAGATTGATATGCCATGACACAAAAGGTTATCGTCCTTCATTCCCATATGATTACAGGTCAAGCACATTGTTGGATTTCAAACTGTACCCAAATATGTCAATAAGGTATTGAGTAGGTGACAAGCCATTACATCTCTGTAAACTAAAATGCAATTGTTCATTTGTAGTGAGCATCACAGTGTATGGATTGTCAGTTTGAAAACATATTTTTAATCGTATTCCTGTAATAAGAGGTCAAATATGAGGCTGACTTTGTGAAGAGCAAATGTGAAAAAAACAAAAGTATGGAAAATCAGAAGTCAGCTCATGCAGATCCCACATAGTGAGATAATTAGATACCTTAGGTTTGCCATACATTGCATAAGCTCAATAAATCTTGCCCTGCTTTCTTATGAAAGGTCCTAAGCTCAATAGAAGTGGCACAGTACATTCATTCATTCATTCATTCATTCAAACATATTTATAAACTCCTTATTCCATTACATGGTATTAGGAATCTTGTAAATATTCAACATCTGATAGGGTGCCAGTCTGTTATTTACACATGACCAATTTTGATTTGAATATTAACCTACTATCCACAAAGGAGTTGAAAATTTGGTTTCCGGAGCTATAAAGTAGCAGTGTTAATCCATGTTGTCTCTAATTTAATAGCCAGTTAATTAAAAAGTTACCTAAAATGCACACAATTAAATTATTAATTTGATCCATCTGGTGTCTGTAAGTAGGGTGCTTGAACTGGACAGATCCTTATTGATTATTTTTTCTGCTTCTGTTACAAAGCATTCTGCTGTTGTACTGTGAAATTCTACAAATGCGGAAAAGTTGGTGTGCTTGTTTGGTGGTCCAATTAATGACTTTTGCTGCTAGAAGTGTTCTGAAAAGAAGATAAAATGTTAATTACTGCCATTGGCCCCTCTACAAGTCTCATCAGTTACATGGAAGTTGTTGTTGGATACCTTGGTAGAACTTAAATCAGTGTCCTTTTATGCCATACTGAGTGCTATTACGTTAGTGCACCCACAACTGCTGAACTATTCAGCATTTGATTGGACACATTTCTTGCTGTATAACTGTTAACCAGAACTGTCACATAACTGTGCAAAATGTTTAATTTGATCCAATTCGTCATGCAATGAGAGTGGAATTGTAATATTGAATTCTTTGTATGGTTTGTTGTCATATACATTTACATCTTAACCTATCAGTTTTATTTCCTCCAAAAAACTGAATTCAGCTTTATATTATTTTTTTTAACAATCTCCTTGACACTAGTTGTCTTATGAAAGTGCATGGTACAGAGTGAGGGAAGGTTTTTTTAATGCTTGAATAGCAATTAGAATTCAAGATATGAAAATCAAGTCTGCGCTTGTGTTGGAGCCGAGCACCATTTGTTTCCTTGTATCCTTCTTCAGTGTTGTAAGCTCTGCTTGTCTGGCGAGTTTCCATTTATCTTTTGGTGGAAAACCAAAATATACATAAGGGAAAAAAATGAGGCAGCTGTGCTATCAAGCTTTTATTCTATTAATGCAAACATCTGCTGCTGGCCTGGATTTCAAGAAATTCTGTTTAAAGGCTGGGAATTTTGTAGTTGTGTGACTCTTTTATGAAGTGTTTCATTCTTAAATACAGTGACTAAATAGACCATCTATCTTTGGTGGTGTTTTATGTTTTATGCAGCATGTATTGTGTGATATTCATGTTTTCATATTGACTCTTGGTATATTCAGTTAAAGGATTATAGAAAGAAGTTTGAAGCTGAATGATGCTGTGACACAACATTTGGACACTGCCTGGGTTCAGTTTCTTCTTTGAGGTGCCTTGTGTGTGGAATTTTAATATTATACCACACACTCTGTCAATACAGTATACACTTTGGTTAACTATTATCTCTCAATTTATCTGGAGAAATGTGTGCTGAACAGACAACTTGTTCAAGTTTGGTTCCTGCCTTGTTCCAGGCTATGCATAGCATGAGCTGTTTGGCAAATGAAGGATAAATTCTCTTGCAAGACGGAATACTATCTAGTTAGACGAAACCTATAGGAAGATTTTATGGATGTTGCGTGTGTAAGTGTGACCATCAACCTAGTGGATTCCCACCAAAAATTGTTTCTTGCCTTGTGCCGAATCCTGCCATGACAGTGTATTAGATAAATACAGTTTAGTGGCAAATGAGTTGATATACAGATCACTCTGTTATATACTAAAGTCATCTCAGCTTGAATTAGATCAGGTTTTATGCCAACTGCATCAGTTTACAATTAATTGTAAAACTGAGTATCTGTTAAAAAATATTGGTAAAGTTATACGCCACTGATGGCACTGTAATCTGCAGATTAATATATACAAGATTGCTCCTGTGTGAGAGATGAGTGAAACAATATCAGTCCTTTACAGATATATTAAGAGCCAATGGTAAAAGCAGCTTGGCCCAAAAAAGTCTGCTGGGATGAGAAAAGCATTGGCCCTTAGATGAGGAATTAACAGGGATCCCATGAAACTTGTATCACATTATGGTAATTTAACTGTTTTTTTTATGTTTTACAGTATTGGCTGTTCTATTTTATTGTAAAATATATTGCAGTTTATTACTTTTTTGGTTGACTGACGTTAAAGTTGAAATCAAGGCAAACATGTCAACTTGTTTTACCTAATAACAAAATCCTCTGACTCAGTTAAATAATATTTTAAATTTGGAAATAGATTTCAAATATCTCAGCAAGAAAGGCAATACTCAGTTATGGTACCTAACACATACATTGGTACGCTGTCTGTATTGAGCTCCAGATGACTGTTGTGAGATGAAGATTTTACTGTACATCTATAGTATATTTGTAAACCAGTCATTGAAATTATAATTTTTATATTTGAAATGTTATTTGAATTTGAATGTTGATTTGAATTAAAAATTCTTGGGGGTGCATAAATGTACATTACCATGAAGTACATGCAAATAATTAAATGCTAATTTCACAAGAAATGAAACACAAGCAACAACATCAATATTTATTAATATAGCAAATTTTCATGCAAGCAATGTAGCTCAAAGTGTTTTTTAAGATTTCAAAGAGAAAGTTACAAAAATAAAAGAACAACAAATAACATTAGGCAATAATATTAAAGATTAAGTAATAAAATAGGGAAAAAATTAATCTAAACAATCTTAAAAACAGATAACTATAAGTAGAAGAGAAGCGTCCTTGTATACCGTGCCATAAACTAAGTCTCTGAGGATGAGTGCAGTGATAAGGTCAGATGGCTGGGAGATCAGAAAAAAAACTGCAAAGAAAGTGCCCAGGCCCCACTTGGCACTGTACCTAATATAAAAGTTATTAAGTCAATCCTCTTTGTTTCCAGGCTTCATATGAAAGGATTCAATGATGTCAGTCTCTTGGACACCCAGCTTCATTCCAGCATCCCAGTTTGCTGCATGGTGACATTATCAGGTGATGGTGGTGTAGATTGCTACTACAGAAGAACTGGAAAACATAGCAGAAAAAATTAGAGATCAGTAAAGATTGCAGATCCCTGAAGAATATGATAATTCTATGCCCATATAGTTTATTAGGAATACAACTAAATGAGAAAGCCATATTAAAATAGTGGGTTTTTAGCAGTTTTTCTAAAATGTTCCACAATATTAGCCTGGCGATTTTCAATTGGTAAAGTGTTCCAGATTTTAGGTACATAGCAGAAAAAGGCCACCTCACCACTTTTTTTAAGCTTATCTCTTAGAATTAACTAGTGTATCCGTGGCCCTTGATGGAAATCAGGGGGGCTGTCCTCTTGCATCCAGGGAAGATATTACCCCTTTCCCGGTCCTTCCATGATCTAGGCGTCCCGGTGGGGCAAGGTCCCTGGTCATCTGCCACACTAGCTAAATGTTTTCAAAAATGTTCAACTGTCAAATTTATTGATCTACAGTTTACATCTATTTATTAACAGTAAAATACAGCACAGTCAATTCAGGCTAAAAAGGTGATTGAATGATTTTATCTCTGAAAGAATTGAAATTATAAATCTTTGCACTGTTACTGGCAAAGTGGTCACATAGCCCAATGTTATAGTAAGCGTAGTGTAAATAAAAACTATAGTGCAAAACATTTTATGCTATAGACTGTGGAACGGGACCCGGACACTGACAGGCGGACATCGTTTTCTCACCCAGCACATGTTTATTATATACACTATTTACAATAAAGTTCAGAGCACAACCCAATGCCTCCAGCACCGATTCCCCAAAGTCCAGGCCTCACAGTCTTTCGTGCCTTCCTTCTGGCTGCCTCCACTCCTCTCTACAGCTCTGTCCTCTTCCACCCGACTCTTGCTCTCGACTGGAGGGAGGCGGTCCCTTATATTCGAACCCGGATGGGCTCCAGCTGCTTCCCGGCACTCCTCCGCGGAAACACCCTTGTGTGGCAGAAGTGCTGAGGTCCAGGGTTCTTCAGGCACCGGGGCGCCCCCTGGCGGTGGCCACGGGCCCCTATAGGGTTGGGCTTCCAAGCCCTCTACCCATGGCCCCCAACAAAACCAGGGCGGTTGCCCCCTCGTGGTCTGGAGGAGGCACAAGCCCTCCTCCGGTCCTCCTGGGCGTCCCGGCTGGGTACCACCCCCAGCCGCCCGCCACAAGACATTATCATAAGACATCAACTTTAATCATATTATGCACATTTTATTTTAGTTACAGATAATTTATATGCATTGCAAGTACTGTATATGCCTTACTGTTAACTTGCCATTTATCCTAGAGACTAGCAGAATACCCGCGCTTCGCAGCGGAGAAGTAGTGTGTTAAAGAAGTTATGAAAAAGAAAAGGAAATATTTTAAAAATAACGTAACATGATTGTTAATGTAATTGTTTTGTCATTGATATGAGCGTTGTTGTCATCTCTCTCTCTCTCTATATATATATATATATATATAATATATATATATATATATATATAATATATATATAGCAAAATACCCGCGTTTGGCAGCAGAGAAGTAAAAAGAAAATGAAACATTTTAATAATAACGTAACATGATTGACAATGTAATTGTTTTGTCATTGTCATGAGTGTTGCTGGCATGTATATATACACTCACACACACACACACATATATAAACATATATATACACATCATATATATATATACTGTGAAAAAGGCGCTATATATCGCCCGACCCGGCACAGACCACGCTGAGGCACGTGTTCACACTCAAAGGCTTTTATTTTTAGTTATTCAGCCGTGGGCACACGCCTTCCCCGTGTCCCACAGGCCCAACACAGTCCCAAAGCACAAAACACACAAACCAAATGCTTCCTGGCACCACCACTCCTCCCAGGCAACCTCATCCTCTTCCTCCCGATTCTGGCCCTGATTGCTGGGAGGCAGGCCCTTTTATACCCCACCCGGAAGTGTTCCAGGTGTCTGACCAGCTGGTCTTAATTGCACCTCCAGGTGGGGCTGATAAACCGTCCATTGTGGTGGCTGGTTCTCCGCAGCACCCCGTAGCGGCCACCCCATCTCCCAACTGGGCTGCTGTGGTGGACTCCATGTCCCATGGAGCCACGGGGGAGATTGAGGAGGGATCCATGGCCAGGGAGACTGCCCCCAAGCGCCCCAGGGAAGGTACTGCAATGTCCATGATGGCTCCCCCGGGACGTATGCAGCAGAGGCGTCCCGGCCGGGCATGGGACCCGGCTGTCCGTCACAATACATATATATATATATATACATATACATATAAATATATATACATATATACACATATATATACACACACACACACATATATATACATATATGCACATATACATATCTACATATATACTGTATATACACATATATATATATATATATACAAATCTACATATATATATTAGGGGTGGGACTCGATTAATCGTATGTAATCGCACACGTAAATTTGCCCCAAATTGCAAATGTGTTTTTTTAATTTAAAAGGGTTTTAGTGGGCGACAGAATCAAATAATAGACATGGATATGAATATTGTAAACTCAAGCTCTTTTAATTTCTGAAAAAAAAATGCTTTTAAACTGCATTTGAATTCAAAACAGAAACAAAAATATCATCCCTGGTTAAAATTGGGCAGACTTAAAAATAAAGTGGTAGTTTAAGTACTTTTAAGTACATTTTCAGAATGGTATTGTCTTTAAATAATAATAACCAAAATTTCAACATAAAGTGCAGTTTTTCTTCTTAAAAAAATAAGTCAGAAACATAAAAGGTAATTTGACCAACTTAATCTTTCAACTCTGAGTAACCTTAGCCAAAATTATTTTGTACATTAGGCTAAAACAGTGTGATCATTGAACATTTTGTAATTAGATGTAATTAGAATTACTAACGGTCACGGAAGTCCAATGATCCCCAGTAAGAGCCACAAAGTCCGCTTTCTGTAATGCATCTAATTTTGCTTGCTTTTCAGTGTGCACAAAACCATGCTTTTATCAAGGATTCGCTCGGGTAGTTTTTTGAAATGAAATTTTCCTCTGATCTTTCGTAGGAACGCGCTTCATTCCCACTCTAACATTTTTGTAGCTGTGATGTGTGCATCAGTGTAATCGATGTACCAGGAAATCATGCATTGACAAAAGTTCCCCTTTGCTTGGAATTGAAAGTGTGATTAAATGCGTTATTTTTTGTTATGGAGTACATGCATCGAAGCTTCTCAGCTGTGCTTGTGCTAAGAAAAGGAAAGATTTTAAAAATAACGTAACATGATTCTGCGTTAACCGCATATTTTTTCATACGTCTCAAACCAAGGAGATGCAAGGTTAAAATGAATCGAGAAGCGCGCGTACATACTCAGTACATCCCCTCTCGGGAATCGAACCTCGGATGTAGGCGATACCTCTACAATTGCGCCACGGTGTGTAGCTTATCTATTTGAGAGTATGTAGATCGGGGTACATATATATATTCGCAGCGGAGACGTAGTGTGTTAAAGAAGCTATGAAAAAGAAAAGGGAACATTTTAAAAATAACGTAACATGATTGTCAATATACAGTAATTGTTTTGTGAGTGTTATTGAGTGTTGCTGTCATCAAGGATTCGATTATCATTATTTGTTTCAATCAGGGTCGTATTTGTACGATGTGTTGTGTTCAAGTTACATTCCGTGTTTGTCAATCGTTGTAAAGATAGGATGTTTCATTTATTGATTCGTTTCTTACTGCATCAATAAACAGCTCGTCTTCCTGTTTATCTGAGATGTGACACACTGCATGCACAGGTTTTTTTTTACACTGTCTTCCTTTAGCGGGACATTCACTTTTTGCACCGTGTGCTTTGTTTCTGCAGTAGCTGCACTTATGAATATGCTTGTATGTATCAGACGCTTCATATTTTTTTGCTGCCTTCTCAATTGTGTAATTCTGTTTTTGTTCAGCGCTCTTTGGAACTGTTGCTTTTTGTCTGCGCACTGCGTCAGTTCACGTGAGCCGCTTGGTGTTCTTGCATCGAAGGTTCCCAGCTGTGCTGGTGCCATCTCGTGTTATGTCCATGGCTGTATGTAATGTCAGCTAAGACCCGGCACTTAAAAGTTTCTCTCGCAGTTTCGCTGAATTTGTGCCAAACACCACCCTGACCATCTCATCTTCCTCTGTATAAGCACAGTCCTTCACCCATGAATATTTAGTGGCAGTGTTTCTATTGGATTGCCGCTGACGGACGGCCTTATATGGGCAGGCACTAAATTACAAACGCCAGCGGCAGCCTGTCTATGAACTTAATTTAAAGTTTAGGTTTACACATTGCTTTGTTTCCGTAGTAGCACCACTCATGAATATGGTAGTATATGTCACTCGCTCGCTTCTTATTGTTTCGCTGCCTTCTCAATTATATAATGAATGTTTTCTTAAGCGGTTTTTGGAGCGCTTCCTGGTTTTCTACGTACTGTGTGATTACGTGGGAGGC
>JANRMT010062848.1:3808781-3822115 GCA_026402145.1 Polypterus bichir lapradei
CTATGAACTTAATTTAAAGTTTAGGTTTACACCGTGCTTTGTTTCCGAAGTAGCAGAACTCATGAATATGGTTGTATATGTCACTCGCTCGCTTCTTATTGTTTCGCTGCCTTCTCAATTATATAATGCATGTTTTCTTCAGCGCTTTTTGGGCCTCTTCCTGGTTTTCTACGTACTGCGTGATTACGTGGGAGGCGTGATGATGTCACACGAAACTCCGCCCCCACGGGTTTCACGCTCATCTCCATTACAGTAAATGGAGAAAAACAGCTTCCAGTTATGACCATTACGCGTAGAATTTCGAAATGAAACCTGCCCAACTTTTGTAAGTGAGCTGTAAGGAATAAGCCTGCCAAATTTCAGCCTTCTACCTACACGGGAAGTTGGAGAATTAGTGATGAGTCAGTCAGTCAGTCAGTCAGTCAGTCAGTCAGTGAGGGCTTTGCCTTTTATTAGTATAGATACTGAATAACTAGTAGCACTGTTAGAATAATAATGCACAATACTGTTTGAATCAATCAGTACTTCCACTCTGACTGCTTACATTATTATATAAAATACACATGAAAGAGTGCATTTTGCAGTGATGTCATCCTTTTTGAGTCACAGGCCTACAGTAGACTGGATTCCATCTCATCATAAAGTCACCTACTGTTTACACCACGTACTCTCTCTTTAAAGTTGTAAATGGATTTTTTCTTATAAGAATGGCATATATTATTTTACACAAATAATGACATTTTTGTTTCAAAAAGTCTTTTTTAAGATTAACTGTAATAAGATTATATCATTTACCCTCCCATCACATTTAATATATATTATTAAAAGAACTCATTTTTAATTGAATAAAATTTGTGTGCTTTTATTAGGATCACTAATCTTTAATAATACTAGAATCCCTATTTTATAGATAATGCTCTAGAGAGCTTTTAAAGGAAGAATTTTTAAAATTTGTCTTATTGGAAGTACCCTTGGTTTCAAGTATGCTGGAGGACCGTTCAAAATTGGTCACTGTTTTTTTATCCTAAACAATAGTACATCAGGGGAAGTTGTGCTGACTTGTTTTACATGTAAACAGCCAAACTGCCAACAAATCCTTTCTATATTTACCCATAATGTTTGAAAATGTGAGGCTTACCATTAGCTCCTGACACAGGTTGCTATAATTGTCTGAAGACTATCAACATGCAGTAGGTGGAAGAGCAGCATGCTAGATGGTGTATGAAAAGGGTAAATCAGGAAGGGTTTGAAGTTTCTGAAAACGTCATTTTACTGTTGGATAAGTTTCAACTACTGTAGCCAGCCTACTGCTTAGAGTGCTTGATCACAAAAGGCAATTGAGATTAAACACTCAAAAAAGCTCCATAGATACTTACATTTCTTTTGTATGATTGCAGCAATTTTACCAAAAATTAATACTGTATTTGTAAGTGTAACAATGTGAAAACATTCATACATTAATTTGCGATTTTAAAAACTAACCAGTTTTATTTTACAGGGTTGAGTGAACATTTATTTTTCATTATTACTACGCTTATGTCATTTTTAGGTCTGCACCTACTGTTGTTGTCAAGTATGTCTTTCTCTTTCTCTCTGTCTGCATGAAACAACTGTACTCACTGTGGACTGAATTAATTGAAAGCTGGCACACTTATTCTTTAAAAAAATTGTCGGGAAAGTTCAATTTTCATTGAAACTTGTTGAGCAGAGCTGTGTAAATACTTTAAATTTCTAAACATTCCCATTTGAAAATATTACAGAATTTTAAAAAGAATTGCCTATTTTAAAACAGAGAAAGTATAGAAAATTCTGTGTGACTTCAGTTATGAAATTGGTTTGGAGTTTACCTTACCTTACGAAAAGTTACTTCAGATTGCATATTTTGTATATTTTCCATTCATACATCTCTGCTAGCCGCTCTTGAAAGCAAAATTAATCCCCAATACAAATTATGAAATGCCAGCAGAGTTGCACATGAGACATTAAGCACACTGTCACATCAGAGGCCTGTCGAATCTCTGTGACATTAACTTGTTTTTCCTACTGCTTGCAACTGTACTAGTGAAGTTATAATATCTTTATAACCATGAAGGTATAAAATGCAAGGGAGGAAAAGAAAAAGTCACATAACCTATATGAAAAAGAGGAAGGAAGCTGTGTAAGCATGGTTCCTCCAACGTTGTTATGCATATACTGAATACAAATGAATTTAGCATTCACATTAAATGGGAATAACCAACCAACCAACCAACCATTGTCTAACCTGCTATATCCTAACACAGGGTCACAGGGGTCTGCTGGAGCCAATCCCAGCCAGCACAGGGCACAAGGCAAGAACAAACCCCTGGGCAGGGCACCAGCCCACTGCAGGGCATGAGAATAACCACATGGCTGAATTATCTACAAATTATAATGATTAAATATTTCTGTGTCACTATAATTTCATGATGACCTATTAACTATCATGGTTAATTGTAGCCAATAACTCTAGCTTGTGATTTTTACCTCTCTGGTATTTAAAAAAAAAAGTTATACTTGAGTAACAATTAGTAATAGACTGTCTAAAACCAACAACTAACAATAATGCAAAAAAGTTTAATTTTGACATCATCCGAGTCAAAATATTCTGTCTCTGTAAGAGTTTTCAGCTTCCATAAGCCTACGTGGAGTAACTACATGGTATTGTTTTGTGAAATGCTATTAAAGGCATGTATTTAATATGCTGTACTAATCCATGTAATTATGTTTTATCTGTTTTTTTTTAATGTGACTCGTTGTTACAAAAAGTTAATAAAAGGAAATGTGATATTTGTTAATTTAATGAAGCCAATAAACAGAAATAAAAATTTTTCTAACCTTCAAAACAGTTAACTAAGTACTTTAATGCACCATAATGTTAAAATCCTGTGTACATTTTCTAATGTGTTAAACTTATTGCCATTTCATAGATGAGAAATCTTTCATTTTACTTGTTCTTTTCATTTAAATAGGCACAGCAAACAAATTGTGCATCAGATTTGCATAAGTAATACAATATGGAGTAGTGTGAAAAAACAAGATTTGTAGCCTGTTAGGTTTTGAGCTTTAAAGGTATGTTTTAATTCTGCAGCCACTCTTGTCTGTCTGGAGTTTGCAGTTCTACCTGTATCTAGAGCTCTTTTTAAACTTTATGTACTAAGTATAAGTAATTATATTATTAAAACTTAAATATCTGAATTTTTTATCTTGTCCTTTTTTGAGAAACAATGGCATTTCAGTAATTCCTGAGTTGAGTCTTCAGAGACAAGCTCAAAGTTACAGTATATGCATGCAGCATAAAGGCAAAGCATATTAAAATCAACATTTTTATTACATAAGGTAGAAGGAGTATGGAAAACCTCCATTCTACCCATCCAATCATGCCAATTTAAAGAGCAGACTGCTTAGACAACTGAAGATGTTGTCATTAATGCTTAAATTGCCCACCAAGAAACATAAAGCTGTACATTTTTGGCAAAATAAATCTTTATATGAATGTGTTAATGGTATCTTTTTATTGCATAATGACATATTTCATTTAGATAAAAACATCACAATCCTTTTTTGGAGGGTTGGGCTATGAGGATTGTTGCTACATTGTAGAATTTTTATTAAATGTGATTTTGTTGCTATTAAAATGCACAAGTGCCATACAAATATATTTTAATTTGATCTTGGAGCATAACAGGATGATACAATAATTGTATGTAGACTGTTAAAACACAGCATCTCCAACAAACTCAAAATTACATTGAGGGATCCTTTCTAAAAATGAATGTTTCTCATTCTTAGCCAGATTTTTCCTCTCGGCTTGCCTGATGAGTTCACTTTGGTCACCACTTTGCTTTTAAAAAAAAAAACAGTGAAGGAGAATGTGAACATCTTCCAGATCTCTGACCCGCAAGGCTACTCCCAGGTATGTCTTATGCTTGTCATAAGGATTGAAAAGTTAATTGAGTAAAAGCTGCTGAAAGTGTATAGAGGGCACCGCTACACTGATCAATTTATAGGGCATCGAAGTGAAAGAATTAGTTGACTGATTAATTATAACAAATACTGTATATGGCAAATAAAGTTAGATGATTGACTTTTTAGTGCACACTTCTGCTTGACTTGTAATGTCAAGTTAGACTTATGGTCTGAATGTGTAGAAGCAATTAATTAAATAATAAAAGCAGAATGACTGACTTAATATGACACAATCATTTGGAAGAAATACTGACTTGGCTATTTAATTAGATATGCCAAACTTGGCTTAGTGGTTCAATATTATGAATGTAATAGACTTTCTATTGCAGATATGTAGGTAAAATCATTTAAAGGTGCAAACTTGAAAATACAGCTTTACAGTACACTCACATTGAGCATAAGAGTTCAGCCATGCGTTGTATTCTGCTGATAATTCTATGTATATGTGATAGGGGGCTTACAGTAATTACAGTGGTCATAGAAAAGAAAGCAGTGTCAATAGCATTAAGTCAAATGTCAGAATTTTATTTTTCAATAACATATGCATGTCTTTGTGTGTGTGTATACATGCATCAGATGTGATACTGGCATAGAGGAATGCAAAGTAATCTCGGCAGGGTAGGGAATCCATCCTTGGTGCCCGAAAGTAGCATCTTCAGCAGCTAATAATAACAAGGGAGCAGGTGCACTTCCTTTTTCACCATCTGCATGAATCATCTATTGTTCAGTCTTTCTGTTTCAAACTGTTAGCATGATTACAGAAACAGAGTTGTATTTCGTGAAGTCTGATGTTTTTCTTTTTCATGCTTTCTGCTTATGTTGCACCCTGAGTGAGTTTTCTGCATATTAGCTTAAAAGGGCTCAGTAAGGTGGAAGTGGTGATTTAAGAAATTTCATTGTCGTGTGTGCGTGCACAGCTGCTGCTAGTGTGGTGTGTCTGAATGTGTGTTTATTTATTTAATTAGTTATTTTCTATGTCGTAGTACTATAGAAAAGGAAGGCATGGCAGCACAGTGGTTGAAGCTACTGTTTTATTGATCCAGCATCCTTTATCTGATTCTTGCAACCATGTGTTATCTACCTGGAATTTGAGATGTTCCTTGTGTCTCAGTGGAATTTCTTTATGCAGAAAATTGTGTGTTGGTTAACTTGCAGTTCTTAGTTGGGCCCTGTGATGGACTACCACACTGTCACGGACTGCTTTCTGCCTTGTATGCAGTATTTCTATGTTCATGTAGGCTCGTCTTCTCCCTTTTTCTTATAAGTAGGTAGTAAAGCAACAGCCACAGTAAGGTATGTGTGTTAAGTATTATGGTTACTTTTACAAGGTGATTCACTATGTAGTTCTCTCAACTATTGGATCTGGAATCCAGTATCCCAGGTTCAAATCTTGTACCCTATGTCTGTGTGAGTTTAACTTTGGGTATTCAAGTTTACCTCCACAAAGACATTGTGTTTATATTAATTAACCTTATGGGTTTGTATGTGAGTGGAGGCTGTGAAGGACTGACGCCCTGACTGTGGCTGTTTCATGTCTTGAACCTAGTGTGGATGGTTTAGATAATCTGGACAAATACAGGCAACTTGAACTGGATTAAATGGGTTTGAGAATGTTATTTTATTTTTTTACAAAATCTTATAGAACATAAGCATTTTGACTGTAAGTGTCAATATCAGTTGTTTATAATGAGGTTAGAAGATAAATAATTTTAAAACCAGATCTAATTTTGATTTTATTATGTGTAATACGCTGGAATATTGGTGGCATGTCATTAACAGTGCAGGGAGGACCTTATGTATTCTTTAGGGTGCAACCAGGGTGACTGCTTAATGTCATGGTTGATGTTAATTGACCTAATTGGCACAAACAGAAGGTACATAGATACAATTGATGATATATGGGCCTCAGGCAAATATTTGGCCCTTTGCAAGCCAAAATTATGAAGTGCTGCAGTAAGCCAAAGAAGACAAGAATATATATATAGGGATTGATTATTTGAATGAAAGGTGCCAGAAGAAGGCAGTTATAGGATCCATGAATGAAGTCAGGGACTCCCCAGAGTGTTGGTATATTAATATATTTCCTATTATTTAAGCCAACAGTTGATTAATACAATTGACTTGTTTTTAACTTGTCATTTGTCTGCATTTAAATACTGGGATTACTTAGAGTGCTGTATGTGACCTCTAGTATGTGCTTTTGTTCTTTTTCAGATCTCTGTTTCACTTAATGGCCCAGAGAAGAGCCTGGAGTTACAGGCTCTTGGAGTTAATGAAGAATTTGTGAACAGTGTCTTCAGTGGTGAAGGGGTAGCTTCTGTCTTTGATTTCAAATGGCATAAAATTGCAATAAGTATCCAAGCTGGAGTTGCATCTGTGCATGTGGATTGCAACTCAATTGAGACTAAGCCATTTCGTGCACACCAGAGAGTAGAGCCAAAGGGTCACACCCTGATTGGTATGCGCACTGCTGATGGCACTCCAGCTGAGGTAGGTGGATTGGCATTTGGCTATTGGCTTGGTTTCATCCTTGACAATGTTTCTTTGTAACCTTGTTAAAATAAATTGGCATTGTACAAAGATTGTATTTTTTAGGTAATGTTTCAAATAATCTGTGATTCCTTACTTCTCAAATGAAGATACTGCAGATATAAATTTGACAATGAAAACCCACAATTAACCATTTCTGTCTTCACATTAGTATACACTATTTTATAAATAATTTCTGTCTACAATACCTGTGTTTCTTCACTTTAGTCTTTTTTTGTTAGTGTTGATAGTATTACTGTGTAATTACTTATTATCATATGTCGCTATTACTAATGGTCACCTCGTCTGATCAAATCTCTCATTCAGCTATTCTTAACCCCTTAAGTATGGCAGATAATTCCACCTCACCTTCATAAAATCTGCTGAAAACACTACTGTTTTTAAGAGCTTACTCTTATTCCAGGCATCCTTATTAGTGCAATTTTAGCAGAATTATGAACAGGTGTTAATGCTACGTGTCCTCTTTAACTTAGTGCTTTTCAGAGAGAGTATGCTTAATAGATTTCTTAAAACAGCAGGGAGGCATGGATAATATTTCACAGGTGACAGCCTTGTGTTAATTTGCTCTGATTATTTAATTATTATTTATTAGCATCTGTTTATCTAAATACAGGACTGGTAGGCAATTATAACTGGCTTCCCTGTGAGAAATGATTTTGATGCTCGTTGTGTGGTACTAAATAATAATTTAATTCCTAGCAGCTTTAATTTACAAAGATTGCATATGTTTGTTGCATTTTGTTGTCTTTGTGCAAGATTTGGGTAAATGTCATGTCTTTTAAGCTTAGCTATAGTAGCAAAAGCTTACTTGTTAGGATTGTAGTTATGTTCAGTATATGTGTATAGCATATATATCATTCCTACTTAAAGGCCTTAAGTGTAAAAATATTTACCAGGACAGCATAATTTATGTAGATGGTGGTGATGGCGATTTGAGTAGATGGTTGGCTGGCAAAAGGTTGACAGGGCAGGAAACCACCATGTTGTCACAAGGTAGCTGTCGGTGCTACACAACCACTTTCAAAAAAAGAGATTACTACAGTGGGTGTATTTAAGGACCCCTTATTGTGGTGTTGTGGCGCAGAAGGTCATCAGACAAGAAGGAATATAAAGTTTCCCCATGTTGTTAGCAGACAGACAGCCTATCAGGTAGGCCTGGCTCTCTTAAAGATAGAGAGGGTGTTAGGCCAAGGAGAACAAAAAAGAGGACAAACAGAAGATATCCATAGTTGAACAGGAATACCAGATAGAAATTTAAGTTCAACCCAATTCAAAGATGGGTTTGAGGGACACTGTCAGATGATACACTCCTACGTATATGTTTTAAATTAATGGATAGCTCAGTGGCATACATAGAGGCTCAGTCTTTTAAGGACCACTGATGGCCTCCTGATGCAGTAACATAAGGGCTACTACATAGACTTTTTGCCTGCTGTCCCTGGAGAAATATTATATTACCCTAAAAGTATGGAATGAATTCAGGAGATTTAGTAGAGGTGATACCACTGGGGGGGGGTTTGGGTAAAGTATAGCTTGGTCAAAGGCTTACTGAGTCTGAACTCAGGAGAATTTTCTACTGGCTAAAGGTAGAGGCCATGGTCTAACGAGAGAGCAACAAAGAGATGTAGAAGGGGACAGGAGGAAAGAAAAGAAATGCCTATTAGTGCTTGGTAGGAAGGTAAGTGTGTGACCCACTTGACTAGGTAAGCAGGTAATCAGGACCTCTTCAGGCAAGTACAGAAAGCTAGAAATTGTTCTTCTTTTGCCATCTGCATTGACCTTTTGTGTTTTTGGTGTTTATCCCTGTGCTTTTTTAACTTGTTAATAAAGATGATATTTTCATTTAATATTCGGCTTCCTTGGATTTATTCTGCTTGTGAAGGACTGTCATAAAGCTTTTTGCATCACATTAATACACACAAGATATAAGTTACTTGCTGTTACAAATGAATGTCAAGCATGTAAAGGCTCACACAGTAAGCAATTGATATGATTTAGGCTCAAAAGCTTCTGGTTCCAAAATCAGCTTCACACATTGGATGCAGTATCTGTTCTAAGATGCTATGTGATGATTACCCATCACTGTCTTGTTTCTATGCTACAAAAGCCAAGTTGTATTCTGGTTAAAAATATGTTTTTTTTTCTTGAAATGCTAATTTAGGTAAGTAAAATGAAAGTCTCCACATGTATTGTACAGAGTAACTGTTTTTATCTTTTTCAGTTTGATATTCAGCAGATAACCATCTATTGTGATCCTACCTTGGCGATACAAGAGGCTTGTTGTGAAATTGCTGGCGGCAGGGTAAGAACAGAATTTTGTTTGTGGTCTTAGAATGTTAAAATGGCATTAGAGCCACCGATGTATCCCTCAATTTACACATTGTTTTTCACATTTCTACAGTGTCCTTCTGAAGTCTCCAAGATTCGTCGAGATACCGAGGTGAGCCAAAGCCCAGATTCTTAGTTTTCTGAGAATTTCATATCAGAGCATCATCAAAGAATTCTGTGATTCCAATGCTTGATATCACTGACTTTGAGGCATGTAAAAGTGATATTTGTGCAAGAAAAACTTCTGTACTGGTTGATCATTGATTGTTTCAAAAATCTGTGGACTTGAAGATATTGACCAATATCCCAGCCTTTAAGATTCCCCTAATACTACTAAATTTATTTATATGGAGTATGTAAAAAGTGTTTTTTCATACAGCTCCAAGGTGCTTTACTTGTATGATTAAAAGTTGAGTTCTTCCCCCTTCTTGAACTGAAAGCTTGTATCCAGTTGGACAAAAGGAACATTTATTTTTGCTGTAATGGCTAGCCAGGCCTTTTTGACTGCTGCTGGTCACTAGTAACAGTCTTAATTCCCTTCAGTCCTGCTTTACTCGAACCTGCTGAATTTCTCTTTTTCGACAAACAGCTCCCTAGGTAAAAACTCAAATGTAATGAGTTTTCATTTTTAGGGTGGTGCTCCTGTTTAACGTAATGTTGTGACTTGGACTGTGTACAAGAGAGTGACTGGATAAAAATGAACAACTGCTTAGATGTTAGTATAGATAAAAATGATGCTCACATCAATACTTGGTCAAAGATGTGACAATTAAATACAATAGGTTCTCCCCTTTTTAAATATTAGCTATATCTTGTATTAAATTTTAAGACTTATGGCATTGTGAAATCTGGGAGAGCCTTGTAAGTGAGCGTGTTTAAAGATAACCTAGTAGAAAACAGCTGAGCTGCAATTACAGTTGGAGTAGTAGGTAGATGAGGTTTAGAATAAAGAAATATAGGGCATAGTAAATCTAAGAATGAAAGTGAAGCATGCATGGAAAGACAGAGAATGAGAGAAAGCTGTGAACAAGGAGATGTAGTTGACTGCATGAGAAATGCAGCAGTTAAGATTGTTATTAGGGATCAAGAGATGAGACAAGGTGAAAATCAAGTTAAGAACCATAACCAGTAAATCAGTAATCCAGTAACCACAGCCAAATGTTTGTGTTAAATCTGTTTTTCTTTAAATGGGAGAGGGCAGATTTAAATAGAAAAGGTCCAGGAGATGAGACATAGTCAAAATAACCACTCAGAGGCCAGTGCCAAAAGATCTAAATGCACTGTCAACAAAGTCAAAAAACAAAACCCTAAATCAAAATCAGGATTTGTAGACAACATTCTTTTTATCAGGAAAAACTACAAAAAGCCATTTACATGCAAAGTCTCAAGGAAGGTATCTGTAATCATGGATATCAGGAAGTGCATTGGGCTGACCTCAGCCTTCTGAATTGATGACTATGAGTGCGTAGCACTAGCATAGCAAACGTTCTACAAAGTCGTGGCACCCACACTAAACAAAATGTTGTTGGGAAGTGATGCAAAAATTATTTAACTATGTTGAATACATTTTAAATGGGAAAATCATTAGCAAAACTGAAATAGACATACTTCAGAAACCCAAATCGATATGAAAAAATTTAAAAACCATAACAGCCAAGGCAGAAAAAAATTTAATCAAACATACTTTGTAACAGAAATGGAGCATTATTTCATGAACCAGATCATCCAAAAACATCAAAGAAAATATAGGCTTTGGGGTGAATCCTAATCTTGGACAAACAGCCAAGTGCAAAGCCAGCTTAAAGTGCATCATGGTACTGATGTCAAGTGATGCCACTTAGCAACCAGGACCAACATCTTAGCAACAGGTGTCTAAAATCTTGGCCCCCATAGAAAAAGCAAAATAGTGTGTAAGAATGCAGTTCATTTTGAACATCCTTAAAAATGAAAATAAATGTTAAAAATAATATCAAAGTCTCACTTTGCCTATATGGTTTCAGAGAAAAGACTGAAGAACAACCAGGATAAAATAAACAAAACACCAGATTATTGTAGGAGAGAGGAAGCAGTTATCTGCATGTTGTCATATGCAAAACAAGTTCAGGAGTAATATAAGCAACTTCATCTCCTCACAGATGGGCAGAGCAGAATTAACCAGCAGAATGTGCTGGCTTCAGTCCTGCTGCTGATCCAGTTGTTTAATTACTGGCAATCTCTAATTTAACAGCCATTTCCTGCCACTGCAGTGCCCTGAGAACCATTATTCTGCTGAACTTCAATCCACGGGTAGTTGCCATGCAGCCACCTTGAGCTGCTCAGTGAAATTTATGTACTTTACAGCTGCCACATCTCATTAGTTCACAAACTTCTGCTTCAGATCTTAAATGCGTGAATGTCATTGCTCACCTGGTTAGTTACCTCTAGTTCCCATTTCATACCTTTCCATTGATCTTCTTCTACTGATAAAACTGCATTTTATTTTAGCATAAATTATTATTTTTGTTATATTACTTATAAAAATATTTTTAATCCAGGATAGAATTGTGTCTTGTGATGGGCTGACAGACTCTGACTATTTGTTGGATTTAAAAATTAACAAATGGATCAACAGTAGTTAGTATGGGAGTCAGCATGATATGGCTAAGACACTCAGATTTTAAATGACAAAGTGACCAATTCAGTCCTTGCGTTTGACTTATTATGTGAACTGAAGCAAGCGACTTAACATGCCCAGTAGCAAATAATATATATATAATAATTGGTTAAAGATGTCAGGCAAATATAAGCTTATTGTCTAGTTATATTAAAGCGTTTCTTAATGTTTGTTTTATCATCCTAGGCCAGAGGTTTTCAAACTTAGACCTGGGGACCCACTGTGGCTGCAGGTTTTTGTTCCAGCCAGATTCATTATCAGTGACAACAACGGATAACACTGATCTAATTTAATTAGCTGGTATTTTTATTTCCTCTTCTCTTATTCTACATTCATAAAATCACAGCAGCATGATTTTTACATTTATAAGACATTTAGAAATATTCCAATTATTGCTATAGATTTAAATGCTTAACACTCTTTTGTTGATTTCATAATATTTTGCCCTTTCTCTGTGCAATTTGCACCCTTCATTGTATCTTAATAACTAGCTGTAGAGAAAAGCCAAGCAAAATGACACCTTTTATTGGCTAACTACAAAGATTACAATATGCAAGCTTTTGAGGCAACTCAGGCCCCTTCTTCAGGCATTGCCCAGGAGGAATATAAAGTGTTTTTTTTATAATTGTTTTAGAGAAAAATATTTAAAAAAAACACAAGGACTGTGCTTAGCATATTCATAAGTAAAAATATCTGAATCACAAACTGATGTTAATTATATTTTGTCCATCGTAATTCCAAATAGTCTGTCCGCTTCCTTTCGTAGCTTTTCCGATGGCTGTGCTGCTTCCAGGCATGTATTTTCGTATTAAAGCATTTAACCAATCACATTTCAGCCATCATTTGTTGCCAGACAGAGAGGCCTTCACAATCCGTTGTGCAGGCACTCTAACACAAAATAAATGTCGATTAACCTGTTGCTTCAACCAATCAGATTTTGAGTTGGTGTCAGTATGGCCCTCTAGCAGGCGTACGGCAACGTCACCGTATTCAGACCCATTGATTGGATAGAAGCCGATATAAGGAACTCTACGAGGCCACTGAACGCACCGCAAGTGCTCGGAGCGCAAAATCCTCGCGCACACTACGGCCAATTCCATGGCAGGATTCTGGACAATATTATTTGCCAAACACAGACCAGATTTCAAGACCACAAAAACCTGATGTTTGTCATGCTCCTTGAGCCCCAGAAGTTTTGGGAATACAAGAAAAATTTTCCACATGCAGCCTTCTCCAGTTTAACACAAGAGCCATGGAACGGTTTTTGATCTGTCTCGGCTAAAAACAGAACTGACTGTAATGTATGCCATGGATGATTTTGCAGGAAAATCTCCCACTGATCTCCTTGAGTTCTTTCATTAGAAAAATCTGAATGAGAGCATTGGGCAGCTGTTCACATTGGTATATTTGGCGGTGACCATTCCCGTATACACTGCTTCTGTCGAGCAGACATTTTCAGCCCTAAAGCGAATTAAAACTTATGCCAGAAATACGACAGGGCAGGTTCGACTTTCAGCATTAGCTTCAATGGCAATAGAAAGGGACTTTTTGATGGAACTGAAGCACACAGATAATCCGTACGACAGAGTAATTGAACTGTTTTTGAGGAAAGAGAGGAGGATGGATTTTGTTTACAAATAATCTGAATTTTTGGTGAGTAAAATGTTGCGATTTTCCTAAATAATATTGCAAGTTTATGAGTTATTATTGATGTTTTTTATGTGTGTCGCGGCTGTGGCTGCAGTGGAAAGGAAGTTGTTCACCCCTGGCTTGTCTATTCAATAAAGGCATTTATTGTGGCTACAGGAGTTATCTT
>JANRMT010062848.1:3832115-3857543 GCA_026402145.1 Polypterus bichir lapradei
ACATATATAAGATAAGTAAATAAATATAGGTAAACAACAGTCAATGTGGCCTTTATGTAAGTAACATATAATTTTTTTTATATAAAGACTATAAAAAAACATAATCGCAAACAGAACTTTATATTATATCTTGAGTGAGCTCTGTAGGCCCTGCTATTTCATTGAAAGACGTGTTTGCAGGTTTACTAGCAGAATGACACCCAACTTCTTGCTGCATCCAAACGGTGCCATCTTCATGTGTGACTGGATGTTTCTCATGGGGAGGGCTTCTGTTCTCTTTCTCTGATGTACAATGTTCGTCCTTATCTGAGTTCACTCTGCTATACCATGTCTTTATTTGAAAACTAACAGTGTCAGGTTGGGAGGAGTGTGAACGTGACAGAGAATAAAACTGAATAATAAAAAAAAACGCTAACCTTTACAATTCCCATAAATTTACACCGGCTGTTACAGACTCAAGTCAAATGAACGTCTTTATTCTGCAATACAGGGTACTAACAATAAGAGCAGCTCACAACTCAAAACGGTAAATGCAGGAAGGACCCAGACTCAAACCCTCAATCTTTTGATTATGAGACACCAGTTCTTACCAGCCAAGCAGTCATGTCAGCATTGCACCCTATCCTGATTTCCTTTTTCTTTGGTTATATGCTTGAATAAAGAATAAAGAATGTAGGTCGAGTGATGGCTCTGAGGCTAGGGATCTGTACTGGCAATCGGAAGGTTGCCAGTTCAAATCCTGTAAATGCCAATAGGGACTCTGCTCTGTTGGGCCCTTGTGCAAGGCCTTAACCTGCAATTGCTGAGCGCTTTGAGTAATGAGAAAAGTGCTATATAAATGCAAAGAATTTATTATTATTATTACTTGTTTTGTTATACTTGTACCTTTTGTGAAAGTGTTTATTTGATAATAGCCATGTGCGGCCAACTACATTGCGCGTGTTAAAGTTGCCTGTGATGGACTCCCTTTTTTAAATGCGGCTGCCAGTCGTGAACTGGGCCCTTCGTCGCACAGCATTATGATTTTTTATAAGGGAAACAAAATTACAAAAGAAAACCCTTGGACATTGATTCGATAGGAACGGCCTACTCGGAATCACTGTCCAAATAGTAATTATGTGGTGGTGTAGGAGCATTTCTGCTTCTGTCCGTTCACAGTCTGTCTCGTTTTCACAACGCTATCGTTTGCTCTCACGATGTCTTCTCAGCCTTTCTCCAATCTTGCGGGGTGCTTTGTGGCAATCCAAAGAGTAAGGCAATATACACGGAGCAATGGTTATAAAAGGGGGATACATACAGTGCATCCGAAAAGTATTCACAGCGCATCACTTTTTCCACATTTTGTTATGTTACAGCCTTATTCCAAAATGGATTAAATTAATTTTTTTTCCTCAGAATTCTACACACAACATCCCATAATGACAACGTGAAAGAAAGTTTACTTGAGGTTTTTGCAAATTTATTAATAAAAAAACTGAGAAAGCACATGTACATAAGTATTCACAGCCTTTGCCATGAAGCTCAAAATTGAGCTCAGGTGCATCTTGTTTCCCCTGATCATCCTTGAGATGTTTCTGCAGCTTAATTGGAGTCCACCTGTGGTAAATTTAGTTGATTGGACATGATTTGGAAAGGCACACAGCTGTCTATATAAGGTCCCACAGTTGACAGTTCATGTCAGAGCACAAACCAAGCATGTAGTCAAAGGAATTGTCTGTAGACCTCCGAGACAGGATTGTCTTGAGGCACAAATCTGGGGAAAGTTACAGAAAAATTTCTACTGCTTTGAACGTCCCAATGAGCATAGTGGCCTCCATCATCCGTAAGTGGAAGAAGTTCGAAACCACCAGGACTCTTCCTAGAGCTGGCCGGCCATCTAAACTGAGTGATCGGGGGAGAAAGGCCTTAGTCAGGGAGGTGACCAAGAACCCGATGGTCACTCTGTCAGAGCTCCAGAGGTCCTCTGTGGAGAGAGGAGAACCTTCCAGAAGGACAACCATCTCTGCAGCAATCCACCAATCAGGCCTGTATGGTAGAGTGGCCAGACGGAAGCCACTCCTTAGTAAAAGGCACATGCCAACCCGCATGGAGTTTGCCAAAAGGCACCTGAAGGACTCACAGACCATGAGAAACAAAATTCTCTGGTCTGATGAGACAAAGATTGAACTCTTTGGTGTGAATGCCAGGCGTCACGTTTGGAGGAAACGAGGCACCGCTCATCACCAGGCCAATACCATCCCTAAAGTGAAGCATGGTGGTGGCAGCATCATGCTGTGGGGATGTTTTTCAGTGGCAGGAACTGGGAGACTAGTCAGGATAAAGAGACAGATGACTGCAGCAATTTACAGAGACATCTTGGATGAAAACCTGATCCAGAGCGCTCTTGACCTCAGACTGGAGCGACGGTTCATCTTTCAGCAGGACAACCACCCTAAGCACACAGCCAAGATATCAGAGGAGTGGCTTCAGGACAACTCTGTGAATGTCCTTGAGTGGCCCAGCCAGAGCCCAGACTTGAATCCGATTGAACATCTCTGGAGAGATCTTAAAATGGCTGTCCACCGACGCTTCCCATCCAACCTGATGGAGCTTGAGAGGTGCTGCAAAGAGGAATGGGTGAAACTGGCCAAGGATAGGTGTGCCAAGCTTGTAGCATCATATTCAAAAAGACTTGAGGCTGTAATTGCTGCCAAAGGTGCATCAACAAAGTATTGAGCAAAGGCAGTGAATACTTATGTATATGTGATTTGTCAGTTTTTTTATTTTTAATAAATTTGCAAAAACCTCAAGTAAACGTTTTTCATGTTGTCATTATGGTGTGTTGTGTGTAGAATTCTGAGGAAAAAAATGAATTTAATTCATTTTGGAATAAGGCTGTAACATAACAAAATGTGGAAAAAGTGATGCACTGTGAATACTTTCTGAATGCACTGTAGGTATCCAGGCTCTTTAAAGCATAAATAGGGATCACTTCACTGACATGTGAGCAAGCCACAGTACAACTGTGAGACGCGCAGCACTCGCCAGCTTCAACGTAACAATAATAATTTCCGGAATGTGCTGTTACGTTGTCATTCATTTTACCCACTGTCTTTCTTTCATTCATATGTTACGTAGGCATGTACCTTTTATCTTCGGCAATCTCATTCTCTAACCAGGCCTCAGGAGCTAACCAGCGTAACACTGTCCACCACCCCTTTCGTTATTCCGGCACATTGTTGACATCCGTGAGTAATAACAACGTACTAAACTGGAAGGTGGTCTACGCATGCGTGGAATTAGTGGACAAACAAAGATCAAGATCTAAATGAAGATCTCTTTAGTTAATTTAAAGCACAACAATTTGTTTAGTTTGAATATCTGTGTTTTGAGGTGTGACTGGTGCACTACAGTCTTCAGTAGTATAAGCCTAGAGGAGATTCTTAATGCAATGCCTATGTTTTAGCTGTCTCTCTACTGCCATCTAGTGCTTCTTCTAATTCATTCGCGAACAAACAAAGATCAAGATTCAAATGAAGATTATATATAGAGATTTGGACTTTTTAAAATTTTGCCATTAGTATTAAAACATGAAAAAAGTTTGTCTTTTAGGTATGTGTTCAACATTTTTGTCATGCTACACTGACATAGACCTTTGTAGACACGGAACACACATGAAATGCATGTGTTCCAAATATCAATATATTATTTACACTCTACAGCTTGCTATACCACACTCCCAGATAAACAAGGCTTGAGTTGGGAGCGCTTTTTGCCGTTTCTGCGGCGGTGGGAGGATGGGATAGTAGGCTGCTTGCTGCTTGTGCTTATCGGCACATTTACAAAACAAAAGATGCTGAGGGAGAGGTGCGATCGGATTTAAGGTGGGCTAGGTTTACGAGTTTTTTCTTAGGCTTTGGTAATTCTAGTGTCAAAGGCGATGGTGGGGCTTAATAGTCAAAAAGTAGGGGGTCATGTAACTTAAAAGAGGCAGGAGTGGTATGGAACCCAGTGGAGTAGCAGAGGTCATGTAGCCTAGGTGGGCAAAGGGTCATGCCGACTGGGAGCAGAAGGTCATTTAGTCTAGGAGGCAGAGGGTCACCTGTCCCGGCTACATGACTCTCTTCCTCTGAGTCCACATTACCTTCTGCGGAGTGGGCAAAAGTAGGTTTACAGTTGTTCGTATGGAAAAAAGACATGCAGGTTATGATTATTTCAGCGAACTCAAAAACTGTAAACCTACTTTTGCTCACCACTGTATATTGTTGAGATGCTGTCTGAGTCTTCAAAAGACTGGTCAGTATTGCATAGGTTTATTTTAAGAAAAATTCTGATTTGAAAATAGTAGAAACATTGTATTGCTGGAAAATTAAGTTTAAAGTGTAACTGTTCACAAGCATTTTCCAAAGATTAAATACTGTGTTGGTTTGAGAAGGTGGAAAATGGTTAATTATCGTGTAGAGGATCAACAGATAAAAGCTTCTCTGGCTTAAAGTACATCTTACATTGGTTCCATATTCTGAGTGATTGGTGGATGACTGGATTATTGGTATAATGATGAAAGTTAGTATTTACAGTACTTATACCCAAAACAGGGCATATAAAGAACAACAGTATGATTTCATTTTCATTGCTGACCATGCTGTTGTAAATTAATTTGTGCCAATTTACAGGTCTTTATAGTGTGTATGTTTTGCTGCCCAATAATAAAATGGATAGCTAGGTAATGCTATGCCACCTTCTGCTTTATGTTACCTTTTGAAGGTGTGGACATCTTTAATTCCAGATTAATACATTTATAATCTAATCTAATTTCTTAAATAATGACTTGTTGATATGTATAGGGCTGTTCTGAAATAGACATAGAAGCTTAGGAAGAATATTCATCTTGACAGACTTAATTCTCCCTGCTAAGGTAAAAAGGAGAGTAGACCATTTGTTATTATCTTGCATGATTTTTTTGCATGATGTTACCAAAATTGTTTTAAAGAAATCTTTATTTGTGATGTTTATCCCTAGATTTTTAAACTGTTTACACTGAAGAAATACTGTAGATATTGTGAACATGGTGAACGTGGCCCCAAGACAACATGGCCATTCCTCCGAAACCTCCTCTGCTTTATTCTTTATGCTTTATTATGCTATATTCGAATAAAGTTTCTGTTTCTTGAAAACCCAGAATGAAACTGTACAACTTTGTGAACCAATCGTGATAAGAGGTACCAGAAGTAGGGAATGCAAATTCAAATTCAGCATAATAAAGCTTAAAGAATAAAGCAGAGGATGTCTGGGGGAAGAGAGACAAGGCAGTGAGACACTAGGACAGCCATGGTTCGGTCTTTTTAAATGTTCGAAACCTTGCATGATATACAGAACACTCACCCTGGCAGCAAGCAACAGTCAAGAAGGTGTTCCGCAAAGATGAGATGAAAAGCTGTGTTTGTTTCCCATTGTATCACTGTTTAAAAGGGGGGCATTCACCATGTTCACAATATCTAGTATGTCATGCTAGTTAGTTCACTAGAAAAAAACACAGTTTTATTCAAATTGATTTTGACTCCCAATATCTTTTGAAAGTTTGCTAATGTGTTAAGGACTAATGGCAACAATATTTGTGGGTCTGATGTGTATAGTACTACATCATCTGCATATAGTGATATTTTCTGTTTGAGTCCTTCTCTGATAATCCCCTTTATCAGAATAGCTCAATGCAAAAATCAGTGGTGACAGAGGCACCCTTGTCGAGTACCACATTCTTGTTTGAAGTAGTCTGAGTTTGTGTTATTAATACGAACTGAGGTTTCAGGACTGGTGTAAACTAATTTGATCCATGCAGATATATTCCAGCCAAACTGTATATATAGTTTGAAGGAAGTTTGACAAAACAGTAATATTTTGGGGTGCCAACACAGCCAACCAAGTGTTTTGATAATGTTCAACAAAAAAAACAATGCACGATCAATTGCCACATTGTTGTGTGGCTTCTAAGTATTTTGGCTCTGCTGATGGGTTTTCTGAATCAGAGCTCCTTCCATTTGGTCCTCTCTGAGATAATAATGCCTCCTTCCAAGTGGTCGTCCTTTTGAAGATCCAGGAGTGGAATTGGTGGTGTCAGTTGCCTGCAGCCGAGGCGAGGAGCAGAAACTGTTCTAATAATAGACTTAATTCTGCTAATAGAATTACAAAAATTATATATGTGCAAGCTTTGATGGCTGTTACTCTTAGTGATTATTGGAAAAGGAGGTCTTCAATCATTGTAAAAAACAACTAAGAACACGTTAGATTTGGTATAGCTACAGTGAATGAGAAGAAGAGTGGGTATACAGTATGTTCTTGTAAATTAAAAAATCAGCTTAGGTTCTCTTTATTTAGTGGAATGGGTTTACAATCAGAAAACAGCTAATCAGCTTCTTGTTGGCAATGACTTACTCGTAACTGTCTGTCTGAAGTTCAGCTGGCAAGAGCTGTAAAGAGAAAGATAGATATGCAGGTATAACAGACAATATCATTGTATAATGTTAACGTTTACCTCCCAGGGTGGAATTGAAGAGTTGAATAGTGTGGGGGAGGAATGATCTCCTCAGTCTGTCAGTGGAGCAGGACAGTGACAGCAGTCTGTCTCTGAAGCTGCTCCTATGTCTGGAAATGATCCTGTTCAGTGGATGCTGTGGATTCTCCATGATTGACAGGAGCCTGCTCAGTGCCTGTCGATCTGCCACGAATGTCAAACTGTCCAGGTCCGTGCCTACAATAGAGCCCGCCTTCCTCACCAGTTTGTCCAGGCGTAAGGCATCCTTTTTCTTTATGCTGCCTCCCCAGCACACCACCACATAGAAGAGGGTGCTCGACACAACCGTCTGATAGAACATCTGCAGCATCTTATTGCAGATGTTGAAGTACGCCACCCTTCTAAGGAAGTATAGTTGGTTCTGTCCTCTCTTGCACAGAGCATCGGTATTGGCAGTCCAGTCCAATTTATCATCCAGATGCACTCCCAGGTATTTATAGGTCTGCACTCTCTGCACACAGTCACCTCCGATGATCACAGGGTCCATGAGGTTGCCTAGGCCTCCTAAAATCCACCACCAGCTCCTTGTTTTTGCTGGTGTTCAGTTGTAGGTGGCTTGAGTAGCACCATTTAACAAAGTCCTTGATTAGGTTCCTATACTCCTCCTCCTGCCCATTCCTGATGCAGCCCACGATAGCAGTGTCATCAGCGAACTTTTGCACGTGGCAGGACTCCAAGTTGTATTGGAAGTCCGATGTATATAGGCTGAACAGGACTGGATAAAGTACAGTCCCCTGTCCTGGTATGCGAACTGCAGAGGGTCGAGGGAATGGCGGATCTGTGGCTTCAGTTGGTGAAGTAGCAGCCTACTCCATGGTCTTCATCACATGTGATGTCAGGACGACAAGCCTGAAGTAATTCAGCTCACCAGGACGTGAAACCTTTGGGACTGGGGTGATGCAAGATGTTTTCCAAAGCCTCGGGACTCTCCTCTGTTTCAGGCTCAGGCTGAAGATGTGCTGTAGAGGACTCTCCAGCTTCAAAGCACAGGCCTTCAACAGTCGTGGCGATACTCCAGCTGGACTTACTGCTTTGCTGGCACAAAGTCTCCTCAGCTCTCTGCTTACCTGGGCTGCTGTATTTGAGGGTGGGGGAAAACTCTCTCCTATGCTGGTATCAGCAGAAGGATGGGTGGAGGATGCAGTACTCTGAGGTGAGAGTGGGTTATGGTGGTCAAAACTGTTAAAGAAGTTGTTCAACAGTTTTGCTCTCTCCACGTCTCTCTCAATGGTGGCACCCCACTTCGAGCTACAGCTAGCGATGATTTTCATCCCTTCCCACACTTCCTTCATGCTGTTATTCTGCAACTTTTGCTTCAGTTTTCTCCTGTACTGCTCTTTTGCCACCCTGAGCTGGACTCTGAGTTCCTTCTGCACACGCTTGAGCTCATGCTTATCACCGTATTTAAAAGCCTTTTTCTTCTGGTTCAAAAGGCTCTTGATGTCACTTGTAATCCATGGCTTGTTGTTAGCATAGCAGTGTACTGTTCTTACTAGAACTACAATGTCCATACAGAAGTTAATGTAGTCAGTAGTGCAGTCAACAACCTCCTCAATGTTCTCATTATGTGACTCCTGCAGGATATCCCAGTCCATAGTTCCAAAGCAGTCTCTCAGAGCCTGCTCTGCCTCAGGGGACCACTTCCTGAATGAGCATGTGGTTTTAGGTAGCTTCCTCACTCTTGGTTTATAGTGAAGCTGAAGCAGAACCAAGTTATGATCTGCTTTCCCAAGCGCAGGCAGTCGGGTGGCACTGTATGCGTCCTTAACGTTTGCATACAGTAAGGTCAATAGTCTTATTTCCCTGGGTGTTACAATCCACATACTGGGAGAAGGAAGGTAATGTTTTGTCCAGCGTCACATGGTTAAAATCTGCAGAGATTAGCACAAGTGTCTCGGGGTGCTGTGTTTGTAGTTTAGCAACAGCGGAGTGGATGATGTCACACACTATCTTCATGTTCGCCCGAGGAGAGATGTAAACAATAACAACAATGATGTGTCCAAACTCTCTGGGCAAGTACTAGGGACGCAGACTTACAGCCAACAGTTCAATGTCCCTGCATCAAGTGGAGATTTTGATGTTTGTGTTCACATAGAGAGCGAGTCCTCCTCCTTTCTGCTTCCTGCAGGTATTTGCGTCTCTGTCTGCTCTAACTGTGCTAAACCTGGGTAGCTCCACGTTAGCATCTGGGATGCTAGTTGTTAGCCACGTTTTACAAAAACACAACAAAAACTGCATTCTCTGTAGGTCCTGACATTTTTCACCAGCGGAGCCAGTTTGTCGATCTCATTTGGTAGTGAGTTCACATTTCCCAGGATCACAGAAGGCACCAAAGGCTTGTATCGCCACTTCCTCGCTAGCTGCTTAGCCTTTAGCTTAGCCTCGGCTCTGCTGCCACGATACAGCCTTCTTACCTTGTCAGGTAAATAGGGAACCACACCGACACAGGTCTTTGTTCTCAGCGCTATAAGTTGACTACCTGAATAGACGAGTCTCGACGTGTAAAAATCCATGTCCAAGTAGTAAAAAGTGTCCAGGTAATGAGTCCAAATAAAAGAAAGTGGTAGAAGTAATCAGAGAGATAGAGAAAGAGGTAGAAAGATAAAGAAGATAAAGTCATACACGGAGCTGCTGGAAAGGTTGTCACTGACGGCGGTGCCTAACTGCTATTTTAAAAGCTTATACCCTAGCCTTGAGCGCACAGCAATAAGTAATGCAACCTACCTCTTTGACAGAATAATTACAAGCACTCTTAAAATAATCTTTCTTGAGTACATCACAACTGTAATAAACTGGGATCAAACAGAGGCACTCTATGAAATTTAGGCACATTGCTTTCCTCAGTAGTCCTTCTGACAAAAAATTCTTTCTAACAGAAAACATCCTTGGATATGTGGCATCTTCTTGCCTTGTTCAGACGGATGCAGTAATCAAAACAGAGGAATACTGGACACACTACCACCTCATATATAATCTCATCGTTCATGATGTGGATTATTAAACACTAGCAAAATACCCGCACTTCGCAGCGGCGAAGTACTGCCTTAAAATTTTTATTAAGAAGACAATTAAACCTTTTAAACTGAGGGAAAATATACCAATAATTATTTGTTAAGGATCTCTTTGTATACCACATTGTCATTTCGGCCCTCCAGTTGTAATATGACCAAGCTGTGTGCTGAGCTTACTCTTGAGCATGCAACGTACAGTTGTACAGTTGTTTCAAATCTCACAGCTTGGATTGCTGCTGTCACAATCGGTTTGAGTTTCATGGTTTGTTTCAATTACGACAGTATTTGCAGGACTTGTGGTGAAGTGACATTCGGCATCTGTCAAGCATTGTAAGCATACAACCGGTTTCATCGATAACTTCACATCCAGCTTTTGAGAGTTTAAACATTCATAAACATCAAAGTGTCCAGTACTGAAATCGTCACCTGTGAATCTAAGATGTTTAAGAGACATTGGTGGTTGTCGAAAGGTGTAAAATATTTGGCCATTTCGGTACACTTGAAAGCGACAACCGAACAATTCAGAACCAGAAGTGCAGAACCATAGGTGAAGGGCTTAAACATTTCACTCTTATAGTGCTCCTGTGTATTATAATTATCTCCTGTACCGTCATCAGTCCACACCTTGAACCTGTCCCAGTCATTCAATACATAAAGACACAATGTTCCTCCGGATATCAAGAGTGAGCCTGATATGGCCATGCAATATGTAACAAAGAGAATGGAAAAGGCAGGTGCCGTCTCCGGGCATGGAATCCACTCGGTAAGTGACAGTTCTTTGATCGATGGTGATCACTTCGATAGACATGTTAATAGGGGTATGGTTGGAACGATAAAGGAAATGGGTACCTGAACAATGTAAAGTAAGTCTAAAATACCTACACAATAACTATAATCATAATAAATGAACAATAAAACAGCGGAGAAGCCATGGATTAAATAAAAAGGCTATAGTTATCAGCAGGGAGACGTGAATCCCGTGGCGAAGCAAGAAAGGGAATGTAGAGACCGGAGCGACAGACAGCCCTATATAGGCAGGCAGCCAACAACGTGGGAGGCGTTGGGATGGGGGACCCAACACTGCCTCACATGGTGACCGAGCTGCAGGCTATGGACGTATATATGTACATAAGTAGGATTCAGTTAGCGTTGGGAACCCGCGTACCAAATTTCTTGAAGATGGGCCCATAAGTAACAAAGACCGTTGGAAAGTTCAATATGGCGGCTGACAGTGGCGTCATACCACCAAAATAAGTACGTTGTCGACCGTTATGACTGTTACGTGTAGAATTTCAAAATGAAACCTGCTTAACTTTTGTAAGTAAGCTGTAAGGAATGAGCCTGCCAAATTTCAGCCTTCTACCTACACGGGAAGGTGGAGAATTAGTGACGTTGGAAAATTTAATATGGCGGCCGACAGTGGCGTTATACCATTGAAATAAGTATGTGCATTGGTTTCAGTTAGTGCAGGGAAGCCGCCTACCAAATTTCGTGAAGATGGTGCCATAAATAAGAAAGTTCAAAATGGCGGACGTTGTCGACCGTTATGACCGTTATGTGTAGAATTTCGAAACGAAACCTGCTTAACTTTTGTAAGTAAGCTGTTAGGAATGAGCCTGCCAAATTTCAGCCTTCTACCTACACGGGAAGTTGGAGAATTAGTGATGAGTGAGTTAGTGAGTGAGTGAGTGAGTGAGTGAGTCAGTGAGGGCTTTGCCTTTTATTAGTATAGATCAGGGTCTTAAGAACTTCTTCATTACACTATGAAACATTTAAGCTTCTTGTGGCAAAAACATGTCAAAATAATTTCAAAATAAAACTGATAAAAACTTGGATCTACTCTAGTTATCTGTTATCTGCCTGCTGAAATATTTTGGGATTTAAGTCAAAAAGTAACAGTAATGTAGAAAATAAAAATGACAAGTAGTGTTTTTTGTGCCTGCCCAAGAAGGAGACACACTCCACTGCTTTCAAGGCCTTATAAACTTACAAAGGAATTCTTCTTACCCTTCTCTTTAGGGTCAAAATATCGGCCAAATAACCCTCTTAAGAACTTTAAAACTGTCTCTAAAGGTTTCTAGCCATGATATTTAGGTGGAAATAGAAAGCTCAGCATTTTAATACCAGTTATAGAGGCCAACATAAACACTGATTAATTAACTCCTAATGAGAAATTCACTCTGTCCAGCAGAAACAAAGAACATAAAAATGAGCATAGGTCACAATCATTATTACTTGTTTAACAGCAATTTTCTAGGGTTACATAGGTTAGCTAGTTGTCACAAAATTCCTTTTCTTTACTCTCTGCAGTCCTTAGCAAAGTTTGTCATGAGACCTATGTTTTCCCTTATTATCAGATACCACCTCCAAGCATATCATCTTTATCCTCGCTCTGGACCTAATCCCCCTCATTTTATATAGTGCACTTCTTCACCAGATCATTCTGTCTTTTGGTCCACATGCTCAAAACACTTCCCCATGTATGATTAATGTAGTGTGTCCCTTAAAAAGTATTGTTCACATGTCTGCATTTCTATTACATCTAGCATGGGTGAACACAGGCATGATAGGAAAAGTCATTATATATTAGAACATTAGAACAATCTAGACGAGAACTGGCCATTCAGCCCAACAAAGCTCGCCATCAAGTCTAGTTTTGAAAGTTCCTAAAGTATTACTGTCTACCACGCTACTTGATAGCTTATTCCAAATTTCTGTGGGTCTCTGAGTAAAGAAAAACTTCCTAATGTTTGTGTGAAATTTATCCTTAACAAGTTTCCAACTGTATCCCTGTGTTCTTGATGAGCCCATTTTAAAATAACAGTCTCAATCCACTGTACTAATTCTCTTCATAATTTTAAAAACTTCAGTCATGTCACCTCTTAATTTTCTTTTGCTTAAACTGAAAATGCTCAGCTCTTTTAATCATTCTTCATAATTCATCCCCTTTAGTCCTGGAATGAGCCTAGTCTCTCTTCTCTGGACCTTTTCTAGTGCTGCTATGTCCTTTTTGTAGCCTGGAGACCAAAACTTCACAAAGTACTCCAGATGAGGCCTCACCAGTGCATTATAAAGCTTGAGCAATTATCTCCTTGGACTTGTACTCCACGCATCATGCTATATAACCTAACATTCTGTTTGCCTTCTTATTGGCTTCTGAACACTGTCAGAAAGTTAATAGCATAGAATCCACTACGACTCCTAAATCCTTCTCATAAGGTGTACTCTCAATTTTCAGACCTCCCACTGTGTATTCAAACCTAACATGTTTACATCCTTTGTGTAATACTTTACATTTACTGACATTAATCTTCATCTACCACAAATCTGCCCAAGCCTGTATGCTGTCCAATTCCTTCTGTAATGATATAACAGATTCCAAAGTATCTGCTAAGTATCATATGCAAACTTAACCAGCTTGTTACTTATATTCCTATCTAAATTATTTATATACTGCATGCTAAAATTGATGATACAGTAATCCTTCGCTATATCGCGCTTTGACTTTCGCGGCTTCTCTCTATTGCGGATTTTATATGTAAGCATATCTAAATATATAATGCGGATTTTTGGCTGCTTCGCGGGTTTCTGCGGACAATGGCTCTTTATACTTCTGGTACATGCTTCCTCAGTTGGTTTGCCCAGTTGATTTCATACAAGGGACGCTATTGGCAGATGGCTCCAAAATGATCTGCTCCTGCTATTGCTTCAGGGGCTGTGCCCAAGCGCCAACAGAAGATGCTAATGAATGCCGAAAAGGTAAATGTTTTGGATATGTTGAAGGAAGGGAACAGCTACGCCGCTGTAGGACGCGATTACGGCATCAATGAGTCCACGATTCTTTTTATTTAAAAAGTAGGAAAAGAATATAAGATCTACGTCCTCAGTGTCCTTTAACCAGGGCACAAAACAAGTTGTAAGTGGATGTAATAAGGCGGTAGTCCGGATGGAATCTGCTTCAGGGATTTGGATTGAAGGCTGCCGGAAGAAGAAAAACAGTGGTGCTACACAGTCACCTGAAGTGGCTCCTTTAGAAGAGCTGTAACGCTCTCCTTTGTTGTGCAGTAAAATTAAACTCATCGTTATCGGACAAGTCGTCGTGTCATTGTTGGTGAGTAACCATAATTAATTTTCCACGTACAGTACTTAGTACATGTACGTATGTTTAGTGTCACTGTACACACATTTTACTGTATACAATTTTTCTTGCATTGTACGTGTTTATTGCTGGTGGCACGTCTATCATAATGTCTGTAACATATGTGATATCGAAGACGCTTGATATCTTTAAAATAATATTTAGGTTTTAGTGTATATAAACAGTGTGTTTACGTACATAATTTCAACGAATCTTTCCTAATATCTAAGAGAATACAAAGGGTTTATGCTGTATAACTGTGCGGGAAATGTTTATAAGAGTGTGGGAGAGTTTATAAGGGCTTAAAATATATAAAAATAACCATATGAATATATGGTTTTTACTTTGTGGATTTTCACCTTTCGTGGGGGGTTCTGGAACGCAACCCCCGCGATCGAGGAGGGATCACTGTAGTGGATTTTGCCAAAAGGATGGACATGGCTGTGTTGAATACGTATTTTAAGAAGAGGGAGGAACATAGGGTTACGTACAAGAGTGGAGGAAGATGCACATAGGTGGATTACATCCTATGCAGAAGAGTCAATCTGAAGGAGATTGAAGACTGCAATGTGGTGACAGAACATTAGAAAACTCTAGACGAGAACAGGCCATTAAGCCCAACAAAGCTCGCCAGTCCTATCCACTTATTTCTTCTAAAAAAACATCAAGTTGAGTTTTGAAAGTCCCTAACGTCTTACTGTCTACCACACTACTTGGTAGCTTATTCCAAGGGTTAATCGTTCTTTGTGTAAAGAAAAACTTCCTAATGTTTGTGCTAAATTTACCCTTAACAAGTTTCCAACTGTGTCCCTGTGTTTTTGATGAACTAATTTTAAAATAACAGTCTCGAGTCACTGTAATAATTCCCTTCATAATTTTAAACACTTCAATCATGTCACCTCTTAATCTTCTTTTGCTTAAACTGTATACGCTCAGCTCTTTTAATCTTTCCTCATAATTTAACCCCTGTAGCCCTGGAATCAGCCTAGTCGCTCTTCTCTAGACCTTTACCAGCGCTACTTTGTCCTTTTTGTAGCCAGGAGACCAAAACTGCACACAGTACTCAAGATGAGGCCTCACCAGTGCATTAAAAAGGTTGAGCATAACCTCCTTGGACTTGTACTCCACACATCGTGCTATATAACCTAACATTCTGTTAGCCTTCTTAATGGCTTCTGAACACTGTCGGGAAGTCGATAGCTTAGAGTCCACTATGACTCCTAAATCCTTCTCATAAGGTGTACTGTCGATTTTCCGACCGCCCATTGTGTATTCAAACCTAACATTTTTACTTCCTATGTGTAATACTTTACATTTGCTGACATTAAATTTCATCTGCCACAAATCTGCCCAAGCCTGTATGCTATCCAAGTCCTTCTGTAATGATATAACGGATTCCGAATTATCTGCTAATCCACCTATCTTGGTATCATCTGCAAACTTAACCAGCTTGTTACTTATATTCCTATCTAAATCATGTATATATATTAAAAATAGCAGTGGCCCTAGCACTGACCACTGTGGAACACCACTCTTAACATCGGCCAGTTCTGATGAGGTTCCTTGCACCATCACCCTCTGCTTCCTGTGTCTGAGTCAATTCTGCACCCATCTAAAAACATCACCTTGAACTCCTGAACTTTCAGTACTAAAATACTGAAAAAATCTCTTTGGGTCTTCTTTCGCCTTATCTGCTATATTCCTCTCCAACTGTCTTTTAGCCTCCCTGATATCCTTCTTAATGGTTGCCTTCATGTTCTCATACACTCTACGATTCACTTTGCAGTCATTAGTCTTATATGTGTTATAAAGCAGTTTTTTCCTTTGCAACTTCTTTTTTAAATCTTTTTTAATCCACCATGGAGTTTTTTTTAGTTTCCTATTAATTCCAAATTTAGGCATGTATCTGTTCTGCATTATATTTAAAACATTTTTAACACTAGAATTACCAGAGCCTACGAAAAAACTCGTAGGTCCGTCCCACCTTAAATCGCTTCTTAAAACCGTTCTCACCTCTCCGCCAGCGTCTTTTGTTAATCTAAATGTGCTGATAAAAGAAAAGCTGCAAGTAGCCGGCTATTCCATCCCCCTAACGACTTAGAACGTGCACAAACTTCTCCCAGCTCATGCCTTGATTATCTGGGAGTGAAGTGGAGTTTTAGAGTGGAAATAATAGATCATTATTTGGAATACACGCATTTCACGTGTGTTCTGTTTCTACAGTAATCCACATTTTTAAAACAGAAACGTTTTTCATATTGTAGTAGTAAATGACAAAATGTAAGTATAAACTATATAATGTATGAAGCCTGAAGTCCAAATATCAAACACATTTACAAAAGGTACAAATATAACAAAACAAGTATGCTTTTATTCAAAAATATAACTGCAGAAAAAAGCTACCTTAGCATACCACATTGACACATACTTACTACAACTGCCACGGTAGCATAATGGTTTCAGCCGCTGACTAGTATTCAAAAGGTCATGAGTTCGATCCCGCGCGATTCAGTTTTGAGACGTAAACTGCTGTTATTCTTACTATTTTATAATAAAAACATACATTTGATTTCAGTGTGTAACAGGCGGTGTAATTTATCATACTTGTAAAGGTTAGTTTTTTTTTATTCACTTTTCATTCTCTCAGTCGTGTTCAGGATCCTTCCCTACACCCACCCCCCCCCCCAATCTGAGAATGCTGTTTTCACATAAAGATGCGCTATAGCTCTGCAGCGTATTTGTGACTGCATTCTCGTACCAATGCTTCCGAAATGAAGAGCCTGCGTGCACTTTTCGTGGCATTACACGTCTATTTTTTTGAGCATGCCCGTGTCGCTCAAACACAGGAATATATGTTGGTGTACAAGAATAACAAAACAAGTGCACTTTTATTCTAGACTATACGTGAAGAAAAAATCAAGCAAGTTACAGTAGGCGGTTGATACGACATGTTGCGTGGTGCAATGCTAAGAACTGCTGATTTCCGATCCGTGCTATATAACATCATCACATTCAAATATTAACAATTCCCACACACCCTTCCTACATTCACGACATGTGTACTTGTTGCAGTGTACACGTCTCTCTGTGCTATGGTTCCTATTACACTGAATGAGCACCTGACATTGTACTTTCTTCCCTATACAAATAACATTCGAGTATAGCGCGTCTCCAAATAAATCACATTCGAGCTATAGCGCGTCTCCAAATAAATCGCATTTGAGTTATAGCGCGTCTTTATGTGAAAAAAAGCAGTGTCAGATGGGGGGGGCATCGTGGACGCGACTGAGAGAATGGAACTGAATTAAAAAAAAAGCTAACCTTTATAATTATCATGCATTTACACTGGCTCTTACAGACTGACTGAAATCAAATGTATGTTTTTATTCTAAAATAGTTCAATACATGCAATATTATTTGAAAAAGAAGAGCGTCAGATCGGGTTTGAATACACGCTGACGCTGTTACAGAAGGCATCAGCTTATTCAGTGCCGCAGTTTCAACGCACAGTACATGCAATATTATTTGAAAACGAACAGCGTCAGATCGGGCGCATATTCAAACCCGATCTGACGCTGTTTGTTTTCAAATAATATTGCATTAGTGCGATGATGTTTTTACATATATTGTCTCTTTCATTCATCTTGCGGTTTGTTATCAGTGACCGCGTGTTTTTTCCCCGATCTTGCCAGTTCGCACATGTTGCTGTATGGTGGTGTTTCTTTTGTACTCCAGGACATGCAGAAGACAGAATAGTACAGAGCAGTAAGTTCAGCGCTATATGCAATCAGACAGACAGTCAGGCAGAGAAGGCACTAGATATATAAATAAACAGGGAAGGCATTGTATAATAGATATATAAAAAACAGCTAAGGGGATAGATATATAGATAGGTAGGAAGGAAAGGCACTATATGATAGGCAGACAGGGAAGCTCCTATATAATAATAAAATTACTGTTATTACTATATAGATAGACAGGGAGTTCAGGCAGGCAGAACGGTGAAGGTTAAAAATAAATAAATTTTCTCCCTAGCGGAGATTCGAACTCGGATCTCTTGAGGTAAAAGAAGTCTGCTGCGCTCTAAGTGACGAAATCTTACCAGTACGCCACGGAAGCTGTTGTAAAAGTCCTGAACCTTTCATGAAAGTGTATTTGCTCTTTGGCTGTCAGGCTTCACACATTTTATAGTTTATGTCTACATTTTGTGACATTTATTACTAAAATATGAAAAAGTTTCTGTTTTAACATTGTGTTTACACAGATTACTGTAGAAACGGAACACACATGAAATGCGTGTGTTCCAAATAACAATCTATTATTTCTACTCTAAAACTCCACTCCCAGATAATCAAGGCATGAGCTCGGAGAAGTTCGTGCACGTTCTGAGTCGGTGGGGGGATGGAATAGCCGGCTGCTTGCAGTTTGTTTTTATCGGCACATTTACAGGACAAAGGAGGCTGACGGAGAGGTGAGAGCGGTTTTAAGAAGCGATTTAAGGTGGGACGGATCTACGAGTTTTTTCGTAGGCTCTGGTAATTCTAGTGTTAAACCTGTTCCACAGCTCCTCGACTGTCTCCACACTTAAAAGCTTATCCCAGTGTATCCTACTTAGACATAGTCGCATCTGCTCAAAATTAGCCCTGCCAAAGTTCAACTTAACAATTTTAGTCTTTGCATCTGCACTCTTACAAAACACTGAGAAATGTATTACATTATGGTCACTTGACCCTAGTGGTTCAAACACCTCTACACCCTCAATTCTATCCTAATTATTACAAAATACTAAATCCAGACAGGCTTCACCCCATGTTGGTGCTTTAACATGCTGTGTTAAAAAACAGTCACTGATTACTTATAAAAACTCCTGCTCTTGTGCTCCTCCATCTGCAAGGTTATCTACTGTATACTAATAAAAGGCAAAACCCTCACTGACTGACTCACTCACTCACTGACTCACTCACTCATCACTAATTCTCCAACTTCCCATGTAGGTAGAAGGCTGAAATTTGGCAGGCTTATTCCTTACAGCTTACTTACAAAAGTTAAGCAGGTTTCATTTTGAAATTCTACACGTAACGGTCATAATGGTCGACAACGTCCGCCATGTTGAACTTTCTTATTTATGGCCCCATCTTCACGAAATTTGGTAGGCGGATTCCATGCGCTAACCGAAACCGACGTATGTACTTATTTTGATGGTATGACGCCACTGTTGGCCGCCATATTGAACTTTCCAACGTCACTAATTTTCACAATGTCCGCCATGTTGAACTTTCTTATTCATGGCCCCATCTTCACGAAATTTGGTAGGCGGCTCCCCTGCGCTAACCGAAACCAATGTACATACTTATTTCGGTGGTATGACGCCACTGTCAGCCGCCATATTGAACTTTACAACGTCACTAATTCTCCAACTTCCCGTGTAGGTAGAAGGCTGAAATTTGGCAGGCTCATTCCTTACAGCTTAGTTACAAAAGTTAAGCAGGTTTCATTTTGAAATTCTACGCGTAACGGTCATAACGGTTGACAATTTTCGCCATGTTCAACTTTCTAATTTATGGCCCCATCTTCACGAAATTTGGTAGGTGGCTTCCCTGCGCTAACCAAAACCGATGTACGTACTTATTTCAGTGGTATGATGCCACTGTCGGCTGCCATATTGAAGTTTCCAACATCACTAATTCTCCAACTTCCCGTGTAGGTAGAAGGCTGAAATTTGGCAGGCTCATTCCTTACAGCTTACTTACAAAAGTTAAGCAGGTTTCATTTCGAAATTCTACGTGTAACGGTCATAACGGTCAACAGCGTCCGCCATGTTGAACTTTCTTATTTATGGCCCCATCTTCACGAAATTTGGTAGGCGGCTTCCCTGCGCTAACCGAAACCAATGTACGCACTTATTTCGGTGGTGTGACGCCACTGTCAGCTGCCATATTGAACTTTCCAACGTCACTAATTCTCCAACTTCCCGTGTAGGTAGAAGGCTGAAATTTGGTACTTATTTCGGTGATATGATGCCACTGTCGGCCGTCATATTGAACTTTTCAACGGTCTTTGTTACTTATGGTCCCATCTTCAAGAAATTTGGTACGCGGGTTCCCAACGCTAACTGAATCCTACTTACGTACATATATACGTCCATAGCCTGCAGCTCGGTCACCATGTGAGGCGGCGTTGGGTCCCCCATCCCAACGCCTCCCACGTTGTTGGCTGCCTGCCTATATAAGGCCGTCTGTCGCTCCAGTCTCTACATTCCCTTCCTTGCTTCGCCACGGTATTCACGTCTCCCTGCTGATAACTACAGCCTTTTTATTTAATCCACGGCTTCTCCGCTGTTTTATTGTTCATTTATTACGATTATAGTTATTGTGTAGGTATTTTGACTTAGTTTACTGTTCAGGTACCCATTTCCTTTATCATTCCAACCGTACCCCCATTAACATGTCTATCGAGGTGATTACCATCGATCAAAGAACTGTCACTTACCAAGTGGTTTCCATGCCCGGAGATGGCACCTGCCTTTTCCATTCTCTTTGTTATATATTGCACGGCCATATCAGGCTCACTCTTGATATCCGGAGGAACATTGTGTCTTATGTATTGAATGACTGGGACAGGTTCAAGGTGTGGACTGATGACGGTACAGGAGATAATTATACTACACAGGAGCATTAGAAGAGTGAAATGCTTAAGTGTACTGAAATGGCCAAATATTTTACACCTTTGGACAACTGCCAATGCCTCTTAAACATCTTAGATTCACAGGTGACGATTTCAGTAGTGGACACTTTGATGTTTAGAAATGTTTAAACTCTCAAAAGCTGGATGTGAAGTTATCAATGAAACTGGTTGTATACATACAACGCTTGACAGATGTCGAATGTCTCTTCAACACAAGTCCTTCAAATACTGTCGTAATTGAAACAAACCATGAAACTCAAACCGATTATGACAGCAGCAATCCAAGCTGTGAGATTTGAAACAAGATTACTGTTCACATGGCCAACTGTACGTTGCATGCTCAAGAGTAAGCTCAGCGCACAGCTACAGCTTGGTCATATTACAACTAGAGGGCCGAACTGACAACGTGGCATACAAAGAGATCCTTAACAAATAATTATTGGTATATTTTCCCTCAGTTTTAAAAAGGTTTAATTTTCTTCTTAATAAAAATTTTAAGGCAGTACTTCGCCGCTGCGAAGCGCGGGTATTTTGCTAGTCTAGTTAATATTTGGATAATTAAAGTCCCCCATGACTATAATATCTCCCTGTAATCTTGCCTTTTTGATATTACTAAAAAGATGTGTGTTGAAATTACTGTCTGAATTGGGTGGTCTATAACACACTCTTAAAATAAAACCTGTTTCCCTAATATTTTCCAGGCAAAGCCACATGTCCTCACTAAGATGGGGCTCATCTTCCAACTGAAGAGGTCTTACATTTAAATCCTGTTTGGCATAAACAGCAATCCCACCTCCTTTTCTGTTCTGTCTATCCTTCCTAAAAATGTGTATCCCTGTATGTTACACTCATCCCCATCTTTGTTATTGAGCCAGGTTTCCGTTATTGCTGTAATATCATAATTATGCTCTGCTACATACAACTCTTACTCACTTACCTTATTTTTGATACTTCTAGCATTAAGGCAAGCTGTTTTAATGTGTTACTCCTTCTACATTTAAATATTTACTTAGAATTTACATTACTTTGCATTTTTATTTCTACATCATTGTTTGTTCTTCCATGTATAGATCTAAACCTGGCCTGTCCTAAACTCCCTGCCCCCCCATTCCCTAGTTTAAACAATCCTCGACTAGGCTACAAAAAAGCCTCCCCAGTACATTGGTGCCCCCCCAGTTCAGATGTAACCCGTCACGGCGGAACAGGTCCCATCTGTTTCAAAAGGAGTCCCAATGCCCCATAAACCTATACCCTTCTACCCTGCACCAAGATTTGAGCCACGCGTTAAGCCTTCTAATCTCCTCAATCTTACCTGGACTGGCGCGTGGCACAGGCAGAACTTCGGAGAAGACTACCTTGTCAGTTCTGCTCCTCAGCTTGGCACCTAACTCTTTGAATTTGGATTGCAGAACTGACAGACTACCCTTATATACTGTATGTACACAGGGGAAAGTGTAGTTAAGCAGCATAGGATGGTGGTCTGTAGGATGACGCTGGAGATCAAGAAGAGGAAGAGAGGGCAGAGCCAAGGATCAAATGGTGGAATTTGGCAAAGGAAGACTACATGGTTGAGTTTAGGGAGAAGGTGAGACGTGGCACTGGGTGGTAGTAAAGAGTTACCAGGCATTTCGGAAACTACAGCAGATGTAGCAAGGTTGACAGCAAGAAGAGTGCTTGGTGTGACATGTGGACAGAGGAAGGAAGAAAAGGAAACCTGGTGGTGGAATGGGAAAGTACAGGAGAGTATACAGAGGAAGAAGATGGCAAAGAAGAAGTGGGATAGTCAGAGAGATGCAGAATGTAGACAAGAGTACAATGAGATAAGGTGCAAGGTGAAGAGAGAGGTGGCGAAGACTAAAGAAAAGGCATATGATGAATTGTATGAAAGGTTGGACACAAAGGAGGGAGAAAAGGACCTGTACCGATTGGCTAGACAGAGGGACCGAGCTGGGAAAGATGTGTAGCAGGTTAGGGTGATAAAGAATAAAGATGGAAACATACTCACAAGTGAGAAGGGTGTGTTGAGCAGATGGAAAGAGTACTTTGAGAGGCTGATAAATGAACAGAATGAGAGAGAGAGAAGGTTGGATGATGTGGTGATAGTGAATCAGGAAGTGCAACAGATTAGCAAGGAGGAAGTAAGGACAGCTATGAAGAGGATGAAGAATGGAATTGAATCGAATGGAAGCATGGAGGTGTTTAGGAGAGATGGCAGTGGAATTTTTAACCAGATTGGTTAATGGAATCTTGGAAAGTGAGAGGATGCCTGAGGAGTGGAGAAGAAGTGTACTGGTGCCAATATTTAAGAATAAGGGGGATGTGCAGAACTGCAATAACTACAGGGGGATAAAATTGATGAGCCACAGCATGAAGTTATAAGAAAGAGAAGTGGAAGCTAGGTTAAGAAGTGAGGGGATGATTAGTGAGCAGTAGTATGGTTTCATGCCAAGAAAGAGCACCACAGATGCGATGTTTGCTCTCAGGATGTTGATGTAGAAGTATAGAGAAGGCCAGAAGGAGCTGCATTGCGTCTGTGGACCTGTAGAAAGCATATGACAGGGTGCCTCGAGAGGCGCTGTGGTATTGTGTGAAGAAGTCAGGAATGGCAGAGAAGTACGTAAGAGTTGTACAGGATATGTACGAGGGAAGTGTGACAGTGGTAAGGTCTGCGGTACGAGTGACGGATGCATTCAAGGTGGAGGAGGGATTACATCAGGGATCGGCTCTGAGCCCTTTCTTATTTGCAATGGTGATGGACAGGTTGACAGACGAGATTAGGCAGGAGTCCCCGTGGACTATGATGTTTGCTGATGACATTGTGATCTATAGCGAGAGTAGGGAGCAGGTTGAGGAGATCCTGGAGAGGTGGAGATATTCTCTAGAGAAGAGAGGAATGAAGGTCAGTAAGAACAAGACATAATACGTGTGCAAATGAGAGGGAGATCAGTTGAATGGTAAGGATGCAAGGAGTAGAGTTGGCAAAGGTGGATGAGTTTAAATTCTTGGGTTCAACAGTACAGAGTAATGGGGATTGTGGAATAGAGGTGAAAAAGAGAGTGCAGGCAGGGTGGAATGGGTGGAGAAGAGTGTCAGAAGTAATTTGTGACAAACGGGTATCAGCAAGAGTGAAAGGGAAGGTCTACAAGATGGTAGTGAGACCAGCTATGTTATATGGGTTGGAGACGGTGGCACTGACCAGAAAGCAGGAGATAGAGCTGGAGGTAGCAGAGTTAACAGTAGAATTACCAGAGCCAACGAAAAAACTCGTAAATCCAGCCCACCTTAAATCCCTTTGCACCTCTTCATCAGTGTCTTTTGTTTTCTAAATGTGCTGGTAAGCCCAAGCAGCAACCAGCCTGTCATACCATCCACCCCCATCGCCTCAGAACAGGCAAGAAGTTCTCCCAGTTCCTGCCTTGATTGTTTATCTGGGATTGAGCTACCCAGAATTGTAAGGGGAAATAATTTGATGTGTGTTTTGTGTCTACAACAGTCTATGTAAACACATCGTTAAAACAGAAACATTTTTCATGTTTTAGTAATAAATAACAAAATGTAGACATGAATTATATAATGTGTGAAAGCTGATGGCCAAATATCAAATAAACACTTTCACAAGCGGTACAAGTACAATATGACAGCTTCCATGGTGTTGTCGTTATAGCTGCCGATTTATAATCTGGAGGTCGTGAGTTCGAAACCCCGGCAAATTTACCATTTTGAGTAGTGAGCTGCTCTTACTATTAATATTATACAATAAAAACATACATTTGATTTGTGTTGGTAAGAGCCAGTGCAAATTTATAGTACTTGTAAAAGTTACTGTTTTTTATCTTTACTTTTTACTCTTCCAGTCACGATCATGATACAACACTCATCCAGCGCAAATTCCGATCCCCACCCCCCAGCTGACAAACAAACGCTGGTGAATCTGCTTTCTTCGTATCTCACCATCACTTGAATTTTTTTTTATTTAGTTTTATTGAGTGTTCCTGCTCACGCTGAATTAGTAGGCGCCTTAAGGTCCATGATGTCAAAACCGCACTGACAAAAAAAACAGAGATATAGGTATACAGTAATCCCTCCTCGATCGCGGGGGTTGCGTTCCAGACCCCCCCGCGATAGGTGAAAATCCGCGAAGTAGAAACCATATGTTTGTATGGTTATCTATACTAATAAACGGCAAAGCCCTCACTCACTCACTCACTCACTCACTCACTCACTCATCACTAATTCTCCAACTTCCCGTGTAGGTAGAAGGCTGAAATTTGGCAGGCTTATTCCTTACAGCTTCCTTACAAAAGTTGGGCAGGTTTCATTTCGAAATTCTACGCGTAATGGTCATAACTGGAAGCTGTTTTTCTCCATTTACTGTAATGGAGTTCAGATGGAGGGGCGGAGTTCGTATGACATCATCACGCCTCTCACGTAATCACGCATTACGTAGAAAGCCAGGAAGAGCTACAAAACGCGCTTTAGAAAACATGCATTATATAATTAAGAAGGCAGCGAAACAATTAGAAGCGAGCGAGTGACATATAAAACCACATTCAGCAGCTCACGTGAACTGATGCAGTGCGCAGACAAAAAGTAACAGTTCCAAACAGTGCTGAACAAAAACTGAATTACACTGCTACGCTCAAATAGATAAACCACACGCCGTGGCGCGATACTAAAGCATTCGACTGTAGCGCCCACGTCCGAGGTTCGATTCCCGAGAGGGGATGCACTAAGTATGTACGCGCGCTTCTCGATTTATTTTAACCTCGCATCCCCTTAGTTTGAGACGTATGAAAACGCATGCGGTTAACGCAGAAAGACAGATCACCTATTCACCTATTGAAGCTTCATGAATAATGAATACTTTATTCGCGATCAATGATTGTTTTGGTAAAGCCATACTCAGTGTATTCATTAGATGAACAGTAAAAAAGTAAGAGCGAGGGGACGGTAACTTACTGAAGCACACAAGCAAAACCACAATAGCACGCGGGCTCGATGTACTGACTTGCGCGATCACATTCCAAAAAATATTTCTTTTCAAGTTC
>JANRMT010062848.1:3862543-3876893 GCA_026402145.1 Polypterus bichir lapradei
GCGTTATATATTTAGTTATGCTTTCATATAAAATCCGCGATAGAGTGAAGCCGCGAAAGTTGAAGCGCGATATAGCGAGGGATTATTGTATATGATATTTGGAATAACTCATTTTATGACCTGTATAGTACATTTCAGAAAGCATTGTGGCACTCATGCAACATTATTCATATTATTCATATTCATTCGCATGCCTTCTTGCACTTGTAATCAGTGACTTTGTTTTTTTTTTCCATCTTCCCCATGCAGTCTTTCACATTTTGGTGCATGGGGGTGTTTCTTTTGTATTCCAGGACATGCAGAGGAAAGAATAGTACAGAGTGGTCAGTTCTGTGCTATATGCAATCATATTCAAATGTTAACAGTTCCCACACATCCAAGGACTGTCCTTTCTACATTGAAGGGGTTGGGAAAGTGACGGTCTTGGAGCAAAAGCTTGTCAATGTTGCATCCTCTTTTGCTTTATCCATCACCTTTTCTTGTAATAAGTGATGATGAAGTTCCTTTGCAAGGTGAGCAAAGAACACTATTCTTTTCTCTGTGGCTCCTGTACATGCCTGTACATGCCTTGTACAGTACATGTGTGATGATCGCCGGCAAGTCAAGCGTGTTACAGCGCAAGCAACCAGCCACCTGCGTGTTCCTGCTTGCACTGAATAAACTCATGCCTTCTGGTGCACGATGTCACAGCACCAGGAAAAAAAGAAAGAGACAAATATATGTGACATTTTTGAAGAAATCGTTTTATGACTCGAATAGTACCAATCAAAAAACATTGTCGCAAACAGCTTCACATTGGGTGTGAATTTATACTGGTTTGATTATTTAGAGTCAAATCAAAAAAGGGGAATTGCGACGGAGAGCGTGAACGTGACGAGAATAAAACTGAAAAAAAGCTAACTTTTAGAAATATCATACAGCTGATTACAGCTGATCTGACGCTGTTTATTTTCATGTGACATTTTGAAGAAATCATTTTATGACCTGAATAGTACCAATCAGAAAACATTGTCGCACTAATGCAATATTATTTGAAAATGAACAGCGTAAGATCGGGTGTAAATGTATGGCATTTCTAAAAGCTTAGCTTTTTTTCAGTTTTATTCTCTCAGTCACATTCACGCTCTCAATCGCCCCACACCCCCATTCTGATCTGACTCTAACTAACAGTGCCAGTATAAATTCACACTCGATCTGAAGCTGTTTGTTTTCAAATAATATTGCATTAGTAAGACAATGTTTTCTGATTGTACTATTCAGGTCATAAAATGATTTCTTCAAAATGTCACATATATTTGTCTCTTTCTTTTTTTCCCTGTGCTGCGTTGACATTGTGCACCAGAAGGCGTGAGCTTGTTCAGTGCAAGCAGGAACACGCAGGTGGCTGGTTGCTTGTGCTATAACACGCTTGACTTGGCGGCGATCATCGCACATGTACTGTGCAAGGCATGTACGGGGGCCACTGAGAAAAGAAGAGTGTTCATGGCTCACCTTGAAGAGGAACTTAGTCATCGCTTCTTAAAAGAAAAGGCGACGGATAAAGCAAAAGAGGATGCAACATCGACAATCTTCTGTTCCAAGACCGCCGCTCCCCCCAGCCCTTTCAGTGTAATAGTAACCACAGAACAGAGAGAAGTGTGTACATTGCAACAGGTACACATGTCGTACACATAGAAAGGATGGTCCTTGGGTGTGTGGGAACTGTTAACATTTGAATCTGATGATTGCATATAGCGCTGAACTGACCTCTCTGTACTATTCTTTCCTCTACATGTCTTGGAGTACAAAAGAAATACCCTCATACACCAAAATGTGAAAGACTGCATGGGCAAGATCGAAAAAAAAAAAACGTGGTCACTGATTACAAGCGCAAGAAGGCGTGCAAATGAATATGAATAATATGAATAATGTTGCATCAGTGCCACAATGTTTTCTGAAATGTACTATACAGGTCATAAAATGAGTTATTTCAAAAATTCAAATATACCTATGTCTCGTACTATAAGGTGCATACTAATTCAGCGTAAGCAGGAACACTCAATAAAAATGAACAAAAAAAAAATTAAAGTGACGGTGAGAATACGAAGTAGGCAGATTCACCAGCGTCTGTGTGTCAGTTTTTATCCCTCCAGATCAGATAATTTCCAGTTCCATTGTCTCAAAACACCTCTCACATCTACAGTTATTTCCAGTTTCAAATAAAAACTAACAGCGTCAGATCCCTGGGAGGTATAGTATGTATCATAATCGTGACTGAGAGAATAAAAGTGAAAAAAAAAAAAACCCAACTTTTACAAGTACTATAAATATACACCGGCTGTTACAGACCTAAATCAAATGTATGCTTTTATTGTATAATATTAACAGTAAGAGCAGCTCACTACTCAAAATGGTAAATTTGCCGGGGGGCTGGTTTTGAACTCACAACCTCTGGATTATAAGTCAGCAGCTCTAACCACAGACCTATGGAAGTTGTCATATTGAACTTGCACCTCTTGTGAAAGTGTGTTTATTTGATATTTGGCAATCAGCTTTCACACATTATACAATTAATGTCTAGATTTTGTTATTTTTTAATAAAACATGAAAAACGTTTCTGTTTTAACGATGTGTTTACATAGATTGTTGTAGACACAAAACACACATCAAATTATTTCCTCTTACAATTCTGGATAACTCACTCCCAGATAATCAATCAAGGCAGGAACTGGGCGAACTTCTAGCTGGTTCTGAGGTGGTGGGGGGATGGTATAGCATGCTGTTTGCTACTTGGGCTTATCGACACATTCAGAAGACAAAAGATGCTGATGGAGAGGTGCAAAGGGATTTAAGGAGGACCGGATTTACGAGTTTTTTCGTTAGCACTGGTAATTCTAGTGTTAAAGATGTTAAGATTTGCACTGGGCGTGACAAGGATGGATAGGATTAGAAATGAGTACATTAGAGGGTCAGCTCAAGTTGGATGGTTCAGAGACAAAGTCAGAGAGGCGAGATTGTGTTGGTTTGGACATGTGCAGAGGAGAGGTGCTGAGTATATTGGGAGAAGGATGTTAAGGATAGAGCTGCCAGGGAAGAGGAAAAGAGGAAGGCTTAAGAGAAGGTTTATGGATGTGGTGAGAGAGGACATGCAGGTGATGGGTGTAACAGAAGAAGATGCAGAGGACAGAAAGATATGGAAGAAGATGGTCCACTGTGGCAACCCCTAACGGGAGTAGCTGAAAGAATAAGAAGACTGTAATTAAAAATAGCAGCAGCAGCCCTAGCACTGACCCCTGTGGAACACCATGGACAAATGGCAAAAAAAAGCCAAAGTAGGTGTACTTCAGCTTGGTTTCTGTGTACACTGTGGTGGAATGAGCAAGTGATAAACCGTGATGTCCTATAATTTTGACACTGTCCTCTTTTCTGGTACTGTCTCCAGTGAGTCCTTGGTCAGTCCTATAATACAACTGGCCTGTTTATAAAACTGCACCACCTTCACCTTTTTCCACCTTTGCCACCAACAGCTCCTTTATCTTAGTCATTTTCAAAAGCAGATGTTTGTTTCTGCACTCCATAAAAAAAATCTGTACTTCTCTCATCATTGTTTTTACATCCTACTATGGAGACATCATCTAGACATTATAAAGACTGAAATTGCATTAAATTGGTTTTAGAGGGAAAAGAGCATGGGAAACAAGACAGCTCCTAACCAGTCCTGTGCTGCAGACTGATATTTCCTACTGACAGACCATAAACTTCCATGATCAAAGACACTGTGGGAGCATCTGCTTGCAATGTGTAGAGCTTATTCCCCATCAGGACAGACTGTGTAATTTTAGAAGCAGTAGAGAAAGCATAGAACATGATCTTGACCACTTTGCCAGCTTTGCTCAACAGTGAATAGGTGCTATATTACCCTATGTTATTATCCATCATCAGCTTTGCTGGAATTAACATATCATTTGAATGCATAGCTTCAGTCTACCTAAACAGATGTTTGTACAACCAATTGAAGGGCACAAGTAGCACAATTCTGATACCTTTAAGACTAACCCCCATTATTAATGTCTCTATTACAACCCCAATTCCAAAAAAGTTGGGATGCTGTGTAAAATGCAAATAAAAACAGAACACAATGATTTGCATATCTCATAAACCCATATTTTATTCACAATTGAACATAGAAAACATATCAAATATTGAAAGTGAGAAAATGCACCATTTTAAGAAAAGAATAAGACCATTGTAATTTGATGGCAGCAATGCATCTCAAAAAAGTTGGGACAGTGCCATATTTAACACTGTGTAGCATCCCTTCATCTTTTACCAACAGTCCATAAACATCTGGGAACTGAGGAGACTAGTTGCTGGACTTTTGGGAGAGGAATGTTGTTCCATTCTTGTCTGATGTAGGATTCTAGTTGCTTAACAATCCTGGGTCGTCTTTGTCATATTTTTCGTTTCATGATGCACCAAATGTTTTCAATTGGTAAAAGGTCTAGACTGCAAGCAGGTCATTTCAGCACCCAGACTCTTCTACTATGAAGCCATCCTGTTTTAAATGATGCAGTATGCAGTTTAGCATTGCCTTACTAAAATATTTAAAGCCTTCTCAGGAAAAGACGTTATCTGGATGGGAGTATATGTTGCTCTGTATATACCTTTCAGGACTGATGGTGTCTTTCCAGATGTGCAAGCTGCCAGTTCCATAGGCACTAATGTATTCCCATACCATCACAGATGCAGGCTTTAGAACTGAGTGCTGGTAACAAGCCATATAGTCCCTCTCCTCTTTACACTGGAGGATGCAGCGTCCATGTTTTCCAGACAGAATATCAAATTTCGGTTCGTCTGACCACAGAATAGTTTTTCCACTTTGCCTCAGTCCATTTTAAATGAGGAGATGATATCCAGAGAATATTCTGGCGATTACATGTTAGAGATTTAACCTGCATTTGTGGATAGCACATCGAACTGTGTTCATAGGCAATGATTTCTAGAAGTTTTCCTTAGCCCGTGCAATATTGTCCATTACAGAATCAGGCCTGGTTTTAAAGCAGTGCCACCTTGGGGTCTGAAGATCATGGGCATCCAATAATGATTTTCAGCATTGTCCCTTGCACACAGAAATGTCTTCAGATTGATATTGTCTGCTGTAGATGATAAAATATTCAAAGTCTTCATAAATTTATATTGAGGAACATTATTGTGAAATTGTTCCATAATCTGTAGACACATTTTTTCGGTGGACCTCTGCCCATCTTTACTTCTGAGAGACTCTGTCTCTCTAAGATGCTCTTTTTATACCCAGTCATGTTACTGACCTGTTGCCAGCGGTTTCTTTTTAGTGCAACTTTAGTGCAACTCTTCTTGCCCTCATCCCAACTTTTTTGAGATGCATTGCTGCCATTAAATTCAAAATGAGTTAATATTTTTCATGAAATAGTAAAATGTCTCACTTTCAACATTTCATATGTTTTCTATGTTCTATCTATATATATAAAAGTCAATGTGTGTATGTATGTATGTTCCAGCAAGACGTCCGAATGGCTAGAGCGATTTTCATGAAACTTGGTACACACGTTTCTCAATGGTCAACTAAAAATACTGTAGGGTGAAATCAGCCCTAACCCACCCCCTTCTGGGTAGGGTTGGGGGTGATCTTGTGGTCTTGTATGCATGTTACCATCCAGTCGACACTCAGAACAACCACCAGAGGGCGAACTGGAGGTGACTGCCAGCATTCTTTATGTTTGAGCACCACCACGCCCGTCTGTTGCTTTTGAAATTAAATAGAGTTCTACGTGTGCAAGTGTGTGTGTCGGTCCGACCTGGAAGTGAGACGTAGAGTCGGGGTGAGGGCTCCAGCTCCGAGGATATGCAAGCGAGGCCAGCACACCGGCATAACGAAACCTCCAAAGAAAGACAGTCGCTTAGCTGCTAATTCACAAATGATGCAAGCGTGTCAGCAACACAAATCCTCCTAGTAGAGAGATGCCCAGAGTAGTTCTGACGATTTCAATACTTTCTAGAATCCCATGCTTTTAACAGCATGGGCTTACACAGTTAGTATATAGCAGGTGACTTCCAGCATTCTTTATGTTTAAGCAGGACTGCACCCTGTTGCTTTTCAAATTAAATAGAGTTGGCCGGTTCCGAGCGTCAACTGGATGATAACATACATACAAGACCGCAAGACAAGGACATTAGTGAGTCTTTATTGTGTTAATTTACTTTTATTTTTAAAGCGGTGTTTTTATTTTTTTTAATTATGTTTTTCTCAAACAATTAAAAAAAAATAAAAACACTTTATTTTCCTCCTGGGCAATGCTTGGTATTTCAGCTAGTTGTAAATAAAATATGGGCTGATGAGATTTGCAAATCATTACATTCTGTGATATTTACATTTTACACAGTGTCCCATCTTTTTTGGAATTGGGGTTGTACATTTATACATAAAATGAATAAAAAAAAACAATACACCTGTACAAGCAAAATATCACATTCTTCTCTGCTGTGCTGCTTTTGGTCTATAATCTTCACATGCTGTAACCTAAATATGGCAAATTAACATTGTATCCTCATACCACCTCCTTCAGGCTTATATTCCCTTACATCTGGTATTATTGAGTAAGCAGTGCGTAGTCTGAAAAAAAAAAGAAAAACTAAATAAAACATGGAGAAATCTAAACACTCTTACATTTGTGTACTTTAGAGCCTCCAATTTTCCCAATGAGCAACCCAACAAAGTGAAGTTTTACTGCTTTTTTTTAATCATTTTGTTGGACTCAACCACTTGTTAAATATTTTTGTTTGGTTTTGCTTATAAGTAATGGAAATATTTATTCTTTAGTTTCATAGAAAAAGGTGGCTCATGTGTAGACACATTTTTTCTGAAATGTGCAGAAAGGTGCTCAGCTGCACTTTGCTATTGCTTTCTCCCCCTTATCAGGACTGAGGCACTAAAGCTGCCCATGCCTCTCTATGCGGTTCACCTCAGGCTTCTTTGGCTTGATCCCAGAGTCCTCAGCATTGCATACAAACAATAATCCACTTGCTTTCTTAAAGAGTTTGGGGATTCTTAAACACACTTTCAGGCCAGCAGTGTTCTGGGAAACCAAACAAGGCTTCATTAAAATGTACACTATTTGGCTAATCAGCCCTTTTATTATTTTGAGAATTTTAGCCTTATCTCCTGCTCAGATCAATATACTGCCTGCAGTACAATTTCCTTTTCATGCTAATGGAAAAAAAAATTGCAGCAACAAAGTTTCTCTGGAGGACAGCCTTGGATAAAAATGTTTCTGCTGCATCAAACATGTAAACATCTTTATTAAGAGTGAGCACCAGGCCATTAAATGAAGAAGCCTGGCTGGGAGCAAAGGGTTCAGCCTTGCTAACAAACAAGCGAGACCAGCCTGGACAAAGGCCAGATATTTCCCTGGTGTTTAAAAACTAACAATGCGTTTCTTGTTTTGGACATTTAAAAACATTTTTCATTGGTTAATAAAGATGTTATCTAGTGAGTCCCTGTTGGATGTTAATAGAAGTCAAAATAATTCACAACATTGTTGCCAGGATTTTTAGATAGATTAGTGCCCCCTTGCCATCCTCAGCTTGGCACCCCACCAGGCTAGTCAGTGAACTCCAGAAATAGCAGACATTGTGCTCTCAGTCAGATTTTCTCCCTCCCTGTTATGCCATGATGCTAATAGCTTTCAAGTCATACAGTTGAGCAATCAGGCACCAGCACTTTCCAGTATCTTTTGCTGCTTTCTAGTTTACAAGGAGAGAATGGCCAGCAAGAGGCACTCTGATTTTGATTGAGTGATGCAGGATAGAAACATCTGTGATCAGTATAAAAAAGATTCTCATCAAAAATCACAGTAAGCAATCGAAGCAGTATACTTCGGATCGATGTTTTAATTTGCTTTGCTCAGACATGTTTCCTTTGATGCCTTGAAAATGCTCATTTTCACCAGATCTGTATGGCTGTGTTTTAAGCTCTGATTTTTTTTGTATAAGGCCAGTAATTTTCACCTTCAGGCCCACAAGTTTTTTCAGACACATCTTGAGGATAATAAGTTGTGCAATACTTTACATAGATAGAACACCTGTGCTTGCCAGTTGCTTTAGTTATTTTTTTGGGGATTTTTTTTTGTCTAACAGGACACCATAAACTAGACCACAAGAGAGAGAGTGCAGGTGTACGAGGGAGCAATGGAAGAGAGTCAGTCCCTACCAGTAATCAGTTTTTGGGTGACAATGTCTGATGTTATGGCTGCTTTGACTTGTGTTGCTCACATATACCCTTCACCCCTGCAGTTGTAAATTGGGTTAATCAGGTTTCAAAATGAATAAATAAATGATAAGTTTCAGTGCCTGTGTGGAACTGGGGAATAGCCTTCTAATGTCCCACATTTCTTTGTGCCCTCTTTTTGAATTATTTATAGTCCTTGTAGGGAGGCAGATGCATGTTTCTAGAGATGAAGACCTAATTTACAATCTCTTTGTTGGTACTGTGGAGAGAACTGTAGGAGAATGTGGACATTGCCAGTATGTCCCCCAGACAAAAAACAAGCATTATTTGCACTTTAAACTTCAGTCACACCTTAATAGGACATGATGCAATTTAAGGAAAACTTGTAGCAGTACATCCAGCCAGTGAACAACTTTGATCCTATTATATTCTAGAGGGCTTCAGTACTCTAAGCAGCCTGAAACTACAGTCCTGCCTTGCCAAGATTATAAATGGGTCTGCATGCAAGAAGAATGGTGCAGCTGATTCAAATGCACAGTCATACACAAGTCTTTTTATTGCGTATACCTGTACAATATGTGCAAGATCCATGTGTAATTCCTTGGAGAGCTTTGACAAGTATACAGCAGATGCATGCTTTGTCTTGTTTTAGCAGGCATGCACACAGCTAATCCAGTGTTTACAGGAACACTTTTACTAGGTGGGCTATTTATAGGATGGCGTAGAAGATGCAGCCTCCTCTTTTCTTTAAGTGCCTTTTAAAATAAGCAGCAAATAGTTTAAGGTTTGATATTTTCATGAATGACAATAAAAACAAATCGTGTTTTGAAATTGTTTTTTAGAGGAAGAAGGAGGACTGCAAGGTAAAAATGGAGATATGGCAGAGGTATTTTCCTTATTTCCATATGTTTAGCATTTGGGTACAGAGAAGGAGAAGAAGTGGTAAAGTACCTAGCAGACATGCTACAACAATTGTGAGGGATTGACACCTTTCAACCCACTTCATTTTTTCTTCATAACGCACAAAATAGCTTCCCAATATATTGTAGATAATTTTTCAACTCTTACCTGAAAGCAAAAATAGCTTTATAGCCATTCACAGCCTTTTGTAGTGTCCGTCTTTGAGGAGTATACCAGCTTTGTTAAAAATTAATGATCTGCTCCCTACTAAAATAGGACTCAAGATCTACAGACATTTTAACATCAGCTCATTTTGTGTATATCTTAACTTGAATGAATTTTACTGTGTTCTAGAAAGCTGTACCTTGGACTCTAAATTATACTACTTTTGTTTTTTGTTTTTTTTAGAGATCCCCTATGGCAGACGAGTCACTGAGTGCCAAGGTGGGTATTTTGCTTTAGCTTAATCTTCTTTTTAGAAATGAGCCTTTTCTTCCCCTGTTTCAATCATCAAGCCCAACCAGGGCAGTACTGGGTAAGACATGCTTAATGCCTTATTGTTTATCACAACCACCTTGCATGTTGCCCTGTAAGTGTTTGGGTGCTTGCAAGGTCACTGAATGATTTAAGTCAAAATGGACTTGGTGTTCCTGTTCAGCGAAATGCCAATTGCTATCAAGTTCAGAATATTTGTGCTCCTTGCCAAACTGTCATTTGTACCTTTGTTTTCTGTTTGTCTTTTATTCTTTATAATAATATTAATAATCCTCATGTTTTCCTAACCTGTTTATACCAGCACAAAATTGTGGGACCGCTGGAGGCTATCCCAGCATTAGCCACAAGGTCACTTGCTCCAGGGCACAGTCATTCACACATTCATTGTCACTTATATTTTGTAATTCAGTTTATAGGGATGTGGTGGGTTGGTGCCTATCCAAGAACAGTATGTTTGGGTGCAAGTCAAGACACTGTCTGTCACAGGGCATATATAGAGAGTTACCTAGTAACTTTAAAACACATCTTTGAGATATGTAAACAAAACTAAAATATATGCAGAAAAGCATGAGGACACAGGTAGACATTTAAACTACACATGGATAATGACAAAGTCAGCAACTGGACATAGGCCTGCAGTGTTGTTCGGCAACACTGCTTACTACACCATACTATGGAACCATTTTTCTGAACTCACTGTTTCCTTTAGAGGGTTACAGCATCAGGGATAAGGCAGTAGTCTTTCCATGATTATAGCCTGACAACTTCACATTTGCTTAACCCCTTTTTATTAATTTGACCCTTAATCATGAACTCATTTACAATGTTAATTTTATTAGTGAGGGACTCCATGGTAGCCTTCCCACCAGAGGTCTCACCTTTAGGCTTGTATCTTAGTAGATATCCTACCTCGCTCTTCTAAAATGTGCCACTGATTTGGAACTCCAAAGGTAAAATCAGTGTAGCAGATGGTGTGCAGCCATCCTTTCTTTGTTCTAAATATTAACTCTGCACTGACAATTTTTGTTTCTTTTTCTCATCTAATTCTGATCCTTTACCTTTGTCTCTTAACTAATGACTCCTTCTTGTTTTTTTTCCTTTTATTTCTCCTAGTGTGCCTATTGTATTCAACAAATTAGAGCGCAAAATGTGAGTTTTAACTCCTTTCTCCCAAAAGCTTCTAGCAATGATGCTTCTTAATACAGGTGCAAGTATCAGTGTCATGCAGAGAACACAAGGACATGTTCATTCAGTGCTCCAGTGTGCTTTGAACATGTCACAGAGTACAGGTCGTTTATGAAGGAAGCTCAGGGGTTTCTCCCTAAGATATTTTTATTGTTACCTGCTTTCGCTTTAATGGAAACCATATAGTGTGTGCTTTTTTGCTGCACTTTGCTTTTCCTTTTGCTTCACCTAATCTGTGGATGACAGTTGGCTTTCTAAAGCTTTGAAGATGAGCCCTATGAGATACTAAGAGTCATGTGGTTTGACTCCTGCTTGACAGGAGTAGAGGGTGCTACAGGCCTTGATTGAATTGAAAACACGTTTCTACCTCAGCACACCAACCAATCTCATCCTCCTCACTCTCTCACCTAGCTTCTTTGTGAGCTGATGCCAGAAATATTTATGGCTGCAAGGCATGTCTCCCACGCTGAGCAAAAACAGCACACCCCGGCAGTACTGTACTGAGCTGGCGAAAGGCCACACCGTGGCACTTGGCTGATGATACACACTCAGGCTCTGTGATGTCATGACTCAAAATTACAACTGAGCATTACTGACCAGAAGATTACAATTTTTTCACCTCAGGACTGATGCTGCTCAAGCAAATTAGTTTTACATGGTAGCTTTTGTTTCTAGAAAATGTTAGAAGCATTAATTTGTAACATAAAGTGGAGCCCTCTGGCACTGGTTTCCTGATTGTTCAGCTCTTAAGCAATATTTGCTTTATATATATATTTAAGCAATATTGAGCAATAATATTTATAATATTTTATAATATTAATAGCAACTGTAATAATATTTAATAAGCAATATTTGCTCCCTCTCTCTCTTTTCCTCTATAAATATATATAAATAGTGATGTAACCTGGGGTGTCAACGAGCCCTAAATTCCCAAACACGATCACACGAGTCCCGGGTTCGAATATAGGATGGTTTACTAAACACACCACCACAAAGTTGCAAAAGCACAAGTAATTTGTCTCCACAATACCTCTCCTCTCAATTGCTCTCACCACCACACTGCCCTCCTCCAGTTGAGTGTTGTTGCATGTCCTCCCAGCTTTGACTTGCCTGGATAAGGGAATGTGGTCCCCTTTATTAAGGACCTAGGAGTACTTCTAGTGCCAGGGCTACTGCCCGATGGAAGTACTTCCAGGTCATACGGAAGTCCCATGTATTAGGGAGTGCATCTCCCTGTAATGCCCCCTTGTGGCACCCACGGACCCCAGCTGGGCTGTGTTGCCGGACTACACTTCCCAGCATGCCCTACTGGTTCTGTACTAAGCGCCCATATCCAGGGCTGCTGCCATCTAGCATCCTGGGGGTGTAACGTATCCCCAACTGATAAGTTGTCCGTCCATCCCTTCTGGCCATCTCTTCTAGGTCTGGCTCCATCCTCTCTCCTGGATATTTATATATCCACATAACATAAAGTAGTAATCAGTCCATGATGGGGAGTCAGTCAATTACAGGGCACACTTTTGCACACATGTATGATTTACTTCCAACTATACTACAGCACTTTTAACTGTGATTCTTCAGAAATGCGGCATGGTCCTCTTCTTTCCAGCTCCATGTACAAAATTAAATATGGCTGTGTTTTGATGGCACAATTGTACACTCATTAAGCCTGTAATTTATTGGCTGGTTGCACTGCTGGTCCCGAATCAACATCTTCAATGTTGTTGGCTCAAAGACATTATCCAGAACTAAATAAATTTGTTCAGAGATAAACGTGGTATTTTTACCCTGCATTTCCTAGGAATGAAGCTGCAAAATGGAACAGTAACTGCTCTATCCTGAGGTGTATTGTGCTTTTTAGCTTTTTGTTGTTGTTCAAGTTCAGGTTTATTGTCATTTATAAACAGTATAATAAAATTCTTACTAGTGTGTCTCCAACAGACTATTGAGAGTAGTATGATACCAACAATAGACAATGATTCATCATTCTTTCTAGACATGATGTAAGGACAACATTTAAACAAGTTGATGTCCCTACATTAATTGTATAAAATTTCATGTCCTGTTTTAAAAACCTGGAGTACCCATTACCCTTTCTTAATGTCAGCAAAACCAAGAACATGGTCATAGACTTCAGGAAGCAGAAGACAGACTACACACCCAGCTACATTGGAGTTGTGGATTAAGCTTTAGAGAGGGTGAGCAGCTTTAAATTTCTTGAAGTGACCATTATTGATGAATTTAAATGGGCACAACAGATTTTGGCTATTGTCGAGAAGGGTCTCCAACAACTCTAGTTATTCAGGCATCTAAACAAAAGCTCAGATTTCTCCATTTGTTCTTATGATCTTCTACAGATGGACAGTGGACACCATCTTCACTGGCTGCATAACATTCTGGTATAGCACCTGCTCGGCTTAAGATCACAAACATTGGCAGAGGGTGGTAAAGGTAACACAGAATATTACTGGCACCCTGCTTCCTTATATTCAGAACAAACACAACCATTGTTGCATTAGAAAGGTAAAGAGAATAATTAAAGACCTCAGCCAAAACTGTCAGCATGAGACAATAAATATACACATACTAGTGTGTGCTTGGTGTGTGTGTGTGTGCCCTGCGGTGGGTTGGCGCCCTGCCCGGGATTGGTTCCTGCCTTGCGCCCTGTGTTGGCTGGGATTGGCTCCAGCAGACCACCGCGACCCTGTAGTTAGGATATAGCTGGCTGGATAATGGATGGATGGATGGATGAATAACAGGCAGCCCTATGGATAAAAGCTGCCTCCTAATCTAGTGGTTTGAATGTGAATTTTCCTGAAGCTTTGACACAAAGAAGGAGGAAGAAAGTAACTTACTTCTCACATCATGAAGACCTCATGAAGAGCCTCTATGTTTGGTCTGTATTCAGGTAGTGGATGTGTAGGTGCTACACTACAATATGTACTTGGGCATCTACATTAATGGCAGGTTGGACTGGTTTCATCACACAGAGGAGCTATAGAAGAAAGGGCATAGCAGCCTCTTTTTTCTTAAGAAACTGTGTTCCTTTAATATGAGAAGTGACATCCTTCACATCTTCTACAACTCTGGGATGGCTGGTGCAGTTTTCTGTGTTGTGGTGTGCTGTTCTGGAAACATAACTTCAAGAGAGGCCCACCTAAGCAACAAGCTAATTAACAGGTTAGGCTCAGTTAGGGGATGTACCCTTGACTCCCTGGAGGTAGCAGCAAAGAAAAGAAGTAGAACAAAACAGAGTGCCACCACGGAAAGTGCTGCACATTCTCTCTCTGGCACAATAACACTGAGTACTTTCACCTAACAAATTATTCAATAGAAGTGTGTCAAGAAAAGCTACTGCAGTGCCTTCATAGCAACAGCAATACGCCTCACTGTGACTGCCAAGCCAGAAGTTTTCTTTCTTTTTTAAATTTTCTTTCTTTTCAGTCATACTTTTGTGTGTTCAGGCCATATTGTGAGCATGTCTATCTATCTATCTATCTATCTATCTATCTATCTATCTATCTATCT
>JANRMT010062848.1:3887163-3969282 GCA_026402145.1 Polypterus bichir lapradei
AGATAGATAGATAGATAGATAGATAGATAGATAGATAGATAGATAGATAGATACTTCAGAAATCCACCTGCTCTATCCACTGTATAGAACATAAAGTTTACACAGCCATTATGCAAAATAGTAAAAACAAAGTGCAAATCAATGCAAAAATCATCATGTCAATAACAGCAGCCAATAAGGTGAACTTAAAGTTAATGGATGCATATTTAACAACATCTCTATATAGCATGGTTGCATTTACTAAGAAAATCATTTAAAGTAGCCTGAAGGGTCTTATTTAATGAAAAAGGTTTAGCTTTAGGAAGGTTTTCTACCTAGTACAAAATCTTTATAATTATTTGCATTTGGACGTTTTCCAAATTGTGCTTTATGAAATAGAATATAGACTTACCTATGTAGGTTTTGCAATGGTGCCAGAAAAAGGTTTTCATAGTTTTTCTTTAGTAATTGCCTTGATATGTAACAATTTTTTCATCACTCATTAAATGCACAGATGCACAAACAGTCCTCATCTTACCTGAATAACTGAAGCCAAGTATACATTTATATATACATTTTTTGTTTGTCCCTAGAAGCTCAGCTCTTCAGAGTTTGGGAAACTCAAATCCAACAGATCTCTCAATGAGAGTCTAATGAAAAGGAACACCAAAATTAAAAATACTTGAAAAATTGAAAGGGCATATTTTACTGTTTACCTGCATGATTGACAGTGGCATAGTTGTAACATTAATTGCATATCAGAAAAACAAAATCTTAAATGCCGTTTAATCACAAGTATTTTGCATTGTCACAGGCTAAAGTTGTCCCTCTATGAGTGTGAATTTGAACTGATTATACCTGGCAGTCATATTAAATCATGCTTTCAAATGATAAAGCAGAAAATGTATATATTGTTATGAAATATATTTGGCAAAAATGGTTAGAAATAAACTTTGGATATCTGCTTTTATGGCTGTTCACATAGATTTGTACTGAATATTCCTTTCCCAAATGTCTTTGCCTTTTTAAAATTCCTGTAATTCTCTTTTGAAATGAATCAGATATGGGTGCTTGATAGCAGCAGCAGCAGCAGGCACCACATTCAAAGACCACAAAGAGGAGGCTGTCTGAATGCATATGTGTGTGTGTCTTGCTTGAGAAGCATAAGAGCCTCACACACCTGAGTGTCTACGCCTGTGATATACCGACAGTTGCAGTGGTCTACAAAGCCAGGGCTAGGTGTCCTCTCTCAAAAGGACCGACTGCAACTAATTTCAGTGGAACATGAAAAGCTGTCAGCTTAATATATGTTTCACTTGTCTCAACTTGGTTCTGCTTCTCCCCTAGGATTTTCTTTGATTTCCAATTCTTAAACTGTGCCGGCAATTCTGTTTGTAATTTAAATCATGCCTCCAAGATTCTTATATGAAAAAGGAAGCACCCTGCTGGATGTGAGCTTTCTGCCCCCTGGTGTCACCTTAGTAAATAATGCAGAAAGATGATACTGTGCACTCTTCACTTATCAGAAAGCATGAGCAGCTGTCCGTTGTTTGAGCCCGGCATCCTGGCTAATCTCTGTCTAACCTTCATTTGTTTAAACAAAATAAGTTACTGGCTTTCTTTTTAAAGATCTTCTGATGGTCATTCACAGCTCTGGGTGGTTTTCCTTTCTTTGTTTATTTTTTTCTTGTTTATTTTATTTGAGTGTATTTTATGTTGTGTTACTAGTATTCTTTATTATCTTTTAGGATGAGTTTGCCAAACCAGGTCTAAAGGTGAGTCAAGTCTGATTTGAAGCATCCCTCTGTTCCTAGAGCCTCTTAGTCAGTCAAGTTACAGCAGGGCTGCATTATCCTGAATGCTATGTGAAACGGTCCATGGTAAATGCAAATTGTTCTCTCTAAACGCATGTCACTACAAGGGATATGTCCAGCTTTTAAATGTCCGAAAATATGCCAGCCGTTATCAGTATTGAACTTATAAGATTTAGTCTTTTTCAAACAGTCCTTCTTAAAAGACTATCTGGGAAGGCTTTAAAAAATATTTGATAACTTTTCGTTTAAATTTTAAAGTAGTTAAAAGCTTTTAAAAGTACAATAAATAGAAATTTCTTGAGCCTTAAAAGGCATTTGAAAATGTTCATTCTTTCATTTGAAAATCTTCAGCCACGTCTTGATTATGATTATAAATATCACAAGTATAATATGACTTTGGTTTTAGACTTGATTGTTAATTAAGATAAATATTTTTGAACTGCACTAATACTGTATAGTATATCTGGTGTAAATGAGGTTACATGAAAGTGTGCTATGGTGCATGGGCATCCCTCCAGATTAGGCTCTGGCATCCTGCACCTCTGTAATAGGACTATGTATGCCTGAATTGGAGGTTGGAATTTGTAGGTAAGCACCACCAGTCTTTCTTTTTCAAGATGGAGTTAAGTGAGTCTACGTTCCTTAGTTGTACTTCATCGCTGATGATATTGTTCTTACTTTCATTGCTTTAATTATAATTAAGGGGATATCCAAAATAAAGAGAATGATATTTGCCTATTTAAAACTGAGAGGATATGAATGAGTTTAGATATTTATAAAATAGCTCTTTGTTGAGCAGGTGATCTGACCTGGCTAATGTATTTTTCAGATACAAGTTGCAGAGTTGGCAATGCCAGGAACTCCAGTCTTTAAAGGCAACATAGGAGATCATGTATGTATATATCTTGCTAAGTTTGTCCTTGTTCATTAGATATGCTTTGAATGCCTTTTGAGCTGGACACTTCTCATGCTGATTTAACAGGGCCGAGAAAAGCTTTGAAACTGTGTGGCCTCAGTCTCAACTGGTTAGGCAGTTCATTTATCTAAAACTGTTATGCCAGTTCATCTTAAAAGAAAACTGTCCAGTTCTGTCAGAGAAGATGATAGTACTTTTAAGTGAAAAGAAGTTTAATTTTTCAATGTAGGAAATTTTAAAATATGAAAAGTAAGTGGTTTACTGTTTTTTTTTTATTTATTCCAGAGTCATTTGGAGCATCCTGCTGTTCACTTAAAGGTACAGAAGAATGACCATCATGTGCAACCTGGAGTAACACTGATGTGTCATTGGTTGATTGAGTTTTTTTTTTGGTGAAAATAATGCAAGTGAATAATTAGTTAAAGTTGTACACTACATAGAATAGGCTACATCATTTATAGTTAACTCTATTCTAAAAAGCTTTAAAGGGCAGGATGTATGGATTCAGCTTGTTTAGGGTCACTTGGAGATGTTATGCAGATTATCTTTATTAACATTGATTTGAACTCAGCCTCTTGTTTAATTAGATTCAGGCTTCTCTACATTTATTGAATTTAATTGACAATCACATCAAGCAGCAGGTGGCACTGCTGTGGCCTCAAAGCTGTTAGACCCTTAAATCATTCCTAGTTTGGGCACTTTCTGTTTGTAATGTTCAACTGATTTTAAAATTTTAGACCACAGAAAATTACAGTTTTTCAAATGGAGAAACCAAAAGAATAGTCATTTATCAGAAATGGGTCTAAGCACATATATAAAACTTGTAGTACAAAACAAAACATAAGACAAAATCCTAACACTGATCTCTTATATTTTCTTTAAGTAAATTTCAAAATGACAAATTTTGTTTTGATATGTAGGAGTGGAATGGGTTTTTTGCCCAGGATTAGTTCATTTCCTGGACCTTATTCTTATATAAGAGAAGAATAATTGTTTGCTCTGCAGTTCTTGAAGCGCAACAAAGGTGTGTTGTGTTAGTAAACAGTAATATATTCAGTCTCATCTACTTTAAGATTATTTTATAGTTAAGCTCATTCATCCTTTGTATGTAACAAAGCTGCATATCATAATTTACACAGAAACATTGCTTGCCACCTTGAAGCAAATTCTCTGTGTTAATTTTAAATCTATAAATGATGAAAATATCTGTCATGGTGGTGTGGTCTAGAATCTGTAGATTTCACCTTGAAAACATAAGGAAGCAAGTTCAACCTGAACCTACACATCATTACGTAACTGCAAGGTAATAACTTGCCCCTGCTCAACATGTAGGAAATACGTTTGTGATTATATTTTAAGTTGTCAGAAAAATGAATTAAACCAACCTAAAGTGTCCAGAAGAAGGTACACAAAACATCAAGTGGTGAGGATACTATATGACACTCATCCCCATGGAAATTGATAGAAAAGAAAAAAAGTTTTCTAAGTAGATTTCTCCTCAACAACCTCTCTGCAGGCTGACTGTTCACTCATACAACACCTTTCTCATCTCTCCTCTTATAGCTAAAAAAAAAAATATACAGGGTGGTGCACAAAAAACCGAATCATCTCCGACTCCAAAGTCGACGTACGTTTCTTAGCCCATACACGAAACAAAAGATATGCAATACAAAAATCTGTACTTATTGGGTAGAGGAGGTGCTGGAAATGATTTCCTTGTGCATCAATGCACTTTTCTGCACGCCGCACCATATTGTCATAGACGCGACACAGCTCAGTCGCTTCAATTTTTCTAATTTCACTCCGAATATTGTCCTTCAGTTCCTGTAATGCCTTTGGATTATTGACATACACTTTTCCCTTCAGATTGCCCCACAGGTGAAAGTCGCAAGTGGACAGGTATGGTGATCTTGGTGGCCACAAACCTTTGCTGAGATTTAGCTCCTCTGTGAAGACGAAAGTGTCTTGTGAGAAGTGTGACATGTTGCTCCATCCATGTCGCAACGGCACCCGCCTATATAATAGCTCAAGCCAACTGGTTGGAGACGGTTCTGTTTTTCGTGCACCACCCTTTATATTGTGTAAATCAGCTTGATTTACATTCATCCCCACCTAACTGAGTTAGGCAAACTAGGGAAAAAAGGAGAACTGTTCAGTTGTGTTTAACACTAAAATTACCAGAGCCTACGAAAAAACTTGTAGATCCGGCCCACCTTAAATCCGTTCGCACCTCTCCGTCAGCGTCTTTTGTCCTGTAAATGTGCCGATAAAGACAAGCAGCAAGCAGCCTGCTATCCCATCCCCCCACCGCCGCAGAACATGCACAATGTTCTCCCAGCTCATGCCTTGATTGATTATCTGGAAGTGAAGTGCTGGAGTTTTAGAGTGGAAATAATAGATCATTATTTGGAACACGTGCATTTCATGTTTGTTCCGTTTCTACAATAATCTGTGTAAACACATTGCTAAAACAGAAACGTTGTTCATATTTTAGTAGTAAATGACAAAATCTTGGCATAAACTATATAATGTGGGATGCCTGAAGTCCAAAGATCAAATAAACACTTTCACAAAAGGTTCAACAGCCGTTACAACAGTTTCTGTGGTGTAGTGGTAAGATTTGCTGACTTGTAGTCAAGAGTTCCCGGTTCAATCCCGACTGCCTCCTATATTTGCCATTTTCAGTAGTGAGCTGCTCTTATTGTTAATATTATGCAGTCCACACATACATTTGGTCTGCGTCTGTAACAGACGGTATGCGAGTATTTAGCGGCAGCGTCTCTATTAACTTGTGAATCTGCCTGCGAGTATTTAGCGATAACGTCTCTATGAACTTGTGGATATGCCTGCGAGTATTTAGCGGCAGTGTCTCTATTAACTTATGGATTTGCCTGCGAGTATTTAGCGACAGTGTGTCTATTAACTTGTGGATTTTTCTGCGAGTATTTGGCAGCAGCGTCACAAAGTTGTTTCCGTCTAGCTGCATCAGAAAATGTACCACGACATCTGACACGCCTCCTTTTTACTGTTTTCTCACAGCTTGAATTGCTGCTGTCATAATCGGTTTGAGTTTCATGGTTTGTTTCAATTACGTTAGTATTTGCAGGACTTGTTGTGTTGAAGTGACATTTGGCATCTGTCAAGCATTATAAGTATACAACAGGTTTCATCAATAACTTTGCATCCAGCTTTTGAGAGTTGAAACATTCATAAACATCAAAGTGTCCACTACTCAAATCATCACCTGTGAATCTAAGATGTTTAAGAGGCATTGTTGGTTCTCCAAAGGTGTAAAATATTTGGCCATTTCGGTACACTTGAAAGCGACAACCGAACAATTCTGCGGCAGCCATCAACTCACATGCAGAACCATAGGTGAAGGGCTTAAGCATTTCACTCTTATAGTGCTCCTGTGTAGTATAATTATCTCTTGTACCGTCATTAGTCCACACCTTGAACCTGTCCCAGTCATTCAATGCATAAGACACAATGTTCCTCTGGATAACAAGAGTGAGCCTGATATGGCTGTGCAATATGTAACACAGAGAATGGAAAAGGGCATGGAAACCACTCAGTAAGTGACAGTTCTTTGATCGATGGTGATCACCTCGATAGACATGTTAATGGGGGTACGGATGGAACGGTAAAGGAAATGGGTACCTGAACAGTAAACTAAGTCAAAATAACTACACAATAACTATAATCGTAATAAACGAACAATAAAACAGCAGAGAAGCCGTGGATTAAATAAAAAGGCTGCAGTTATCAGCAGGGAGATATGAATACCGTGGCGAACCAAGGAAGGGAATGAAGAGACCTGAGCGACGGACGGCCTTATATGGGCAGGCAGCCAATTACATGGGAGGCGTGGGGATGGGGGACGCAATATAGGCAGGCAGCCAACTACGTGGGGGGCGTGGGGATGGGGGACGCAACACCGCCTCACACGGCGACCAAGTTGCAGGCTATGGACGTATATATGTACATAAGTAGGATTCAGTTATGACCCTTACACATAGAATTTCAAAATTAAACCTGCTTAAATTTTGTAAGTAACCTGTAAGGAATGATCCTGCCAAATTTCAGCCTTCTACCTACATGGGAAGTTGGTGAATTAGTGATGAGTGAGTCAGTGAGTCAGTGAGGGCTTTGCCTTTTATTAGTATAGATAATGTCAAAGACGCACTGACAAAAAAAAAACAAAAAAACAGCAGAGACATAGGTATATATGATATTTGGAATTTTTTATTTTATGACCTGTATGGTATATTTTGGAAAATATTGTGGCACTGATGCAACATTATTCATATTATTCATATGCCACAATGTTTTCTGAAATGTACTATACAGGTCATAAAATGAATAATTCCAAATATATATACCTATGTCTCCTTTTTTTTTTGACATCATATCAAATCAATCAATCAAGGCATGAGCTGGGAGAACATTGTGCACGTTTTGCGGCGGTGGGAGGATAGGATAGCAGGCTGCTTGCTGCTTGTCTTTATCGGCACATTTACAGGACAAAAGACGCTGACGGAGAGGTGCGAACGGATTTAAGGTGAGCTGGATCTACGAGTTATTTTCCTAGGCTTTGGTAATTCTAGTGTTAAGAGACTTTGTGGTTACGTATTAAATATTACAGATAATCGTAATCATCTACAATTTGCATATTGTCACAGCGAGTTTATAAAGGATACCATATCTCTTGCATTTCATATCAGCCTGGCAAATCTTGATATTGGAAAGTTTTATTCCAGAGGTCTTTTTTACAGCTCAGCATGTAACACTGCTGTACTCATAATGAAGACCACCAAACACCGCACTTTTCAACTAGATTTTGGACTTTCAAACCAAACAACTTTAGCACATGTGGATTGATAGCATTACATCTTCCGTGCTGCTCCTCAACAAAGGCCCTTTGCAGTGTAGCAAGCTGAGTCCACTTCTATACGTGTTGTTCACCTGTGACTTTGCGGCCAGACGCAACTCCAGCTCTACCACTAAATTTCATGATGACACTCTTTTCATACCTGATGAAACAGCTAATGGGGAAGTTTAATTCCTGGCCCAGTGGTGCCGGGACAACAGTCTCACACTGCCATTTAGGTCAAAACAGATGCTGTGGAGAGGGTGAGCAGCCATATGTTTCTTCTATCACAGATAAATTGAGGAGGGTATAAAATATTACAGCTCTTATCAAAAAGGCTCACCAGCTCCTCTACGTTCTCAGACATCTGAGGACAACTCACATTACTTCATCTGTTCCGTCAAGCTTCTACAGATTCACAGGATTCCCCGCAGAGGGTGGTTGATGGCTGCACAGAATATTATCAGGACATATAGAAAACACACTACCTTAGGAAGGCAAACAGTATAATTAAAGACCTCATCTATCCTGCACGAGTCATTGTTCTCATATTGTGTTTCTGGCAAATGACAAGCGAAAGAACACTTTACAAAAGCACATTTTTTTTTTTATACAGTGTGACAGCGCTGTCGTCCCCTTGAACCCTCAGATCAGACGCCAGACACCTGGTAAAAGTCCAATAATATTTTTTATTTGGACACAACAGTACACAAAGCACCCTCCACTCCACTATATTCATAAATCAATACACAATACAATTCTCAATAATCAATCCTCCTACTCCCAGACGCGTTGCCACGCTTCCTCCCGACTCAGCTCAACCCTGGGCTCTCCCACAGTCCTTTTTATAGTCCTTAACCCGGAAGTGTTTTCTCTGTCTGTCCATGTGACTGGTAACACTTCCGGGTCAGATAAAAACTCCTCTTCTTTAACCCGGAAGCACGTGATTTCCTCTGTCCATGTGACTAGGACGCACTTCCGGGTTGTAGGGAAAACAATTGTTGTTCCTCCCTGCAGTGCCTTCTAGCGGCCCCCGTGGTTTCCAGCAGGGCTGTGGATAAAAACTCCATTGTCCATAATTCCCTGCTGGCATTCGGGGCACCTCCATGCTGCAGGGAGGGCTCCACCTGGCGGCCTGGGGGTATTGGCCGGGATGACTGGCCGGCCATATATCACAACAGTATGAACTCCCCTTGCTGGACGTGACCTCACAATGTGATGAACTCAAGCAATTGGAGTCGGCATGCTATTCACAGTTGAGAATTTTCCTACTCCAATTTGGAAGATGACAAGTAGTTACAAAGTGTCCTTCATCCAATCCCAGCTAGGAGAGGGACATAATGTTTAAGAATGAATAGCATCACGATTTTACACCATCCTGAGCCACAAAATGGCACTTATGAAGGCATTTTATAGTTTTCTTGGAAATCATGTTGAAATTTTGTAGTTTTCTGATATTAATGTTATGGCTTTATCACAAAGATAATAATAATCATTATCATCAAAGTAGTAGGAGAGAAAGAAAAAGAAAAAAATACCATATATACTCATGTATAAATCGAGTCTTGAAACTCGAAAAATTGTTCATAAAATCAGACCTCGACCTACGCCAGTTCAAAAATGCAACACATTTTTTTTTACATCAACTTGTCTCCTCCTGTCTCACATCAGTTTCTCAGACGCATTGAGTTTTGTTGCAGCATCGCAGTTACCAATTTCTTTTGCTACTTCAACAACGTTTAATTTAAAACCAGCTTCACATTTTCTTCTGATCGAATGTTCCATTGTAGATAAGGGATGCTCTTAATAAAGATGTATGAGGGTGTGAGATATAAAAAACACAAATCAGTGCAAACATTTCTTTGGAATAGTTTGAGTATTACCGTGTGAAATGTAGGCACAATACATAGAAAAAAAAGGTAACATGCTCCGTGGTTACTCTTTTAGGTGGCCATTAGTATATCATAATCTCTTGGACCAGTAGCATGAGTTTTCCACATTCGACTTATACGACCGACGTTATAAAATTATACTGTAAAATCAAGTCCCAACGTATCCGCGGGAGAATTTATTTGCGAGTAAATATGGTAATAAGGCAGGATATTACACTAAGCTGCATGCAATTGTTGCCAACTCAGCAATAACATCAAGAATAATACAATACTGTATATTACCCTGAAGATGGACACAGCTGGATGGGGCAGTAAATGTCACACAGGTATGTTGAGCTTTGTATTCCATAAACCCCTGGAAAAATTTGCATTACACTTTCCCAGCCCAGCAAGGTCTAAAAAGGCAGGCAGAGACTCCAAGGGCATTAGAAAAAAGAGTCTCACAGAATATAAGGGTTGAACATGGAGAGAGGTGCAGCACACAACTCTGGAAGATGATCGAGAACACTAGAAGAGTGAATATGGCTTTAGAAATGGTGCTAGAAACAGCCGTAGCTAGTTTTGAGGTTTTCCCATGTCCATAACGGCTGGAAGGTGATTGTTCTGAAAGTACAGCTGTGGATCATTCCACATTATCAGAATTAACTGTCAGTTGGTGCGTGCCTTAGTCTTTTTGTCTAGGTGATCATTACATTGAAGTTTGCATCCATGACTACTTGTGTGTTGATACTGTGATATTGTTTGCGGGTCACATATGCATGCACATATGTGTATGTTGTCAATCATACCCAACAACTCCAGGAAATGCAGCTATGCAGGTAATGCAGTAATATTAACTCACGAGGGCTGTTGGGGAAATGTATAATTCTGCGTATTACCTCACATGTTGAAAGGGAGTTCAAATTTTGATGCAAAACTTGAGAAATGATTCGTTATGACATACCTAAGTCATCGCTATTGCAAAGTTGTATCTTTCCCATGGACAAAAACATAATGTTACCAGCACTTTCATTTTGGCTGAAAGTGCATGGCTTCTTTGTGTAGATGGAGTGATCATGTCATGTACAAGATTTGTTACAAATATTATTTTATCTCTGTCAAATTTATATTTTTGTACAAGTTCATTGTTGTTCAGAATTTCCATAACATTCTGCCTTTTCCAGCATGTGCATGCCGATCTCTGCTTGAACACCTCTTCTGGCAGCTCCTAGAGAGTTAGCACAGTTCACAGGCTCTTTTAAATCTAGATGAAGTTAACATTACTTTCCTAGATTAGGAAATTAGAAAATAAAATTATTTTACTGTTACTTTTAAGAGTAGGACCAAATTTGTCCCATTCTGAAAAATTTGGAGCTAATCATAATCATTTTCCTACTCTGAGACACTTGATAAATTTGGGCACTGGTGGCAAAAAATAATGAGGGGGACAAAGAACCATGAAAAGGGAAGCGTTTTCCACCTGCCAAATTGAATGTAGCATAAGACATGTGTAAAAAAGCACAATGGCCAGAGTGACAGAGAAAGCATTTATAACACCAGGTTATTTTGTGATATCTGACAGACATGTAGACAAAGAATGAATGACATCATATCATCTGTATATGTGAAAATGAAAAAGGGAGAAAAAGAGAGATGAAAAGAACTCAACAAAGAGGACAATGAGGATATGCTTTTCATATTTAGTACCAGTAGCCTCCAATTAGTGAGAGTTGGTGTCAGTAGCCCAGTACCTAACATGGAAGAAGACTGGAATGTATTGTCATTCTGCATGAAAGTGCTTGTAATATACATTTATATAGCTCAAATTTCAATATTTTTTTTAAATATGAGATGTCAGTCAGAGTTTCTTTAGCATTAACAGAATGTCATCTGTACAGTACAGTGCCATTTACTTGATAGATCGTGGTCATTTCTAGCATGGTCTGTCTTGCTGTGCCAGTGACACAAATGGCACAAGCCCTTTTCTGTTGTTTTTGTGTACCCCTTTCACTAGCAGATGGCATCTAAATAACATGAACACACTTATGCAAAGTTACGATATGTTGGGAAACAAGCGTGCAAAGGTGTAATACCCATTGTGAATCAAAATCCTATACTCAGACTGTTTTATTGTATGCACTGCCTCCCACAGAAGTTACTTACAGTAGCTGAAAAGTAGGTACTGGGCACTTTGTGGAGGAGAGTTTGTTACATTAAAGTGGCGTTTTCCAAACTCGGTCCCTGGGACCCCCTGTGGCTGCAGGTTTTTGTTCCAACCAAATTCACAGTAAGTTATAATAATTGATCTCCTTTAGTGGGCTAGACTTTTTTCTCTTCTCTTATTCTGCATTCAGAAAAGCAGAGCAGTATTATTTTTATATTATAAGACATTTTAGAATATTTCTATTTTTGCTATAGCTTTAAATGTTTAACTCTTTTTGTTGTTTTCCTATTACTTTTCCCTTATTTTGTGTAGTCTGCTCCCTTCATTGTATCCTAATAATGGCAATTAAAAATAAGCAAAGCAGACACCCGGGTGAATGACACTAAATGATGACAGGATGCAACTGCTTCAGGGTCATTTCCACAAAATTAGTCAATAATGGAAAGGCAGAATGGAAATCAGGATGAACATAAATAAAAAGTAAAAAAAAAAAAAATGCATTATCCACATATAACTGCTTAATTTTACTAAAATGTATTAATACACTTTGCTTTTGTAATTTCTTCATTGACACCAAAACACCGAAGCTGGGAAATAACAGCTCACTTATTTAAGCTATTGGTTGGAACAAAAACCTGCAGCCCCAGGGGGTCCCCAGGACCAGGTTTGGGAACCACTGCATTAGAGTATCCCATACTCTGTATGATTTCTGTTTTTTTTTTTAAAGGAGAGTTTGGGCACAACTTAAAAGTCATTAAATATTCACTACCAAAAATCTTTAATTGTATATTTATGTAATACATTTTTTAAATGTTTACAAAATGGCACAAATTCAAAAGAACTTTGTTTCATGTTTACAAATACATAATCAATTCACTACTATCTAACAGAACAGTGGAAAACAGGTGTGTCTTGTGTTTGCGAAAAAATATTGTTATAGAGAGCAAAAATCTCTGCAAGTGTTTCACAGAGTGGCCAGGCAAGATGTCTGAGTGGTGGTAAAGCATAAATAAGAACTCTATGCAGGCGTTAGTACTTGACTGTATTCGGCTTCATCTAAGTGGTCGTGATGGGCATAACAGTAATTGTTGATAATTAGATACAAGCACAAAGTAGCCTTGTCTTTCTTCCAGCTCATATTAGTTTGGAGGTATTGCTTGCCATTTGTAAAAATGGGAAAGTTATACTTTGGCAGGACTATTGAGAGGACTTCAGTTCCCATCTGTAAGTGGTAGAGTGTAAGGGCCAAGATCAGTTTGATCAGAGTAATTTTTTTAAAGAGGTTTCAGTGTGGCTTCAGCAGGAAATGATTGGTGAAAGCAAAACTCAGGTAGTGTTTGATAGAGAGCTTTTAAGTACGATCATGACATATGCCCTCATGATGTTGTATGTTTTTTGTTTACAGACTTTTTTTGCACATCCATGTGTAATACAGTTTCAATGCTTAAGATATGCATATCTTAACTGTTAGCATCCTCTATACTTAATATATTGTATGTTACGCAAGTTTTCAGTGTTTATCCAATAGGACTCGTCCAGTTACCAAGGGGTGTTTCACACACTGACCACGACCCACTAATAAAGATCTGATAAGCGATCTGCCAGCTGCAGCTAAAGGTAGAAATAATGACATGAAGTATTTTAAAAGAAATTAGTTAAAAAAAGGGGGTATCGAAACCCTTACTTATTTTAATGTTAATGGCACAGCAGTTTTTTCGCCAAATTGCAACATACTGGGTAGTCAGCAGTATGCAATGGGAAGTGCCCATCACATTCATGGCAAGTTTCTGCTTGAATTTGTACTTAATGCTGCTCTACACAGTCTCATTTTTGCAGGTTAAAGAAATGAATGGGTGTAAGATTAAAGCATTTAGGACCAATTATATTGCATATGTCATGAACACAATTTCAGGATCCAGTTTTGCCAAATACAGTGTGTGTATGTATTTATGCATGAGTATTTGTGTATTGGGGGTGTGGGTTGTCTTTCACAGCAACAATGAATGAAGGATCGAACCCAGCTCTGGACAGAGTGTTAGTCTGTCCACTGGCACACACTCATGCTCAAACTTAATTTCACCAGTCAACCTAACCTGCATATCTTTTGGATGTGATTAGCTTTGCCACCTCATTTCTTCAGATCCTTGGGATCTTGACTCAAATATGCACTCTCTCTGCATAGTTTGTATTTTCTACCTGCAAGTTTTCAGACCACCTCTGCCTGCCATGCTCCATTAGGCGGTCTGAACAGCTCTTTTTTGCGTACCTGTCCTCACTATGGCCAACCTGCTGTAGTCCGATCATTACAATATTTGTTGTATATTAAGACTTTAAAATGTAATTTAATCACAAACACTATATTTTAAACATAGTTTTATATAATTTAACATTACATTTTGCACATTGTTATAACAACTTGTTTATATATATTATCAGCCTGGAACAAGTGGAACTGAAAAAAAAGCAGGTCCAGGGGTGGGGATCGATCTGTTCTTAATTTTTCTCTTTGTAAAAACTTGATTGCTTTGTATGGATTGTAATAAAATTAATAAAAAAAATAAATAAATAAATAAAAAAAAAAAAAAAGCAGGTCCAATTGGGATGTTGGCGCTATACACATGCAGAGCAGGTTAGAGATTATGAAAGCAGTGGAATTCGAAAGGCTAAAAAAAAAAAAACGGTGCAATACACATGTGGAGAAAGTTAAAGAATATGAAAGTAGGAAAATTACAAAGTATATAAAAAGAAAGTAAAGATCGCAGGAGTGCAAACAAATGGAAATTATTACTCGAAAAAGGGAAAGTAATCACCACGGACCAGGTGTCATTGAAACAAAACCAGGAAAAAGCGAGGTCAGAAATAAAAGACAAAGAGTAGAAAACAAAGTAAAACATCATAAAGAGGTTAAAAAACAAGGGGACAAACACATGCAGAGCAGGTTAGAGAAAATGAAAACTGGAATTCAAAAGACTCGTAGAACCACATGCAGAGCAAGATACAGAATGTGAAAGCAGAAAAAAAACGACAGTGTCAAAACAAAGACAGTAAAGATCGCATTAGCAGAAAGAAAGAGAAATTATTACTCGGAGAAATAACAAAAAGGCGAATAGAGATCAAATATATTGACATAGGTGATATGTCAGAAGCATGTAAATATTGCAAGGCTTTGAAGTTTAAGTCAGAGAATTTCAAAAACGGAGTTTTCCTCGCATGCATCTATTGGTTACTTTGCAAAAAAAAAAAAGATTAACTGCTGATAATAAAGATCGTTTTGTGCTGAAATTCCAAACAGAGAAACCTATCCTGAATTATGGTACAAAGACATTAAACACACGTCTCACGGACCTCATTAAAAAGATTCAGCACGTTGGGACTCGAAAGATTCCAAATATTGTTTGTACAGAAGTTCTGAAATAAAAGTGAAACTAATGAAATAGCAACAATTCAAAGAAATAAAATCTGGAAAAACAAAAACAGGGGTTGGCGAGCAAAGCGAGCAGGGGGCGAAGCCCCCTAGTTTAAGACTAAAATGATTAATTAAAGGTTCAAAATCTTAAAAAGCAAGACAACTAAAATGAAGGAGAAAAGTGTCCCTTGAGAAACAAGTGCTTCATCAGCAATGAATGATTTCTCATGAAGCAATTAGGTTGCAACAAAAACCTGAAGCCACTGTGGCCCTCCATGGCTCAAATTTCCCAGTCCTGATTTAAAGCGTCTTAGTCTTAAATAACAAATTAAATGAAGTTAGTTAGTGGCAAAGACTAGTCACTAATTTAGAAAATAGAATGAAAACCTGTAGCCACTCCTGTGCTGTGCTCTGTTGGCATTACTAAAGACTGATTTAATTCAAAGTATAAGCATCTCTCAAAAGGGCATACAGTATATTAAAACTCAGTAAGCATCACTCTCCAGTGTTGCACTCTTTAAATATATTTGCAGAGATATGGTATCTTGAGTAAACATTTAAATGTAATAATTATACCTTGTAGCCTTAGTAGCCAGTAGAGACATACAGACTTAAATGAAGCTGAATTTTTTTTTTCCAACTCATTTTTAGTATTGTGGCTTTTCTCCAGTATTGCTCCAGGATTGTTGTTAGATCAGACAGGAGGTACTTAATTGTTGCTTCTATCCCCCACCCATATGGTGTACATTAGTACAGATCTTTACGTATTCCTAATGTGCTGATGAGGATGAAATATCCTAAACTTTGCAAAATTGTATATACAGTATGACACGATTAAGTGTTTCCATACTTCTCTTTCAAGATGAATTGAATTCTCTGCTATGTTATTATTTGTTTTTCCTATTGTAGATGTGTGTATGTGCCTAGAGGAAAAGATACAGGTTTGAATAGTTTCCCACAAAAAGAAATAATTTGACATGTAAAATATATAGTAATTGCTTTATTGAAAATATTAGTCAAAATATTAGAACTCAGTACACAAATTATACAGTCAACAGTCTGAAAGGAGTTTAGTGCAAAGAGATGATTTAATGTTGCCTGACTGAAAATATTCCTTTCTCCTTGGTACAGTGGTGCTTTGTACCTCAAACGATTCTAACTTTGAACAGTCCAGAGTTCAAACACTAAATTCAAGAGATATGTCTGAGAACTATGCGTGCAGTGAAAAAAATGAAGCAACAGATGGCACCTGCAAAAAGAGTGTAAACGTCATCTGTTGTGTACAATCTTAGTGTTAGTGTTTAATCGCCCTTTAAAATGTTACTTAACCGTAAATAGTTGGCTGCTGTGATATATCATACATCATAGTGAGTGGCTTACATACCTGGTAGTATGTGCCTTTATAACAATGAAGTATCTATCTGTCTAACACACACAGTTATGCCTGCATCATATAACTGACATAATGGAAAAACAACAAAAAAAAACCCAAAATGCTACAATTGGTTCTTAAACCATAATACCATTGAATTAGTATGACAGTTTTGCATATTTTAGGGCCAGAGGAAATTACAAAGTTTGTGAACTTTACCATTTTGGACTCTCTAAGGCATGCTCCTGTAGTAGGACTTAATCAGCTTTCTGGTTCTACAATATATAGAGGCAATACAAACTGCAGCTTTGAGACTTCAGTGACATTGAAGAAGTGGAAGTTAAAATATAGTGCAGTGGAGGAAAAGACAAAAGAATCCTTGATTGTAGTTTAAAGTAACTAGTCAGCTTCTCAGGATAAACTATCCCCATTAGGAATTCCACAGTTCTCCTGAAGTAACTTTTTTAAGCCATGCTAACCTCACACTAATCCAATCTCTTGTCCCTCCATCCTCTCCTTTTTGCATAGGTGTCAAAAGAAGTAAGCTTCCAAATGGATTCAGACTGTGGAAAGTTTTGTACATGGCCATGTTGAGCTATGTTATTGTAACTATACTGATTCAGAGTGAGACAGTAATGTTTTAAATGAAGAGGAACAGGGGATAAACTTAGTCAAAGGCAAGCTAAGGTTGATCTGAATGTCAGTCTTTTCAAACTAACTGGAAATGTAATCAAAAATTAGTGGACAAAATTGAGAGCAAGAGATCAAAAAAAAAAAAAAAAAAGAACAGATGGAGATATTCTTTGCAGTCTTTAAACCATATCTCCAATGATGTCACATGCAGCACACATCATTTGGAAGTGTGGGAGAATGCTATGACAATGAGACACCTAAAGTACCCAGATGGCAGTGGCCATAGAAAACAAAGATTGTGTTGTGGAATAAAAATACTGAACTTTCTTATTTGACACTAAAATCAAAAATAAATGAAATGAATAAAATCCCTAGATCAATTTAATCTCACAAAAAATTAATAAAATATACAGATCACAACATTAACCCGTGCACTTTAACCTATCCACACACCTTAAGAAACAGCATTAGAACATCAGAAAAATGTTGATGAAAGCAGGGCATTCAGCCCAACAAAGTTCACCAGTCATATCTATTTAATTCTTCAAAAATAACATCAAGTCTAATTTTGAATGTCTATAAAGTCCTACTGTCTACCACAAGAAAGATTTTGGAGTCATAGTTGACTCATCACTGTCAACTGCCAGAAAGTGCTTAGAAGCCATTTAGAAGGTTAACAAAATGTTAGGTTATATAGCACCGTGTTTGGAGTACAAGACAAAGGAGGTTATGGTCAGACTTTATACCGGTAACACACTGGTAAGACCTGGAGTAGTGTGTGCCGTTTTTGTCCCCAGGCTACAATGAAGACATAGAAATGCTAGAAAAAGTCCTGAGAAGAATGACTAGGCTGATTCCAGGGCTACAGGGGATGAACTATGAGGAAAGATTTTAGCAAAAGGAGATTATGAGGAGACATAATTCTTTCTTTGGGACAAGATTTGCTACCAGCTAACAACAATTATGTGTTATGATTAATGTTTTTCTCTTTACCAAAAGCAAAAACAATGCTTCTTGTTAATGAAAATGAATCATTTTGTTAACTAAAACTAAAACATAAATGAAAAAAATGTTTAAAAACTAAAATAAAATAACAAGAAAATAAAAATGAAAGAGAAACTTGTTTTTGTAGTTTTGATTTTCACCACACTTTTTTATGCATAATGCGTGCGCTGTTGCTGGTATGTTTATCAAATCCTTGCATTCATAATGTTTGCATGTATGCAAGTACCCAATGCTGCAGCTGCCCAAAACCCTCAGGATTTTTTTAGTCATTTTTCATTTATCAGTCAGTTTTCCTTCTAACACTTGCTGATTACTTATGCTGTGGATTTCATTGGCCTTAGTTAACCATCAGTCAAAGATGTCCTACTTTTTATATTTTTTCTTTCTTCATCTTGTAAAGCACTTTGAGCTACATCATTTGTATACAAATGTGCTATATAAAGAAATGTTGTTATACTAGTGGTCAGAGAGTGGCAACATTTACCATACTTCAAGAAAAAGGCACTAAAATCATGCAGTGTATTTCCTTTGAAGATAAAGCAAAGTAGTTTTAAAAAAAGAGCGATTGAGGATTATTATTATTATTATTTTCCATAGTAATATCTAGTTATTAAATTAGAGCAAACTGATAGAATAAAATAGATCTCTGAATTTCTTAGTGTGTGAATCCAATAGATAGCTATGGATGTTTATTAAAGCTGCATAAAAAAAACTGAAATGTGGAGTTGAAACTACACATATACATTTGGTTTTAATCAAATTATTTAGTACAGATATTTCAATATAGTCAGAGCAGTGGGGCACTGCTGTCACACCATGCTATGATTGCTAGCCTAGTCAGGGTCTATATGGAATTTGCTTGTCCTCCCCATGTGTACGTGAGCTGAATTGAGTATCAGCAGATGATTACCTGTTTTATAGCTGGATATTATAACATAAAAGAGTATATGTATATGGTGAACTTACTGTTTGCAAGGGGAATCACACTAATAAAAATGAAAGCATTTTGGAAATTAAATAACTGCTTAAACTTATTTCAGGTTAAATTAATATGATATCAGAGCATACCACCTTTTTGGTTGTTGCATTTGTATTATTAAACTGGAAACCTTGAACTCTCACATTATCATGAGACAACTGAGCTGTGTCACAGATAGTAACTTTGTATATTTCATGTATTCTTGCATCAAGCTGACTGGTATACAGCATGAATGATATATAATTTGACAACTGTAAAGAAAACTGTTTTTAAACTTGCAAAACAGTATCCGTGTGAGGATTTTCGAATATAAGTCTATGAACTATTAGTAATATCCTGAAAACTAAATTAAAACTAGAAATAGAAAAATGTAAAAAACTAAAAATAAATTAAAACTAAAAAATACAATGAAAAAGTAAATAAAATTGAAAACTAAGAAATGGCTTAAAACTAGAAAAACACTGGGTAGTATGGGATGTTGATACTGAATGGTGTACATTGTGTGATACCATCTATAATTAGGGAAAAAAACTCACTCAAGAAGACTGAGTCTAATTGCCTTGAGGTCAGCAGTCAGAGTTTCTTGGTTTTTTTTTTATCTTCATGTGTGAAGAGATCATCAAAAGATTATAGGCTTGTCTAGAAAGTTATTATTATGCAGTATGTAAAGTGTATTAAGGTTGTGTTTACCATGAAAGGAACTGCATTACCATTTTTGTAAGTCAGTTCCATTTATTTTCATTATAAATTACCTTAAAGGAAAGAAAAATATATGTAGCAACAATACAGTACATTATATGTGTGTGTGTATGTACAGTATATATATGTGTGTGTGTGTGTGTATATATATATATATATATATATATATATATATATATATATATATATATATTTTTTTTTTTATATATGTGTGTGTGTATATACTGTCATATGAAAAAGTTTGGGAACCCCTCTTAATTCTTTGGATTTTTGTTTATCATTGGCTGAGCTTTCAAAGTAGCAACTTCCTTTTAATATATGACATACCTTATGGAAACAGTAGTATTTCAGCAGTGACATTAAGTTTATTGGATTAACAGAAAATATGCAATATGCATTACAACAAAATTAGACAGCTGCATAAATTTGGGCACCCCAACAGAGATATTACATCAATTCTTAGTTGAGCCTCCTTTTGCAAATATAACAGCCTCTAGACGCCTCCTATTGCCTTTGATGAGTGTCTGGAGTCTGGATGGAGTTATTGTTGACCATTCTTTCATACAAAATCTCTCCAGTTCAGTTAAATTTAATGGCTGCCAAGCATGGACAGCCTGCTTCAAATGATCCCATAGATTTTCAATGATATTCAAATCAGGGGACTGTAACGGCCATTCCAGAACATTGTACTTCTCTCTGTACATGAATGCCTTTGTATATTTTGAAATGTGTTTTGGGTCATTATCTTGTTGGAATATCAAACCCCTGCGTAACTTCAACTTTGTGACTGATGCTTGAACATTATCCTGAAGAATTTGTTGATATTGGGTGGAATTCATCCGACCCTCGACTTTAACAAGGGCCCCAGTCCCTGAACTAGCCATACAGCCCCACAGCATGATGGAACCTCCACCAAGTTTGACAGTAGGTAGCAGGTGTTTTTCTTGAAATGCAGTGTTCTTCTTCCACCATGCAAAGCGCTTTTTGTTATGACCAAATAACTCAATTTTTGTCTCATCAGTCCAAAGCACTTTGTTCCAAAATGAATCTGGCTTGTCTAAATGAGCACTTGCATATAACAAGTGACTCTGTTTGAGGTGTGAATGCAGAAAAGGCTTCTTTCTCATAACCCTGCCATACAGATGTTCTTTGTGCAAATTGTGTTGAATTGTAGAATGATGTACATATACACCATCTGCAGCAAGATGTTCTTGCAGGTCTTTGGAGATGATCTGTGGGTTGTCTGTAACCATTCTCACAATCTTGCGCATATGCCGCTCCTGTATTTTTCTTGGCCTGCCAGACCTGGGTTTAACAGCAACTGTGCCTGTGGCCTTCCATTTCCTGATTACATTCCTTACCAGTTTTTCACATTTGATTTAATTTAATACAACTAAATACTGCTTCACTAAAAATCTTTGTTCGGAAAACACAGAACATCTTTTTTGTTGAAAGTAAAGTAAATTATTATGCAGGCTGAGAGGGGTTCCCAAACTTTTTCATATGACTGTGTGTACAGTATATATATATATATATATATATATATATATATATATATGTTTGTTGAATTTTATATATATATATAAAATGCAGCAAACACATATTACTAAACAATGACATTAGGATAAACAATAGCAATCAATATCAATAAAGTCAAAATATGGAGTTTGTTAACCACAGTGATTGATAGACAACTGAATATTGCTAATTGTAACTCACCAGGGAGAAAAGACAAATAGTAAACAGTGAAAATCCCTGACATTTAATTTTAATTTTGATTGTAAAGGCTTTTGTGAAGAAGTTTGTGAATGAATGCTGCTTGACTGAAGAATCAATTAATTGAGCATGTGAAATTGTACAAGATTAAGTAAAAAGGAGGAGAATGGAAGAAAACTGATAATTCTGTACATATAATTGGGCTATTAGAAATAAAGATTGATTGTGTCTTTTATTCAGGGTGAAAGAGGCGAAAAAGGTGATCCAGGTGTGTCTGGAATGCCAGGAAAAGATGTAAGCTTTTTTTTTCTTTACCATTTTTTTTTCCTTTACCTGTCTGTTTACTTCCCTGACAGCTGGCATGAAGTCACTGTAGTGTGGAAACTGACCCCTGCTGTTGACACTTAAAGCTGTAGTGGGTTTGTGCACAGAGGAGCTCCCAGGGGTTTTCCTTTCAGCCAAAGCATCAGCTTTGATTGTCTGCAGTCTGCTTTTCTTTTCAGGAGTACTGTACAGTAGCTTGCAGAGTGACACTAATCCCTGAGGAAGACTTGTTTTAGTAGTTTAACAAGTTACAATTTAAAGATCCAAAGTAACTTGTGTGTTTCTTTTCATTTGCTTTCTTTATTGTTTTTAAGTTTTAACTGTTTTGTGTCTTTATAGGGAGCACCAGGCGAGATCTGTGTTGTTGGTCCTAAAGGCCAGAAGGTAGTATAAACCATGAAATGACTGCTGGTTTATCAGGAGAGTAGACATAAAATGCGTTCCATATTTTAGTCTTTTATGCAGCATATGTTGTCTTTTTTGGATCAATACAAGCCACACACTGAACATTAACCTCTTTAAACAGGGTCAGCCAGGCATTGTTGGGCCTGAAGGGATGGCAGGAGAACCAGGTCTCCCTGGCCCACCTGGGCCTCCTGGCCGAGGAGAACCTGGACCACCAGTGCGTATTCCTGCTAATACTAAGAGAGTTTCAGAATAGAAAATATTTTAATTGTGTGTGGTAGTCAAGTTGCATGTGCTGTTAAATGGTTTTAGTATTCTAATGGCAGCCATTGAATGTTGTGTTTACAATCTAATAATAGCTTTGTTATTCTATCTTGTGTGTTTAGGGAAGCCCAGGGGGTCCACCTGGTATGAAGGGAGACCAGGTTAGTAATTGTAATTAGATGCTAATAAAATTGCTTTCCTCTTGGAGTATAGTTTTTTTACAGCGCTGGCTACAAATCTGTCTTTTAGGGTAATCCTGGAATTCCAGGAGAGGATGGAATACCTGGTGATCCTGTAAGTAGTTTTCTATCCATTTACTGGGGCATTTTCCATAAAATATATAGTTTGATACTGTCAGTTCTGTTGCTTAAGGTATTTTTATTTTATTTACACTTTAATATATACATTTAAAGCAAAGTCCTCCTTGCACCTCATAGAAATGTTTTTATTATGAAGATAAAGGAGGACTAATAAATTATATAGAAGTGCAGATAAGTAAGACAAAAAGATAAACGACCTAGCAAAATCCATATACAATTCTTATAGTTCCTTCTTATAGTTAAGTCTTTTCTCTGACTGTCACTGAACACTAGTGAAAAGTAGCCATTTAAACCACCTCTATGGTTCACTTCTAAGGAATTCCTAGAATCCTTTATGTTTGCCGAATAAGTCTTTAGGATTATCAATGAGGACTGGAAGCTCTAAAAACCAGTGATCAAGGACACAGCCATCCAGTGACCAGTGAAATGGTAATTAGATTCGCAATATAGAAGTGCTTGTGTTTTTCCTTTCCGCCTTGGCTTTCTCAGTACAATGCCTCCCCATCACCTACATGCCCACAAACTGGTAAGTTATTCAAATATACCCTTATCCAGCACCCTAACATGCTAGGAGAAAAGTAAAATTACTGACAGTGAGGCATTTCCTCATAGTGCCATTTGCACCTGTACAAGGCTGGTTCCTGTTAGGGTAGTGTTTGGTCTTGTTTGAACTTGAATTGAATTAAGTATGTTTATGGTATCTGAATTTTTAATTTATATTACTGTAAATTTAATCTACATATTTTTATTTCCCTTACCAAGAATATAATTCTTTATATTACCTGGCAAAACTACAAAGTGGGCTCCACCAGTCCTATAGATTGCATTTTAAAATTTAAGAATTTGTTTTATTCCTTCCCAATCAGATAAACATTGCTTTGCCAATAGCCTAGAATTACATTTTAGGCAGAGACAAGCCACACAAGCAGCCTCATTCTGCCATTGCATTAATAATATGACCTTCTTTGAGTTGAAGCAAGTGACTTTAATGTTTCTGTGAGAGTTATAAATATGAACACATGAAGTACACACACATTTCTTTGTAGATTTCTTGACAAAATCAATGCATTGTAAATCTGTTGAAAAGAAATGTACATGTGAATTTCCCTATGGGATTAATAAAGTTTATCTGATCTAATCTAATTTAATGTGGAGTACTAAAACGCACATCATGCTTATGCTCTAATAAAACCTTTCTTGTTCCGACTATTCATGATGTGGGCTCATGTGCTTTGATATTTATTATAGAGAAAAAGCATTTTGGATCCCCAGATGCAAGTGTTGGAATATTTGACACATCTATACAGTCTAAGAAAGATATTTTGGTGCGGTGGCCAAATTAAACTTTCAAAGTGACTTTTTCTTAAAGTGAATGGACTTTACATTCGGAAATTACTTTTCTTTATTTCTTTCTTAAAGTAATACAAACATTCTTTCAGGCAGGTATTTTATGTGATTGAGTTATGATGTGGTACCACAAACCTTATTATTTTAGAGCACATTTGTAGCATTTATAATTTTATATACAACTAGAATCATGTTCTTTAGTTAATCTATTAATTTTTCCAGAGTTCCATTAATCTAATTCTAATAATTCTCTTGTTTACTCTAATAGCACAGAACACATTCTTTTTTACATGTGCATAATAATGTGATAAAAATCATGTGCATTTTTTGTCAAACATGTTTTTTTATGCACTGGTAAGACTTGGTAAACATTAACAGAAGTACTTTGTATGTTTAAGCATACAGTACATTCTTTATTAGGGAGGTTATTCTGTCGTGGCCACCACAATGTATAACCTTTATCTCCAGTCTTAACATGTTAATAAGCTAAGTTATCAAGAGCAATTTTACTAACTTATGGAACAAATTGCCATGTGCATTCATCACATTATTTAAATTGAAAGCATAGAAGGCAGATTTTTATCAGCTTTTGTTGATCTAATGGTTGAGGGAATTTGAGGGTGTTGTGATATGGTTCTAATCACAATTTTTTTCCCCCTCAAAATAACACATATATAAAAATCTTTTCTTCCACTCTTCTCACATTGATACATAGTGTAACACAATTTTGCAGTCATGGGTTTGGTGATCCACAGAGAGGATACAGGAGGTAAAGACTTACAAACAGAATAAACTAACATTATTACATTCTCACACCTGCTTAATCTAATTCAGGCTTCAAGGTAACCAAAGCCTATTTTGGCAGGATCCAGCGGAAAGCAGAAATGAGCTCTAGACAGGATTCCAATCCATTACAGGGGTCACTGTCACAGCTTAATTTTCTTTCTTTAATAGTTTTGCCATTTACTGGTCAGTTTCAACACCAGATTGTGCATCTTTGCCAAACATCATAAATATTAAAACAAGTTAATTGTCTTATATTTTGATTATGGTTTTTGTCAAAACGTTGCTCCACTTTGCACATATTGATAGAGGATTTTCCCAAATACTCTACAAAACAATACAGTAGTGAAGCCTGATGGCAAAAACGAGTGATGGATGGAAACCTTTCAAAAATAATGGCATTATCTTTTATTATTTCCTTATAGCAGTTTTAAGTTTAATACTATTTTAGTTCCACTTAAATTTTAAAAAGTGCCATGGATGGACTGTGGAAATCTGCTAACACTTGTTTCCCAGTATGACCTAGATTTAATGCACAAATCCAGAGTAACAAGTGTTTGCCGTCTCTCTTTATGTGAGAAAATATAGCAATAGTAGCCCCTGGGAACCATAAAATGTAATGTAATATGTTGTTTTATCTATTTTATCATACACTGTGTTTTTTTATTGCATCAGTAATATAAATGATTATTTGTTTCATGCAGGGACCTCGTGGACCTGTGGGCTCCAAAGGAGAGAAGGTACATCTCTGTGCATCGACTAGTATTGTAGAATTTAGTACCCACTGTGCTGAATCGGCCTCTGGTGTATAATAGAAATAAAGTCTTTGCATCTGCTTATCTCTGGCTCATCTTGAAGATCATTAACATGCATCCAAATTCAAAATTAGCCATTTATTTCCGAATGCTACATGTGAACAAATAATGGGCCATGTAGCTAAATATTAAAAATTCTTTTTATTTCTGGTCCATCCTTTTAATTTTACATGTCTTAAGAAACCTGAATATTGCTATATAATCAAGATACCTGGACTGCTTAATGATGCTGTTTTCTCCGCAACTAGGGGGATCCATGTGAAGTGTGCCCAGTTGTTTCAGATGGAGCCAAAGATATAGTCACTGTACAGGGAAAACCAGGACCAAAAGGAGAACCAGGGGACCCAGGTTTAGGCCAGCCTGGTTTAACGGTAAGAGGAGTTAGTTCTGAGTTTGGAAATTGACAGGGTAACTGGGTAGTGACCATTTTCCATCCTAACTACAGGGTCATGGGGGTCTGCTGGAGCCAATCCCAGTCAACACAGGGTGCAAGGCAGGAAACAAACCCCGAGCAGGGCGCCAGCCCACTGCAGGGCAGTGGCCATTTTATTACCTCTAAATAGAAATCTTTGAGGGTGACGTATAGCCAGGTTTTATTTTATTATGAAAAAATACAGGAAACAGACTTCTTACTGTTACGGAAATGACTAAAGGTCTTTCATACTTTTTTATTAATTTTATTGTAATCATTCCATACAAATCGATCAATTTTTACAAAAAATAGGATTGAGAACAAGTCAACCCCCACCCCTGAGAGAGAGAGCATGGCCAACAGGGTAAAGCTTAAGGCTTGTAAGCATACCTAAATTGATGAGTTTGATAATCCAATAGAGATGAATGGAGAAGAAAAAGAAATGCGGAAATAATTGCTTTCTCGGTGCTTTGGGAGCTTATTCTAAAATATTATTGATTAGATCCTGCCATGTTTTGAAAAAAAATCTGTACAGATCCTCTAACTGAGTATTTGATTTTTTCCAATTTCAAATAGTATAAAACATCGGTTTCCCACTGACTTAAAAGAGGAGAGTTATGGTTATACCAGTTTAGCAAAATAAGTCTGCGTGCCAAGAGTGTAGTGAATGCAATCACAGTTTGTTTGTCCTTCTCCACTTTACACCCATCTGAAAGAACACTGAACACAGCTGTTAATGGGTTAGGAGGTACTGTGACACAAAGGCTGTCTGAAAGGTAATTAAAAATTTTGGTCCAGAATGATGTTAATTTGGTGCAGGCCCAGAACATGTGACCCAGTGAAGCTGTGACTTGATTGCAGCGTGCGCAGGATGGATCCTGCCCTGGAAACATTTTGGAGAGTTTTAGGCGAGACAGATGTGCTCAATATATAATTTTGAGTTGAATAATTTTATGCTTTGCACATATGGAGCTCGAGTGAATTCTCTGCATTGCTACTTTCCACTCCTTTTCTGATATGTTGAGTGAGAGATCTTTTTCCCAGGATCTTTGAAAGGGAGGGACTTTAAAATAATTTTATATATTGCAGAGATGGTGTCAAGGCCTTTCATACTTAATGCATCTGTGTCACCGCGAGTATATGCTAGGGTGTACATGATGTCACTTTTGTCAGCAGGCGTGGACCATGGACTCTTGTGTTGGCAACCATATGCCTCCAGAATTTTTGTGGTCTTGTGCGTGTTGACTGCGCATGCGCTAGACAAGAAAACATGGGCTTATTTGAGAAGCAGGTGCGTGAAGTGATTTATTGCTACCCATATAATCCAAGAGTAAAAGCACACACAGATAGGCAAATGTGCACAAATTCATGGTGAGAAATAAATCAAATCCTGGGTGAAAAGATGAAAGCTTTTGCAGGCAGAACTGGAAAGGCAAAAAAAAAACTTGGTGGGAAAAAGCTGGAGTTTCTGTAGTGTCGCTCAATGAACAGTTGTATTACAAACAAACTATCGTCTGTGCACGGCATCATCATTTATTACTCTTCAATGTAATATTGTTTTTTTGTATCAGTATGCTGCTGCTGGATTATGTGAATTTCCCTTTGGGATTAATAAAGTATCTATCTATCTATCATCAGTGGCAGTCTACGCCCAAATATAAATGGGCATTTAGAATATGTAATTTAAACAAAAGTCTTTTTTTTTGGTCTCAAAAAGAATCAGAAAATACACCATGCTGGAATAAATGTAAAAAATATAATTATTTCACAGTAGAAATAATTCTAAAAAATGTGAGCTAATAAAAAATTTAAATGTATCAGTAAATAGTTTTTATCAACTTTGTCCAGAAAGTTGATAAAAATAAGCAGTTCATGCTGTAGATTATTATTTGTACAGCATGAATATATTGTGTAGCCTAGAAATATGAATCTATCAGATTATGAGTTTTTAAAATAATATTTATTACAGGTATGCAGGATATTTCTCTTAAGCCATTTCCTTGAATTTACTGTAGTTTTACACCAGCAATATCACCAGCAACAGTTTACTAGCTACAAACCTCCCATTTCTGGTTTGAACAATTCACTATTTTACCATGTGTTTGTTCCAGGTAAACTTGTTTTTGTCAGCTGTTACACATAACTATTCTTGATAGACAATACATGCCATTTAAATCCTGTTTCATATACAGTACATTATGTTGTGCTGGTGCCTATATTACCTGCATCATTACCAATGAAAAGGCCAAGCCTATACAGGCCCATGGTCCATTACAGATGTACATGGACAGAAATTTGACCCTGTAACTCTAAAACTGTGTGGCATCAGTAATGATTACCATGCCACTGTTCCACCCTCAAATTATATTAACATTTTATTATGTTTAAACATAACATCAACAAATTTCCTAGTGAATTCTCTAGCTAATGTATCTTTCTGTTATAACTCATGCACTGTCTCTGGCTTCTAAAACACAGCAGCATCAAAACAAAAATATGAGTGTCTTAGTTGGATTGATAAGCCACCTTGGAGACATATTTGAGTAACAGCCATCCCTCCACATTATGAACCAGCTTATTTTTTAACTGAGTTAAAGGAAAACTGAAGCATATCCTAGCAGCATTAGGATACCAGTCTATGGCGGGTTAGACTCGGACTGAGACTCTCACTTACTCCTATCAATATCATTTTGGAATGCCTATCAAAATTATGTGACTTCCTTTATAGGAAACCAGAATTCTCAGAGAAACTTGGTGTAAACAAGTGTGTGAGTTGCATAAAGACAGTGATTTACTGTATACCAAGAATCTTGTAACTGTGAGGCAGTTTACCAAGTGTTTACCATCACACTAACTGCCCGATTTTAGGGTATATATTCTGCTGTATATCCTTATAATAAATTGTCAAGTTAAAGTAAAGAACCTGAAACATTGTCTTCATAATACAGAAAACAGATAGCAATAAAGTAAAATAAAGTGAAACGATCTTGAGTGGCCTAACATCAATACTAATTAATATGAGCAGACTGGGCTTCTACATGAGTGTGTCTCGCTTGATAAAAAGCATACCATCATCACATTCTTATTACCTGTGCCATAACAAAATAACAGCCAACTAGTACACCAAAGCTCTTTTATGTCAAAAAGTCTAGGTGTTGTTTCAAGTCACTTCTGATAGCCATTTTAAAAGAACCATGGACTACATTTTTTGAGCCACTGAGCATTTGCAAAGGCCAAAAAAAGACCTTTTACCAGCTTTTTCTTTTCCATTAGCAGGCCTGTAATTATGAAATGCTTCGAAGTGAAAGAGGACAGAACAGCTCCCTTCAGAGTAAAGACCTATGGTATAATTAAAAGAAATTACCCAGTGTGCATTAAATCATATTGATTCAGGTTAAGTGAGAGGAAAATCAGGGGCTTTAATTATTGTGTAATTGTTATAATCATTTGACCAGTGGGTCTTGCTTCATCTGCACAGTGCACAACTCAGCTTACCTTGTACTTTGAACGAAATCAAACATAATTTTAAATATGTGCTGTTTCTTGTAGTTAATGAAAGACTGCAATATTTCTTTGTCTTGCTTGCTTGTAGTATGCACTAAATACAAATGTTTGTTTGAATGAATTTCTGTCTACTGTCTAAATTTCAAAGTATTTCAGAGCCACCAAAGAGTGCTGTTGTGGTTATATTTGTTTTGCCGAGACAAAGTAATTCATATCTTTTTTCCTTTTTAAGGGTGCATCCGGCCTTCCAGGAAGCAAGGGTGAGAAGGTATGTCTGAAATCCATTGACTCTCAAGTATTTGAATGTTGCTGCTTAAAGGCTCTAGTTTCTGTTTTAAACAGTCAGCAGAAAGTTTTTAGTGTGTGCGGCCAGGTATGAATATCTCATTCACTTACACTAGTTAAAGCACAGAACTTCTGAGTTTCTTGTGCTATTGGGCTTTTATTTTATAAAAGTACAATCAATGTCTGCTGTTTAAGTCAGGTCATCAGTGTAGCTTACCTGTACTTGAAAATAGTGAGAAGTCTTTCTTTTTTTTTTTTTTTAAGGGTGACAGTGGAATTGATGGTGTTAAAGGAGAAAAGGTATGTAAAATGTACTTTTATTGATTCTCTGTAATTTGTTTTTTCTTATGTGGTGTTGGAATTATCGAATATCAGAAATTTGACAGACTGCCTCTTCAAAGTGTGTGTTATGGTTTTAGTTATTTTATACATTTTTTCTTGTATTTCATTTTTTTACATTTGTTTTATACATTTCTCCATTATACCTAGAAGTGCATTTTAGATCATTTTGGGGTTTCTTAGTATGGAGAATTAGTTTAACTTATTTAATTTCAGTTTTATTTTAATATTTTAGAAATGATTTTATGTCTTTCCAAAATGGCATTTTTTTTTTTTTCAAAAGACATAGCCTTTTTGGATTCGACTTATTAATAAGCATGGATAACCGGAAGTATCCTAATAGAGTACTGCCATGTGTTAATCAACTCTTGTGTTGCATCAGTTCATCTCTAGTTACACACACTTAAGTTTGTCTTCTGTTGATTGTTATGTATTGCAAAATCTTGCATTTTGTTCTTATTTTTCATTTGTTGTTATAATTTTGAAATATACAATTATCATCTATAGAGAGAGTATATAAAAAGATTGGTTATTTAAACATAGTGAGGCACAGGCCCATGAAAAATATTAGTGGTGGTTTTGTCACACACTACTGCAAGTGTGGTCTGTCTGACCAAAGGCTAGCTTGGAATTGTGTTTGAAAGGTCTTATTCTTCTGCTGTCCTATGTTGTTAAATGGGGCTTGGGTTTCTTTTATCTGTAGGGTTTTATGTAATTTTAATACAGGTACATGAGGGCCACACCACAGATCTTAGCCTCCAGTTTGTGCTCTTTGGCCTCACCATGCATCCTTCCAATGAGAGTTCTCGGCTAATGGGGGGTCGAGAGAATGTGGCAAAGCATTTTAGGGTTCCGTGGTGGCACAAGATTTCATTTTAAATCAGTTAAGGCTCAAACGTTGGGAGTGTAGGTGCATGAGAGCAAAAAGCTGTGCAGTCCCAGAGTGTTCAAAGGGGAGATTTGCTGATTACTTGCTGATGACCAACTACCATCAGCACATTAATTCCTGATTGACTCTCTGTGCATCATTAGTGAAAGCACTGGCACTCACAAGATATAAAAAGTTCTGAGAAAGACAGAAAGGGAAAAATCAAGAGAGTGAAAAAGTGGCAGAATCAAGGGTTGAGCTGGTGTGGTGGAAAGGAGGCTAGGCGATCAGGTGCCCTGCGAGGGAGCAAGACAAATGGCACTTCAGGGGTACGTTGCTCCTGTTGAGCATCAGGAGCAGCAGGAGCATCTGAATGTTCCAGGAGTTCTGACAGATAAAAGGCAGGATAATGGAGTCCTGCTCCAAGCAGTGACTGGCTGATGTGGCTGGGATGAATGCTAGAGATGGTTGCTGCTGAGGAGTCTGGGATGGTGAGCAGAGGAGACGGGTGGGAAGGAGAAAGACAGAGAAAACACTGGGGCTTAAGCGGGAGATAATTAAGCTGAGTCTGACTCTGTGGTTTTGATCTTCATTTTAAACATATTTATTAGAATAATGTATTGGTTTTAACCTCCACCAAGACACTGTTTTTAAAGATTATTTATTAAAGCATTGTAGTACCCTCTTCTGGACACACTGGTTTGTTTTGAATAAATGCACATTGCAACAGACTTCATATTTGTGTCCTAGTTAATTTCAGTACATAACTATGTATGTCCTGGGAAATGGGTGATGCCAAGGCTGCAGGAACCCGTGCCATCACACCATGTATATTTTTATTAATGGTAGATAATTAATAAATTCTAAAATTATTGGACTTCAGTTGCCTAATGCATGTAGTATATCTTGAACTCCCACAGATAATCATATCAATTTATTATTGAAATTGTATTGCTTTGTCTGTTGAGTTTATATGACTGTTCTTTTGGTTCATTTAGGGTGAATCTTGTTTGGGATGCCCAGACTTCACCTCTGCTCCTGCTGCCCTCCAGTCTTCTATTGCAAAGCAAGGGCCTAAAGGAGAGAAAGGGGAAACTGGCATCGGAGAACATGGAAGTCCTGTTAGTACGATTTTTTTTTCCTCAGTATTAAAGTAAAATATGAATACATATACACTTATTCTTATCAATAGAAAATACTTCCTCTAATAATAGACATAGAAGCTAAATAGTAGATGGTCTGACTTTATAGCAACAATCCAGGAATTAGCTCAACAAATGTATTGAAAAAATATTAATAAGTGCCAAATCAAAGGTATTATTTTGTTTTAAATACAAACAAGTAAGTAGGCAGACATTTATTCAAAAGTGAAGCCTAAAGTATCTTTTATGAAGTAAAGAAAAAAAATGCTAATTATTTTTAAATCAGGTCATTTAATGTACAGTCAGACACAAATGGTGGACACTATTTTTTCCCCTGACGTTTGAGTAGTAGATTCTTTCCTAACTTGAATTGCAGTACTCTTGCAATTGTTTTCCTATGGATGTGGGCAGACACTGGTCCTTGAGAGATTGTTATGTTTTTAATGTTAGGAACAAGTAAACTTTTTGTTTTGTTTCATGTTAGGGAACTGAGAGCTCTGAACAGAGCAGGAATATTCAGTTAAAAGTATAAAGACTCTGAAGTTAAACTCTCATAATTTGCGAATAACGTGAGATTAACAAGATCCCAAAAAGAGCTTTAGCATGGCTTAGGTTTTCCTTTTTGCTTTTGTGTCTGTTCATCACGTTATTTACAGTACAAAGGACAAGGATGACACTGAAACAGATATAAGTACAACCAAAAAAATCTTTTTGTTGCATATTTCTTCTTTATTGTTTTTTTTGTTATGCAATGGAAATGTAAATTAAGGCGCTGGCTGCCAGAAATCTTATTCGGTACCTAAAATATTTGATATAAGCTTTATAGGTATTTTTTTGTTTTTGTCAAGCTAATTGAAAACAAGTGATGACTCTGCTGTTCCTAACCAGGAATGCTCCTGCAGCTATGTAATTTCTTTCTAGGCACATGGCTCTTATTGGTTGTGTCTGGAATATCTGTTGTAGCCATTACTTCATTGATAAAAATTTGGGGTTTGCTCTCTTAGTAAATAATTTGTTGCTTTTGATGTGATTTCCTACTTAGGACTCCCAAGTTTTTTTTGCTAATGATTTTTTTTTTTTTTAACATTTAGGTATATAAATTCTAACAGTCATAATGGAAACAAGTAATCTGGGAAAGCAAAAAAACTTTTTTTTTTACCTGATGAATTGTTTAAGGAAAATGCTAGTCAATTCTCTATGCACTATGAGACTCTAAAAGCACCTTCAGTGGGTTGTTAACTGTAGATATATGAAGTCAGATCTGAGTAGAATTCCAGGTTACAAAATAGCATCAACATTCCTGACAAAGAATAGACATCAGTTGTGAATTTTTATCCGACACAAGAGTCAGTAAGTTAGTTAGTGTTTTTGGAATCTACTCAGAATTGTTATTGGGTCATCAGTACAATATTTACTCTTTAAGAATAAGAGTATGCACAGTTTCGTTTTAAATTTTCCGAATGACTTAAAAGTAAGAAGTTGCATTTTCTCACTTCATCAGGCTCTCTTTTGTTATTGCAGGGTGAACCAGGTGCTACTGGACTGGCAGGGCAGAAAGGAGAAAAGGTATGTATTATTTATCTTAGTTCAATTTTCTCCATTCTTGTAAAGCATCTTACACTTGCCCTTGTAAATAGGTGACAATAGAGAACATAATCATACAAAACTGATGTACATAAATACTGTGTACCTGTGAATTTTGCATGAAACTGATCAAGATTGATTTTTCATCCAAAATTTGTGTTAACCAGAGAAGATAAAGAAAATGCTTTTATTGAATTGGTATTCATACCAGAAATCCTTGTTTTCTTATAATTATGAGGCTGCCAGCTCAAGTTGTAGCCATCTAAATGCTCATCAGTTATTTGATAATTCACACAGGCACATGACTAAATTAATTTAAATTATATAGGAGCCAGGTTATAGCTGGCATTTATGAATGCATATAGAGAAATATATACTGTATATATAACATCAATACTGGAGTCCACTTATACAAGCTAAAGCCATATACCGGTTACATACAGCATGGTTTATTAACAGTCTTTTTTTGCCCATCGTGTAGAATATCTATGGACCACACATACATTTTTAGAGTACACTAGAGACTAAGATCAGCAATAAAGCTGTTCAGAAAAAGAAGACATTAGGTGGGAAATGTCAATCCAAGAATGGCTCTGAGTTATAGCCAACATTTCAAGCAACACAAGGAATAGTCTACCTGGAAAAGACTAAACATCTAGCAGTGCCAAGTTGTATGTTGTTAACATTTTATTCTGATTTAGTTTTATAACACTATATAACTGATCCAGTACAGTATAATACATAAAAAAGTTGTAACTTTTCTCCTGCCTGTGCTGGTACTCTAATTGCCTGGGGTTATAGATATAAAAGAAAGAAGAAGAAGAACTGAACTACAACAGTGGTCAACCCTGACAGAGTGATAACTAAATGAGATTCGGGCAATTCTGTTAAGGTCTACATAATAAGAGTATAAATGGAATATATTTGTTAATTATGTAGAGCAGGGGTGCCCAATGCGTCGATTGCAAAGGTAGTGCAGGTAGATCGCGTTGCATTCAAAAAAAATTTTTTTAAACTTTAGTCTATCATATATCCTCCCCATGGCATTTACCAATTGATTGACATACAGGGTGGCCAGTCTGAGATTTCTTTTCTTCTAACACACTGGTCATCCCACACGCACGATCAAATGCATGAGCTACTGTAAAATTCAGGCTGTGATCTAGTTAGCCTTCCAATTTATATCGACTAAAGAAGGGATTTAAAAAAAAAAATTGTTTGGGGAGGGTATGGGCTGGATGTGGATTTGGAAGAGGATTTTTTTTCTCACAATGTCACAATCGAAGTGCGTTTGTCTGATCCGCCAATCTATCATTGCTATTCCAAAGAAGGAAAATGTGGAAAGGCACTTTCGAACTGTTCATAAAAACTACAAAACTGACTTTCTTCCGAAAAGCTGAGAAAGAGAAAGGAGAGGGAACTAAAATCGCAGTTAATCGGATAGCCGTAATTTTTCACTTGGCTGAATTCAAAAGCAAAGGCAGACACACCGAAGCATCGTTCCGGGTGAGTCACTCGATCATTAAGCATAAGAAGTGTGCTACCTCTTTGACTGCATTATTCAGCTCTACTTATTTATGCGAGTCAGCCTTTTCCCACATGAAGATTATTAAATCCAAATACTGTAGTGACCATAAATTTATTGAATTGTTATCGTGCCATAAAGGTTATTCAGTTATGCAAGGTACGACAACATATATTTTATGTATAAAGTATACTCAGTGTGTATATCTATCTATATATAACATTTTTAAAGTAGGTAGATCATTTCGACCTGGTAATTTTAAAAGTAGCTCGCAAGCCGAAAAAGTGTGGGCACCCCTGATGTAGAGTAACCCTTTTGTAGGTAATTCTTCTAAGTAATATAAACTAAGATTGTTAAGTTTTGATTGAACAGATATGACATAATGGGGGAAAAAAGAGCACTTAAATTATTGATTGATGATTTAGGGCAGAAACAGTAAGCATGAAGTATTATCAGTAGGTTTTCCATAAAGTGTGAACTGAAAAAAGTTATCTTTAAAACAGATTGCCCTGGCTAAAAAGTGGAATAGAAGTAAAATAATTATGTCCCAAAAATAATTGATGATCTCAACTGTTAATGAAATTGTAAAAACTAAATAATGAATTAACCTCTGCATTAAATACCAAGAACATAAATCATCAATACAATAAAACACAAATGACATATTGTTGTTCAAAATGTGAAATGCAGTGTGCAAATTAACTATGTCCCAATTTCAACTCCTATTTGTTAGCAATAGAACTGAAAAAAAATTAAGTAAAAGCAATATATTAGTAAGATGAACACTAAAGTCAATGTAATTCAGTTGATAAGCAGAAAAGCATAAGTGCATTATTTATAATTACCATACAAATGCAATATAACCCACATGTTTTGCAAGTACAACTCTGCTTCTCTCTGCAAATCAGTATTACGAAATGATGTATACTAAACTCAGTTTTATGAAATACAGGTCCAAAATGTAATAATCATCAAATTTTATTTATAAAACACCTTTCAAGGTTCCCAAGGACACTGTATATCAAATATACTTAACATGAAACAGTCTAATATATGTACAAACACAATTAACAAAGTGAACAAAAATCAATATTAAAAAGGTAAGTTTTAAGTTGAAGATTTTTAAAGTAGAAAGTGAGATACATGTACTGAGTTCCAAAGGAAGGGCATTCCATAATTGTGGCTTTAATACACAAAAAGTCCTATCACCCATAGCGCACAATCTGTACGGTGGAATGGTTAACAGCAAAGAGTCAGAAGAACAAAGTGAACGTGATGGAGTATATGGACATAATAAAGAGAGTAAGTAAGGTGGGGCTAAACCACGAAGAGCATTTAAGACTAAAAAAAAAAAAAAAAAAAGATAAGGGACTGGTAGCCAATGTAATTTTAAAAGTGTAGGAGTAATATGCTTCCAAAGGTTTTAAATCAGGGGTCTCCAACCTGTCACTTGCGAGCTACCGGTAGCTTGCAACCCATTTCCAAGTAGCTCGCCAAAGGGTTAATGAATCCTACATAAATTTGAAAACTTCATTAGTTAAATTAGGGGTGGGCGATCTTTCCAAAAAAATCATATCACAATCGCCAATCTGAATTGCAGTCTCTCTTTTTAATGTGGCATACACTTAAGAGAATATCCGGACTCAAACTCATCAAGACCTAAGTAACACTTTATTTTAAATATCAAACAAAGTTGAATTCAATTGTTCTCTCATTCGCTAGCTAAGCTGGGTTAAGGAACACACCCCGAAGCTGGCGAGTGAGTAAGGAAGGCCCATCCTTTTGGCCAGTTGCTTGTTTTTGGATTTGCGCAAATAAACCGGTACCACAAGCGAACTCAGATTCTTAGCGCGATGAGAGAAGTCACAAAATCAACTGGAATGTTCAAGCAAATTATAGAAAAAAAAAAAAACGATCTAAATCTGTTAAGTAAGGTTTCTTTATTTAGTCATGTTTACACAAGAAAGCATGAAATTTGCCTTCTCAGTTGCATCTAATAACAGACAGAATGAAATAAAACAGCCAAATAGAAACAAGGTTAAGGTAAGGCAGTTAGATAATACATATTTACACAAAAAAAAAGTTTACAGGATATCTGTCAAAACCTTAATCATTATCTCCGATATTTCTTATTGAAAAGTCGTATGGCACTAGGAAGAAAGGAGTTCCTGAAGCGATTTGTGTGGGTTTTCAAAGCGACTATCCTTCCTGATTTACTGAACTTTTGTTCTACATGTAATGGATGTCTGTCATCAGTAGAGATGATTTCCAGTTTCTTTAACATTGCCCTCAGACACAGACTAGTCAAATCATATACATCATCCCCAGTAACTTTATAGCTGCATACTTTGTAGTCTGCTGGAGTTTTGAGTTTTGGTTTGTCAGACTATTAAACCAGTAGTTTTCTCCTGAAAAGCAGGCAGACATACAGACATAGAGACATTGGATTTTATATATTATACATTAGTAAACCGTTACAATAATGTGCAGTTAAAGTCTTAACCAAATTCTCAGCATTTGTGGAGCTTAGTAGAGCCAAACTACTATAAGAATCTTCACAAAGCAGCTCTGAAAATGTCTGCTTTGTTTGGGTCATGAAATCAAAGTTCAGAACAAAACTGACAGATGAATATTTAAATGACTCCATAAAAGTGAACCTAAGTGGCTACACTCCACCGTACACCTCTCTTGTTGACTCCATGCAGTGCCAGTCATCTGACTAACTAAAAAACACATCACACATGCAACTGGACTTATGAATACTCTTGTGATGTGAAACAGTGACATGTAACAAAAATGACAAATGAATATCATCTGTGTATTTGTAATTGCATTCTTTTGTTTTTACAGCATTCATGTTTTAATTCAATAGCACGAGATACACTAGAAAATGCATACAGACATACAAAATGCACTTGCAGGTGAACCAAATTTTTTGTGATGTTTTAATGCAAAATGTGAGTTGTGGACACCAACATTTTGTAAATGTTCAGGCAAAGCAAGCTTATTCAGTTTCTCTGGGTTGAAATAAGCTATGAGAATAAATGTTAGAAAATATGAGTAGCTCTCGGCCATTTTCATTTTGTAAAAGTAGCTCTCGGGGAAAAAAGGTTCGAGACCCCTGGTGTAGATAAATCTGTGTATCATCAGAATAAAGGTGAAACCGTAGACTGTGCTGGCTAATAATGGCTCCAAGTTGAAGCATATAGATGATAAAGAGCAGAGAGCCAAGAACTGATCCTTGAAGGACACCTTAGAACAGATAAAGGTCAGACCTAAACCTACCAATGGCAACAAATTGTTGTCAGTCCTTAAGGTAGGATTTAAAACATGCATGAGCACTTCCAGCAACATTTAACTCATTCTCAAGTCTTAACTAAAGAATGTCATGATGTGCTGTACCAAAGTCCAGGTTTTTTCAGGACAGGTGTAACAACAGTCATCTTTATGCAGGATGGGACCAGGGCAGTATAAAAAGATGTATTGATAATACTGGTAATAAAAATAAGAAAAGGCAAAGCTACCTTAACCGAAGAAGAAAGCATGGGGTCTAGAATACAAACAGTTGACCTAGCAGTCAAGACAAGCTTATGGACTGTAGGATCGTCCAAAAAATGAGAAACTAGATAACAGCTGCCAGTTAAGATAGGGGATGGACACAGTTTTAAATGAAAAAAAAATTGACCTTTTTGGAATCTATACTAATAAAAGGCAAAGCCCTCACTGACTGACTGACTGACTGACCGACTCATCACTATTTCTCCAACATCCCATGTAGGGGGAAGGCGGAAATTTGGCAGGCTCACTCCTTACAGCTTACTTACAAAAGTTAGGCTGGTTTCATTTCGAAATTCTACGCGTAACGGTCATAACTGGAACCTGCTTTCGTCCATATACTGTATACGGCCATAGCCAGCAGCTCGGTCGCCGTTTGAGGTGGAGTTGCGTCTCACATCATCACGCCTCCCACGTAATTGAGTGCCTGCCCATATAAGGTAAATATTTGCGTGTGAAGGACTGTGCTTAGCATATTCATAAGTGTAGCTACTGCGGAAACCCTCCTTCAGCGAAAGTGCGAGAGAAACTTTTAAGTGCCGGGTCTGAGCTAAAATTAAATAAAGCCGTGGACATCGCAAGATCGCACGAGATATTCGCGAGATACAAGTTTAATGAGAAGACGCAGGGTATAAAGCCTCGATGCTAAAGACCTGGCGAAGTCATGGAGAACATGGAAGGACGAGTTCACATTATACGTAGAACTTGCAATGCCGGAGGCAGAGGAAAACACCAAGGTCAGATTATTCCGTTATCTTATTGGAGAGAGCGGCAGAGAATTGTGTCAGGCGCTGACCGGTGATGTAAGACCTGATGAGTTAACCATGAGCTTGAGTGGTGGGCCATCAGGGCCTGCAAGGCCTTCTCTGCTGGCCTAAAAAAAAAAAAATATCTGAATCACAAACTGATATTAATTATATTTTGTCCATGAATACTTATTAAATAATTCCAAATAGTCTGTCCGCTTCCTTTCATAGCTTTTCCGATGGTTGTGCTGCTTCCAGACATGTATTTTCGTATTAAAGCATTTAACCAATCACATTTCAGCCATCATTTGTTGCCAGGCAGAGAGGCCTTCACAATCCATTCTGCAGGCCCTCTAACACAGAATAAATGTCGATTAAACTGTTGCTTCAACCAATCAGATTTTGAGTTGGTGTCAGTAGGGCCCTCTAGCAGGCGTACGGCAACGTCACCTTATTCAGACCCATTGATTGGAGAGCAGCCGATATGAGGAACTCTACGAGGCCACTGAACGCACCGCAGGCACTCCTCGCGCAAGATCCTCGTGCGCACTACCGGCAACTCCATGGCAGGATTCTGGACAATTTTATTTGCCAGACACAGACCAGATTTCAAGACCACGAAAACCTGATGTCTGTCACGCTCCTCGACCCCAGAAGTTTCGGGAATACAAGAAAAGTTTTGCAGTTTTTGATCTGTCTCGGCTAAAAACAGAACTGACTGTAATGTATGCCATGGATGATTTTGCAGGAAAATCTCCCACTAATCTCCTTGACTTCTTTCATCAGAAAAATCTGAATGAGAGCATGGGGCAGCTGTACACATTGGTATATTTGGCGGTGACCATTCCCGTGTCCTCTGCTTCTGTCGAGCAGACATTTTCAGCCCTAAAGCGAATTCAAACTTATGCCAGAAATACGACAGGGCAGGTTCGATTTTCAGCATGGCAATAGAAAGGGACTTTTTGATGGAACTGAAGTGCACGGATAATCTGTACGACAGAGTAATTGAACTGTTTTTGAGGAAAGAGAGGAGGATGGATTTTGTTTACAAATAATCCAAATTTTTGGTGAGTAAAATGTTGCGATTTTCCTAAATAATATTGCAAGTTTATGAGTTATTATTTATGTTTTTATGTGTGTCGCGGCTGTAGCTACAGTAGAAAGGAACTTGTTCACCCCTGGTTTGTCTATTCAATAAAGGCATTTATTGTGGCTACAGGAGTTATCTGCGATGCAGAGGCTCTTTATACTGTATTTCTGCATATTAAGATAGTTTTTATAACCATAAATTAGTTTTTGAGGGGCGGGTTGATTCAGACGGAGCACTACTGAAGGCCTAGGTGTGAAATGCACGGTGCGCCACTGATGATACGCAAGTTTGATGAACATTACAACCCAAAAATAAACAAAACTGTAGAGAGGTTCAGATTATACTTCTCCAAGTGCGTCTCTCTAAATCCTCAGTGCGGGAACATAATCATAAGGCTTAACAATATTATTGTTACACCTTCTACGTGCACCGAACCATCCTTATTACGAAATCTTCCTTGCTTTACCGCTGGCTCTTTCCATTCACCTTCCTAGCTCTTTATTTAAACAGTTTTCCTTCTCACTTTTCCGCTCCTTCGCCGTCTTCTCCCTTTTCGTTCAAAATACGCGCCTCCTTGCCTTTTTACAGTCAGCTCCCCTTACGTCACACCATGGTACGTTTAGCACAAGTTAATACCGGGAATGCCTGTTAAACATCTTACATTCACGAGTAGCGATTTGCATAGTGAACACTTCGATTAATGAAACCTGTTATCTTTACAACGGTTGACAAACACGGAATGCAACTTCAAAACAACACGTCCTCCAAATACGAACCTGATTGAAAGAAATAATGATAATCAAATCCTTGATGGCAGCAACATTCATAACAGTGACAAAACAATTACATTGACAATCAGGTTATGTTATTTTTAAAATGTTTCCTTTTCTTTTTAATAACTTTAGCACTACTTCTCCGCTGCAAAGTGCGGGTATTTTGCTAGTTCAAAATAAATCTGATCAATCTTTTTATTAAAAAAATTACCATTTTTTGACAGAGGTCAAAAGTTACAAGTTATTTGCAGGTTTAAGTAGCTTATTAACAGTATTATACTGGTATTATACGGACCACGTAGCTATTAGTATAAAAAGCAATCTTAGTGCTCTGTTTTGCCTGCTTATAGAGGGCAACATATTCCTTATAAGCAGTTACAAGGGCAACTAAGCTCGTTTTCCTACTAAGGCGTCCCAGCCTTCATCCACAAGCTTTCATATGATGCAGCTCAGAAGAAAACCAAGGGGCAGAGCATGTAAATGTCACACTTTCATGTTTTAATTGGCATAACATGATCCAGACTAGTGAAAGTATATAGTCATAATCACAGTTGGAGGAAGACACTGCCTCAGTGTACTTGCAATAGCAGTAGCACTGATATTTTTTGTATTATTAAAGGTGATATTAAGAGGTGATTGTTGCTCATGCAGCTGACCTGGGATAAGCATATCAAATAAAAATGCCTTATGGTCTGAGATAGATAAATCAATACCATATAAATTAGCAGGAGTAACACCTAAAGGTATACACAAGGTCAAGTGTGTGTCCTATAGCATGAATAGGAAAGTTTACATGCTGAGTAAAATTAAAACACTGAAGTACACTAAGAACATCGTCCACATGCAAATAAGTTACAGAATCTAAATGTACATTAAAATCACCAAGCAATAGCACACAGGATACAAAGAACACAGAAGTAAGCAATTCAGTGAGTTCCAACTAGAATACTGGTGACTGTTCTGGAGGATGATAGACCAGGAGGTCTTGCGCCAGACAGCAGTAATAGCAGACACTCAAACGATGTAACATCATGAGCAGAAACTGGTTTGATCCTAAACTTAGAAGAATATTTAACTGCAACACCACCCCCATGGTCAGTAATGTGTGGCTTTTCCAGTTAAAAATAGTGGGGTGGAACATCCATATTTAATCAAAAATAGTCATTAGGTTGTTGCCAAGTTTCTGTCAAGCAAAAAACATCAATATTATGCCCCACAACAAACTCCTCAATAAAACCTGCCATTTACAGAGCAGATGCTGAATAGGGCAATTTTAGCTTTTTGTTCACAACTAGAGGATTCTAGCATTTGATGTATTAATGGAAACAACCTCAAGTTATCAAAGTTTACAGGAGTAGACAGTCCAGTAGTGACAGTAGAACAGCCGTGTAAATAAATGGCATTCAGATCAAGTCAGTGTTATTCACAGTATTGTAATAGACAAACGTCTGAAACAAGATTCTGTGATAGTACAAAATTGCAAAATGCCTGAACAGGAAGAGAGATGTCGGGGTTCGGCACTCAGCACGATGAAAAGCATAAAGCTCCAAAACAGAGGAAAAAAAAAAAAAAAAAACCCAAACCTTTTAGCCATAAATCAGTTAAAGAGATAAAAGTAGCATGGCAAAACAAAAACACCCAGACAGATAGGCGCATATACGATCCAGAATCGGCAAAAAAATCTACGGGATTTAAGAAGGGCACAAGCATGCAGGCAGTTGACTGTATGAGCAGAAATTCAAAAAAATTCTAGGACTTTCATAGGGACCAAAAATAGACCGCACAGTTCCATTTCCCTTTTTTCTTTTACTTTATCCACTGGGTGAAGCTGCAGCCTAAACACACCAGCGTAGTCTCTCATGACCTGGAAGTCAGAGTTCTCTCAAAGACTCAAGTTCTTTGGAATATGTGTTATTTACAACTGAAAGTTATTTTTTGTCTAGGTTTGACATCTACAGTATACCTTTTTCATGCATCGATGATCAGGAAAAAATTCAGATCATTATTCTTTGCTGGCAATTTTTAGATACATAGACTGGCTGGTTCTTGTTCTAAAACATTGAGTAGATTATGATAAATAATTAAAATCAGAATCTTAATTCCAATAAATATTGTAATTAACTGAAAAATAAATAAAATGCCAAAACCATCAAAAGGTTCAGGATTATGGTGATCATCCAAAAACATTTTTAAAATTTAAAAAACAATGGGTTAAAAAAAATCTCCCAGTAACTTTCTTTTCTAGAAGACTGGGTCTAGTTGTTTTGAGATTGGATTGAAAAGCAGTAATAAATGTGCATCCACTGAACTGGATGTGTATGTATAAAGAGGAACACCTATGTGTACATCGCATTGTGCAAAGAGCACTTTGTTTTTCATGCACAGCAAAAACATGTATTATGTTATCAGGTAACATGTATATATGGAAATTAAAAAAGTGATTTTACCATGTGTCAGCTGAATCCTAATTGTCAATAAATCATGTTCATGGTAGTCACTTTATGTGTATTATCGTAGTATTTCCTTTACTTACCCTTTACCTGTTTTCTTCAAGGGTAAATGTGCTCGTCAAGTTTGTTACCAGGTTAGTCTACTGTTGCACTTTAAGATTAACACATGCATACATAGCTATAAGCATACACACAGAAACTCAACAGTGCCCAATGAATGACAAAAGCACAGCTGGTTAATCTCTAGCACTTTAAACCACACAAGTGCCTTATGAATAACACAACTTGTCACTCTCCTAGGACTTCATGAGTCTTACATACACACTGACCCTAAACACAACAGTGCCCCATGAGTGACAAACACACTGCTTGTTAACCTCTGGCACTTTAAACCACACAAGTGCCTTAGGAATAACACAGCCTGTCACTCTCTCAGCACTTCAAGAGACTTACTCATTATAGGCACGAACAACATACAATGTTTTAATGATCTCAGACCTAAATATTACTTTTGGTCTACAAAAATACATTTAAACATACAAATGCTCAGCACTCTTGACTATAGGCCATTTATCAGCCAAGAAATCCTTACTTTACATACTGTTCCCTACTATGGGGTGGAGCTCTCACCCGCAGCCTTAATAAACCTTGCAGCACAGAGATAATGGCAAACCCCCAGCTGCACCAGGTGCTCAAAGAAGTCTAACTTATTACTTCAATCACTCGAGACATTAAGACAAAGCATAGAAAGTTAAAAGCAGCATGGTATTTATCACAGGAATAATAATAATAATAATAATAAATAATAATACTAGTGGAACAAAGAATAGAAAATAGGACTGATAGTAAAGTCTGGATATATAGTCTTTAGAAAAAGCTTCCGAAAAGTTAATGACAACGATAAATGTTGCAGGCGGCTTGTGATTTAGCATTCGTAGTTATTCATTAGATGCTTTTCTGATGATTAGATGGAAACTGCTTCATGTTGACTTTACTCTGTTCTCTTCTGCCGTCTTCATCCTTTCTTCCTCCCTCCATCCTTACTATATCGCTCCTCAGACGAGGCATATTTATTCTAAAATTCTACTGTGGGGTTTTGCAAGATGTGATTGTTAGATATTCTGATTGACTGGCTATCAAGATGATGAATGAATCAATATAACTTTTTTTATGTTCTCTGAGGTATCGGCAGGTCTCCCTTTCCCAGCAGGCTGTAAAATAATTAGATGTCCATCCTCTCTTAGGTTATAAAGTAATTGATAGCCTGAGCCATCAGCATGTCTTCCTTTCTTTGTTGGAGCAGCTGATTTAAAAGTGAGGTATAACTGGGGAAAAAGGCATGCTTTGATTTGTCCTGAATGTAGTTCATCCATTTTCTTGTCTTGAACAAAATACAGTATAATGGAAACATAAACCAAAATATACATATTTTGTACCCCACAACAATTTTTTTTGCTTAATGTTTCTTATCATTGTAAATACACTGTTCAGTCCCTTAAACATAAGTTTTTCAAAATTCAAGCTGCCAAAAAGTTTTACTCCTCTTCCCACTGCATGGTGTAAATGATGTACAGGAATTCTGTCCTATAATTTTTCAGAGATCCTTGAATAAAGCTGCAAGACTCGTTGTTCCCGCTGGTCTTAGTGCTGTCTCTTTACCGGCAACAAAAAAAACAAAGTACAGCTTGCGGAGTTGTTAAAGACAGATAGACATAACCTCGACAAAAGGGACTTTTTGCATTATATAATAATGCACCTAAAACGTAAAAGCAATTTTTATTATAGCTTTACGTGTTGTCAAACACGCACAATTAGGAGACAGTTGACAAAACCCACGGCGAGTAGGCGGTCAAAAGATGGAGGGTTAAAAATGGGTACTGACCTTTCTCTTTCTTTCTCCACAGAAGCAAAGAAGAAAAGTAAACCGACGTATTACGGAGCCAAAGTGGCCGAAGTGCATTTCCGGCCCTCGATGACGTCACCAAGAAGTCCGAAACAAGATGTCACTTCCCCCCTTTAATTTCTTGTAGCCATTTCTTGTATGGGATCCGTGTCTACCTCAGTGGGCGGGGCGTCAGGAGGTTGAGGCCATCCTTCTGCTTCGTCACACTGTGTCAACGCATGACACTTAGTAGCTGCTGAGCACCACGTTTAGGCAGTCGGACCTGTGTTACCCTTTTCCATCACTAAATCCACCTTAGATACAGGTGTTGGGTTCTTACCACTTATACTATCAGACCAGTCCCTGCCCCAATATTACGGGATAAGGTGGATTAGGTAGTACGGCCACGACGAGGCGCGTCATAGAGCAATCGACCGGAACTACACATGAGGCGGATTTATAGAAACAGGTATCCCCATGTATACATCTCAGACTGGTCTTAAGTTGTAGCCATTGTCACGGTAGAACCAAGGGGCGAGCAACAATGGAAATGTTACTCCCTGAGTCAAACATTGCAGTTACCCAGTGATCATTCACCAAAACACCACCCGTACGAGGAAGAGACAAAGGGTTCATTAGGGCATAAAACCTTTCTCCTTTGCCGTGTGAGCAATCCATTGGTTTAGCTGGGTAGGCTGGGAATATATGTCCGATCCCCCCACACTTGAAACAGGAGCCGGGGGGCGGGACTGTAGGTCTTCTCTCTTCTTTTAGTCGGAGCATCTGTGGTTTGTTGAAGGGGCTCAGTGGCTGCAGCATGTATCTGTCTAGGCTGGTGTGAAGACCCATTTGACCCTCCTGACTTAGACCACCCAGTGACTTTCCACCACTTCAATCAGGGTGTCTATGGTAGTGTAGTTCTGCCAGCGAACCTGCTGGGCGAAATTATCTGGGAGGGCAGTTAAAGGTCTCGCACGCCAGCTGATCAAGCACTTGCTGGGCAGAATTGACATTGGGCCATAGCCAGCGCCCCAGCTTACTCCAGACCTTGAAGGCCTACGTTCTTATAGTCCTCTCAGGGTCAAACTGCCACTCACACCAGTCCCTCAGCTGCTGTGTGCTGATAAGCCGTAGTACTTGAACACCACTAACTTGAGGGTGGTGTACTCGGCGGCCTGCTCCTCAGTTAGGTCGTAATAGGCCCTCTGCGCCTCCCCTTTCAAATAAGGTGCTAGTATGTATGCCCACTCCGACCTCGGCCATGCGCTTGAAAATAAGAAAGTAAGACTCTACATCATCCCCCTCTGCGAGATAGGTTAATTGAGGGGGTAGAGACCGAGCAGTTTCTGACTTTACCGCAGCACGAGCCTCTGCTTCTGCTAACTGAGTTCTAGTTTCTCCCAGCTGTAACTTGACTGTCCCGAGTTCCGCCATGATCGTACCCAGGACTGTATTCAGGTCTTGCTCCTCCGACATGGTACTGGAACAGTAATCCTGCCGGCTATGCCAATCTCTGAGAAATAAAAATGTGACAACCAGTCAAATAAAGTTTTGGGGAACCACCCCATATAATGTCCAACAGACAGGTCAAAATAATGCTGAAACAAAACAGGTTCAACCAAGCATTTGACATAATCATAAGGTAAAACAGGGGGTATTTATACAGAAACGGCTACAGGAAAATAAAGGGTGGGGGGGGAGTGACGTCTTGTTTCAGACTTTGTGATGTCATCAACAAGGGCCGGAAATACACTTCAGCCACTTTGGCTCTGTGATACTTGGGTTTACTTTTCTTTGCTTCTGCAGAGAAAGAAAAAGGTCAGTACCCTTTTTTAACCCTCTGTCTTTCGACCGTCTACTCGCCATGAATTTTGTCGACTGTGTCCTAATCGCACATGTGTGACAGTGTGCATGTCAGCAAAAGCACATTTACAAAACGTTACTGCAACAAGGTTTCTGATAAATGAGATTATAGAGCCAATCTGTCTTTCTACAAGCTATTTTAGAATGTGATGATGTAGCGAAACTATTGTGGATTCTACATATACAGTACATTTGCATTGAATATGCTGTTTATAGTTTTCTCAATTTTTTTTGCTTGCATTTCATTTGTAAAGAATGTAGTGTTTATGACTTGTAGAAGTTTTTTTTTTTGTTTTTTTTTTTAAAGAAACTAATGCAACACTTCACACAAAAATTGGGTTGACTTTGAGTAGAAATCATTCAGTAATATACATAAGAAATGCATACAAAATTGCTAAAATGTGTTAAATTAACTCATTATTTAACTTTTTTTACCCCAGCTTTGTTTTTTTTGCTCCAAGAGGACAGACAATATCCTATTCCCTACCTATAAATTAAAGTTCCATATGTCTTTATGCACAGTAATTCACAAATGAAAAAGTATAATCTTTAAGTAAATCTTTGTTAATAAGTCTTTGGGTGGAGTGGCAGCTTTGAGACTAAGGATCTGTGCTGGTATCCCGAAGGTTGCTGGTTTGAATCCCCGTCACTGCCAAGATATCCTACTCTGCTGGGCCCTTAACCTTCAATTGCTCCAGGGGCTCTGTACAATGGTTGACCCTGCACGCTGACCCCAAGGGGTATGCGAAAAACCAAGTAATTTCCTTCAGGATTGATAAAGTATAACAAAGTATTTGTAATGATCTTTATATTTGCAATAATTTTATTCAGAACAGCTTAAAAATAGTCTGTAAAAAGTGTATGGGTGTTTATCAGGGTATCTAAGCTAAAAATACAAAACAAAAAATTAAAGTAAAGCAAATGAAGAGTAAGCTATAGTTAATTCCATACCTAGATAGAAATATAAAAACACAGTGCATTTGGTGGATGATGGAGCATGATAGACTCAACTTCAATGTAGGAAGCCAATTGAGCACAGTGGCTGAGAGCAGGTAGTCAAGGGTTCATATTTAAGATTAAACTAATTGTCCATTACCCTTTTGTACGACAGACAGACAGACACAACAACAAGCTAAATAAAAACAGGCTCAATTTCTTGTCAAAACAAAACACACAAAACATGGAGAAAATTACACAAAACAAGCAAAGTAGGAGAACCACACTAACATAGCTGTCTAACTTCACAAAGTTTACAGCAAGCTACAGAATATTTGCATTTATTACTTGGATGGCTAGCTTACAATTATATTTCTTTAATAAGCAACCAAAAACCCAACACCAGACCATCCAACCCTAACTCTCCATACCTTGCTCTGTCCTTCTCCTCTCACTCACAACCCAAAAAAGCTTAATTTATAAATGTACACCACACCCATACCCCAGGCGAGTTAATTAATAAGCAACTTAAGTGGGTAATTAGGGCAGGACTCAATTAAGGTAAACACCAACTTAGAGTATAAAAATAAAAATCTAGAGTAGGTCATAACATACCCCCACCCTTAAAAAAAAAAACATTTTTCTTTTAATCATAAATTTCTATACATTAATACGAGAGAGCATCAGCAATTATATTTTCTTTACCCTTTTTATGCTTATTAGGTTATAATTTTGAGCAATCAAAGACCAATGCATTAATTTCTGATTAGAATTAAACATACTGTTTAAAAAGGTAATAGGATTATGATCTGTAAAAACCATTACAGGGAGTACAGATGAACCAACATAAACTTCAAAATGTTGCAAGGCCAACAACAAAGCCAAAGTCTCTTTCTCTATAGTTGAAGCACTTGCATCTATGTCCAGCTTAAATGTCAATGTAAAGTTAGGAGCAGCCAAAACAGGAGCAGTCATTAACAAAGATTTTACATTTTCAAAAGCATTTTGGCAATCATTACACAATTCAAAAGTTCTTTTTACACTCAATAAATCAGTCAATGGTGTCACCACACTAGAGAAGTTTTTACAAAAACTGCGATGGTATTCAACCATACCCAGAAAATGCCTCAGTTCTTTCTCTTGTTTTAGGCACTGGGAACTCTTTAATAGCAGTAATCTTTGCATCAAGAGATTGTACCTTTCCATGGCCCACCTGCTTTCCAAGATAGGTAACTGCCGCTTGTCCAAATTCACATTTAGCCGAGTTCAAAGTGAGGTTAGCCTTTTCAAGACGATCAAAAACTGCATTAATAGCCTGAAGATGTTCTGTCCAGCTTTTGGAATAAACCACTAGATCACCCAAATAGGCCTCACAATTTTATAATCCTGCTAGTACAATTGTCATTAGTCATTGAAATGTGGCAGGAGCATTCATCATTCCAAATGCCATCACTTTATATTGAAGGAAACAACCCGGTGTAACAAATGCAGAAATTTCAGAAGCACGTGGAGTCAGAGGCACCTGCCAATACCCTTTTAACAGATCAAATTTACTCACATAGCGAGCCGAGCCAACTCTATCAATACAATCATCCATTCTTGGAAGAGGGAATGAATAAGGTTTAGTAGCTGCATTTACCTTTCGATAATCAGTATAAAACCAATAAGTCCCATTTGTCTTAGGTACTAAAATACATGGTGAACTCCATGGACTACTACTGTGAACAGCAAGACTATTTTCCAACAAATATTCAACTTCTTTACCCATAAGTATACGTTTAACAGTATTAACCCTATAAGCATGCTGTTTAATTGGCTGTACTTGGTGTACCTCAATATCATGAAACAACACATTTGTACAAGTAGGAAAAAAGCCCAGAATGAGCAGTTATAAGACTTACAATATCAGCACGCTCAGATTCAGGTAAATAAGATAAAAACTCTTGAAGATTACATAATATTTTAGAATTTAATAACTTGCTGCTCACATGTGCATAGCACATAGATGACCCATCCTCAGATGTGATAGACACAGCTAACACTACTGTGGTTTCAAGGCCACCCAACTTAACCCCCTGTTTATCCTTTAAACAATCTTCAACCCGACTTTGATACAGTTTTAACATATTAACATGACATAATCTAGTTTTATGTTTATGATCAGGAGAATGGATGAGATAATCCCAGTCACTTACTTTTCTATTAATTACGTAAGGACCAGAAAAACTAGCTTGCAAAGCAGAACCAAGGCTTAAAACTTCGACTCACAGATTTCTTATCAAAATAGTGCTTCATTTTTCTTTGAAAGGACTCCAAAGTTTTTTTAGCTATTTAACAAGCATAGCTCAGTTTGTGACAAAAATCACAAACAATCCAATATGTTTTTAGTAGTAGCTGAAGTTTCAGACGTCCATCTCTTTTAGCAATGTTAAAGATCCCCGTACAGTATGACCAAATACAAGCTCCAAAAGAATCTTGAGCTACCTCTCTTATAGCAAATATAAAAGGGATACCCTCATCCCAGTCTCTATCAAACTGATAATAATTACGCAGCATAGACTTCAGGGTCTGATGGAACCGTTCTAAAACCCCTTGACATTCTAGATGGTAAGCACTTGATATTTTATGCTTTACTGCTAACTGATGTAAAACTTGGGAAACAATTTAGACATGAAATTAGACCCTTGATCTGACTGCATAACTTTAGGTAAACCAAATATAGAAAAAAGTCACCAAAGCCTTTACAATAACAGAGGCAGTAAGTTTTTTTACAGGAGTAGCCTCAGGATATCTTGTGGCCCTGCACATAATAGTTAATAAATACTGAATTCCAGATTTTGTTCTAGGCAATGGACCAACACAATCAATAATAATATGTTCAAAAGGTTCCCCTATTACTGGGATTGGATACAATGGAGCTGAGGGAATCTTGATTTGGTTTTCTTACCATTTGACAAATAGTGCATGGTTTCACAATAACGTTTAACATCAGACCATACCCCTGGCCAGTAGATATGCCTAAGTATTCGGTCACATGTTTTTTTTATTCCCAAATGACCAGCTAAATAATGATCATGGGCAATAGATAACACATTTAACCAATATAAAACAGGAACAACAATTTGATATTTTACATCCCATTTAGGAGTTGATGCAGATGATTGACATTTACACATTAAAACTCCATTTTCAACAAAATAAGCAATAGACAGTTCACTCAATTTTTCCTTAGACACAACATTAGAGAAAAATTATGAAAGCTCAGGGTCACTGTTTTGCTCCATAATAAATTACTCTCATGAAATGGACCAAGGCAATAAATCTTCAGTTACAGTCTCATTTGTTTTTAATTGTCAAGTTTTTCTCATCTTCAGGCAGTGTCGACAACAGGAAGTCCGATGCTCTCTGATCAATATCATTAAGAAAAGTTTGATAAATTCACATCCAATTCCTCAGAACTATCTACTCCAGGTCTTTTGTATTGTGCACGAGTCACAACACATGCAGAAAACACTTGAGGAAACTGGCATGCCAGTTCATCAGAACAAGGTGGTATAGGGTTTTCCAAAACCTTTGGAACAGGTGACACATTACCTCCAGCCAAGTTATTGCCCAATATGAATGTAACCCCCACCACAGGAAATCTAGGGCACACTCCAACAGTAACAAACCCTGACACTAAGTCAGATTTTAAAATCACTGTATGAAATGGAACATTCACATAGCCCATTTCAAAACCTTGCACTAATACACTTGATCCTTTTGATGTCTTCTCAGACAGAGGTAAAACTCCTTCTAACAAAAAGGATTGACAGGCACCTGTATCCCTTAAAATTTTAACAGGCTTTTGAACATTAGGATTGGTTAGATGTTGTTACTGCGCCATTTGTAATAAATGGCTCATAAACCATACTAACAAACGACATATTTAGTCGACAGAAATATCTTTGGTAGGAATGGTAAAAACAGACAGGAATATTATTCCTGAATAAATCAACTCAAACCTTAAACAACTTATAATATTTTGCTCTCCATAAAAATATATCCTGTCTAAATTATACAAGTTAGAAATAAAGTAAACGTTAAAAGAACAAACATTCAAATTTCTTTACTCTTATGTAATTTTATATAAAAAATAAACTTAGATTTTAAATATCCCAAAAGATTTTGCTCTCCATAAAAATATATCCTGTCAAAATTATACAAATTCAAATATGAACATGCTGCATAACAAAACCTGGAAATATAAATAAAATGTGTTCCTTTCAGCAATAACAAATCAAATCATTCAGTTGTCTTTGCTCATATGTCATTTTAGAGCTGGACGCCTGGCATCTTTTTTTGGCAACAAGTTCGTTTATGTTTGGTGTGAGGTTCTGTGTTGTGGAGATTCTCAGGATGGACTGCAGGTGCTCATGAGTGAGGCGACTCCTGTGTGCTGTTTTGTTAGTCTTCATCACTGAGAAGAGCTTCTCACACAGATATGTGCTACCAAACATGCACAAGGTTCGAGCCGCATGTAGATGGACTTTTTTTGTTCTTCAAAGTCACCAACGCGCCGTGCGCTCAGTTTATCAGCAAAGTGCGTATTTGGGAACACCGTAGTGACGACTTGGTTCAACATTACTTGGCAATAGGGAAAGTGGGGCAAGTTGCACTGGTGCATTTGTCTCTACCATAAAAGCAGCTTCACTTGAAATCACTTTGTGATTGTGCACGGGTAAAAACGTCCGCTGAAGTGTCAGATTCTTATTTAATTCTTCTGCTTTCTGTATCTTCTGCATTGCATTCAGGTCTTTCAGGTTATCTTGATGTTTTGTCTCATTGTGCCGTCTTAGATTAAATTCTGTAATTACAGCCACATTAGCTCCACAAATGAGACACACGGGTTTAACGGCAATGTCACTAAACATATACTCAGCCTCCCATCGGTTTTTAAAGGCTCTATTTTCAGAATCAACTTTTCTCTTAAGCATCGTGTGGGCTAGCTTCGCAATAACTTGCAAGCTAGACTTGATTAACGCGGTAAGTGTTCAGCAAGGCAGGTGAAGCGCTGCATTATGGGATCTGTAGTTTATTGTGTTACCAGCGCTTCATATACCCGGGCCATTAATAACAATAATACAGTATTTTTTTTTTTTTTTTTTTTTTTTTTTTTTTACACGCCGGGCCGGATGTGGCCCGTGGCCCTTGAATTTGACACATATGGACTAAATAGAACTTGAAAAAGATATATTTTTTCGTACATCGAGCCCGCGTGCTAATGTGGTTTTGCCTGCATGCCTCAATAAGTGACCCTCCCCTCGCTCTTACTTTTTTACCGTTCATCTAATGAATACACTGAGTATGGCTTTACCAAAACAATCATTGATTGCGAATAAAGTATTCATTATTCGAGTATGTAGATCAGGGTATATATATATATACATATATATATATACCCGCGTATCGCAACGGAGACGTAGTGTGTTAAATAAGCTATGAAAAAGATTCGTTTCTTACTGCATCAATAAACAGCTCGTCTTCTTCTTTATCTGAGACCTGACACACTGCATGCACGGGTTTTTTTTTAACACTGTCTTCCTTTAGCGGGACATTCACTTTTTCCACCGTGTGCTTTGTTTCTGCAGTAGCTGTACTTATTACATACTTATCTTGTATGTATCAGACGCTTCATATTTTTTTGCTGCCTTTTCAATTGTGTAATTCGGTTTTTGTTCAGCGCTCTTCGGAACTCTTGCTTTTTGTCTGTGCACTGCGTCAGTTCACATGAGCCGCTCGGTGTTCATGCATCGAAGTTTCCCAGCTGTGCTGTTGCCATGTCGTGCTATGTCCATGGCTGTATCTAATGCTACCGAAGTCCCGGTACTTAAAACTTTCTCTCGCAGTTTCGCTGAGTTTGTGCCAAACACCACCCTGACTATCTCATCTTCTTCTCCATAAGCACAGTCCTACACCCGTGAATATTTACCCGTGGCAGATTGCTATTGGATTGCCGCTGACGGACGGCCTTATATGGGCAGGCACTAAATTACAAACACCAGCGGCAGCCTGTCTATGAACTTAATTTAAAGTGTAGGTTTACACTGTGCTTTGTTTCCGAAGTAGCAGAACTCATGAATATGGTTGTATATATCACTCGCTCGCTTCTTATTGTTTCGCTACCTTCTCAATTATATAATGCATGTTTTCTTCAGCGCTTTTTGGGGCTCTTCCTGGTTTTCTACGTACTGCGTGATTACGTGGGAGGCGTGATGATGTCAAACTCCGCCCCCAGGGGTTTCAAGCTCATCTCCATTACAGTAAATGGAGAAAAACAGCTTCCAGTTATGACCATTACGTGTAGAATTTCGAAATGAAACCTGCCCAACTTTTGTAAGGAAGCTGTAAGGAATAAGCCTGCCAAATTTCAGCCTTCTACCTACACGGGAAGTTGGAGAATTAGTGATGAGTCAGTCAGTGAGTGAGTGAGTGAGTGAGTGAGTGAGTGAGTGAGTGAGTGAGTGAGTGAGGGCTTTGCCATTTATTAGTATAGATTCTAACCTGCAGTGTTAATAACACTGCATTAGTGTGGCATAATGCTCTTGAAATAAAAATACAATTTGTAGGAAGTCCAAATAAAAATCTCCATTAATTAAAAAAAAGTAACTTTAGTTCCAGTTATATGTAAAAGTACGGACTTTTCTCCTTTGTAACAATGCATCTGCCATGTTCTCTTTCATTTTCAAGATTAACACACAACAGGTACCGTAGATCCCGGAATACAAGCCGACTCGGTATATTAGCCGACCCCCTTCTCTACCTACTAAATTACATGTATTTGCCGATGACCGGTATTTAAGGCGACCCCCTTCTCCAAGCAAAATTTTCTAAATTTCCTTAAAAGTGTCTCTTCAGGTATATTTATCATGTTTATCGGCGAGAATTTGAGACTGCCAGCATTTTTGATGGAAACCAGGAAGTGATTGCGGAGAAGTTTGGTAAAATGAAACCTTTGTGCTGAAACTATATACGCAAATACGGTACATCGGCGGGTGGATTTCCGGAGACTCGTTATAAATTTGATTAACTTAAATACGCAATACAGCAGACCCTTGACTTACGAATTTAATTAGTTTGCGAAGGCTAACCCATAATTCGTTCCGAACCTCCCACTGCAACACTTACTTAACCTTTTCATAATAAAAAAGGATTGTATAATGTGCATAATTTACCAAAACACCAATAATTTTTCTAATGTACTAACCAAAAAGTTATAAAAAGTGCCTAGCCTACCAGAAGTAGGCTAGATTAAGCTAGGAGCATGGTGGCGCAGCAGCGGCTCAGGGCTCTCCTTTTCAGTGCACTTTTTGTTGTTTTTGTACTTTTTTTTTTTTTTTTTCCTTGTTTGTGCACGATCGGTTCGGCGAACATCCGCTACACCCGTCAGAACCTTATAGACATCGGTGTCCAGAGCCAGACATCTGTTTCGAGTGTTTTTCATCACACGCACAACATCCCAGACAACATAGCGAGACCAGCGGGCCCTCCGTGGATTGTTGTCGGGTCTAGGAGACGACGCAGACGGAGGAGGGAAAGAAAGCAGAAGCGGGGCCACAGATCCGGCGTTATGCTAAGGCTAAAAAAACAACCATACAAGCCCTATACAGAACTTTTTTTCTGCACTGAAGGAGCTGCTTTTAATCTCATTGTAGATGTGTATAGTGACAATAAAAGGCATTCTATTCTATTCTAGAAACAACAATTTCATACTGTACTCACCATTTAATTTGACATCTTTGGGCTACAGGAAGGGAGGAGGAGGAGAATGCAAATCTTTTCTTTGTAAAATTGTCAAGATGGGGGATTTCGACATGCTGTACATATTTGCGAGATCGGTCACACGAACAGCACTCTCATATTTCCACACAATGTCCATCTTCGTTTCGATTGCGATCGCTTTCTTTACCTTCTCTTCCTTCCTAAGCAATTATGTGTCTTGCTTGCATGGTCTTAGTGAATTATATGTATAGGTAAATCACTGCAATGACCGAAATTACATCCACAAACACATGTATCTGGGCTCCAACTGACGCTACTAACACTCTCGGTTGTTTGTTTACAATCGCGCAAGCGGATACACGTGACCGCATTCGGGTCGTAACGCAAGATGTTGGTCGTAAATCAAAAGAAAAATTTTTATTTTAAACTTCCCGATAATTTATTATAAATTTTATTAATAAAATCAACAACTAAAACACTTTTTTGAATAAATTCTTTATTTAATTTAATGTACCAGCATGCAAAGTTACTTCTTCATCTGAAAGATGGCTCTGTGGTTTCGTCATTATTTACTTCCATATTGATCAGCAAAACCGGCATTGCGCTGGAAATCTTGAATCTGAAACGATGCTCGTTGTATAAACCGACCCCCAAACTCCAAGCCAAAAATCTAGGACAAAATTCTCGGCTTATATTCCGGGATCTACGGTATTTGATCAGAACATGTTATTAGCTTTCCCGTGAGCTCCTAAATCTATAAAGTCAGTTTCTTTATTAGAGAATGGTTTGCCTGCTGCTTGAATGTGCTTGCATTCTGTTCAATGGAAAGGGTGGAGAAATCTTACGTTTAGAAATGCTACCCTATCAAATCAGCCTTACAGCAAAGAAAGGCAAATGCTTAGTGCCATTTGAAACCTTATAGTGTCTCCCTTTTGGGTCAGGAGGCTGTTGCCTGATTGAAGACTTTTCAAACATTCATTGAATGCATGTTATACTCTGTTAGCAAAGTGGACTTAAGCTTATTGCTTATAAGTTCATGTAATGGTATTGTAACAGTCCATGACCACGCAGAAAAGGAAGATTGAGAAAAGTATGTTGCATCCAGAAATTAGGAGTAATTTTGAAATGTGTGTTCATAATAATCATTATATAGCCATTGTAATAAGTCATTTTTTGTAGGTAACTTATAAAGTCCACTGAGTCCTTAATATAGGATTGAAAAAATGTAAGAAAGTGAGCTAAATGAAAGTCAAAGGTAAAACAGCATCAGTGATTAAAGTTTAATAAACAGGCAACCAGGTAAACTGTGAAGAACTTTTTGTATTATAGGTAAAAAAGGTAAATGTGGAAGCTGTTTAGATAAACATAGAACCACTTTTTTATTGATTTCATCAGAAGAATGGTCTTCATTAGCAACAGAAAAAAAATCAAAGAAAAATGTGCACCTAGTTTAAAAGACTAGTTTAAGTAGTGCATAATAGGATTATCTTTGAGTTGTCTTAAACATTCTTCTAAAAAAATTGTAGTATTTAATGGCTCCAACAGTATCTGCTGGATGAATAGTCATATTTGAGTCATTAATTCAGTCAATTATAACTTTTTGATTGTTGTGTGTAATATTTTAATGGCTTCTTATGGAAATTTTTGATATACGTCCCAAAAAACTAATCAAACAGAAGTGATATCCTTGCCCCTTTGTATCCCAGGACAGTCTTTTCTGTCTTTGACTTTTGGGGCACCATACCTGAAGGCAGAGTCTATTATGTTCTAGAAGCCCCTGTAGGAGCTATCTTTGCAAAATTAAACTCAATCCAACACGTGAAATACATGAATTTGTGCACAATTTAAATAAGTAAAATAATTCCTGTATTGTAATGACTCACAAAATGTATGCCTAATTACTTTTTATAGAAAAACAGAGAAAATGTGTTCTTAAAAATAGTTAACCAGACAAAATGCAGCTAGTAAATCATCATTATACTAAAGTGTTTAAGAGTGTGTCCACCAAGCCCAATTCTCCATCCATATATAACTCCCTGCTCCTCTTAATATAAAAATAAACCTTGACATGGTCACATTGTACAGCTATTGTAAAATCTTAAGAACAATGTAAAGGGGACTGAACTGAAATAATAATATTAGCAGTAAGGCATATTTGATTAATTGCAGCTAAACATCAATTGTCACATTAGCTTAGTGCATTCTTCCTGACTTATAGTATTGGAAACAGGCAGTACATAAATAATTATACAATGTGTTTTCAGAATACATACACAATCATATGTTTCACATTTCAGTGTACAGGTTGTTTTATTAATTCATCCTTGCCATTTTTGCGTATAGCCAGCTTGCTTGATATCTGTAGTAAAAGCTGTTTTCTTTAATAGCCATAATTACCATAGTAAATAGCATTCAAGGCCATGTAACACTGCCTGAAGAGGCTGGTAAGCCCTCAGAGGATTAATCCCTTATTATGATTATTCAACAATATGTTCATTAGAAACACATAAATAAGAAAATAATTGTTCTATAATTAACTGCCCTGAAAGTGCTTATGATTTTAGAAGCTTCTTCTTACTTTAACAAAAAGTTAATAATATACGGTATATTGCAGCAATGTCTGAGGTTGTGGCCTATGTTTTTTGTTTTTTTTTGCAGGGTGACAGTGGTGACAAAGGAAAAGATGGGAGGACGGTAGGTAGCAAAAGTTTCATATTACTTTCAGCCCTAATGTAGTATAGTACTTTGGTGTTTAAATATTTGGTGAATTTACCAAATTCATATACTGTATATAGCTTGAGTGCACCATAAACCCTAAATGATTCTTAACTGTGTGGCTTGAAGTTAACTGCAAGGTCAGACTTTTTAAAACCTAAATCGATAATGTACAACTCTGCTAAGCGCTCTGACCTCATAAAACGTATTTTAGCAGTTAAGGAATCCACTGAGTTGCCTGACCTACACAATAAATCAGGACTCTATTGTGGGGTGTGACCTCTTATTCCCCTAAAGCTTTTATCAATAATAAGAGACTACAACAATTGACCTGATGTAATAAATCTGGGCAGTTTAATATAGAACTCTTGCTTATTAGCTTGACCTGGTACACTTTAAATTATTTGTGATGTAACAATTTTTAAAATGCATGTAGTGTGGCATGCTGGCGTATAAATTGAGTGTTGATTCATTCATTATTTCTCCAAAGTATTGCATATACAAATACATGAAAATTGCTTAAATGGTACTAACAAATTTAAATTCTGGATTTGTTTTGGCTCTTCTATTATATGCCCCACCCCTTATGTAATTACCATGTTGATGTTTTTCAGTACCATTATTTTCAATTTTTAACAGGGGAAACCAGGAATGCCAGGTTTTCCTGGTTTGGAAGGAATGAAAGGCGAGAAGGTAAGTGATATCCTTCACAACCTTCTGTATACCCTGATGGATTTTTGATTTGTTATCTTCAGGAAACCTGTTTTTTGGTATGTTTTTATATACTTGAGAGTATAGGAAAAACCTCAACTTTAAAAAAATGCACTGTTGTAAAGAAATATGAAGAACGAATAGACAGACAGCATTAATCAGCTTGACTATCAGAGTAGGTTCCAGAAAACGTTGATAAAGAAGTACATAATTTGAAGGAATGTAAGCTATAGATAAGTGTTAAAATAAAATGAAAGACACCAGCAAGATGAATTAAGAGGCTACATGTTGTATATTCATTAACTGTTAACAAATAAAAATAATTAATAAAACACATGCTGCAATAAAAGAAAAAACATGCATTTACTATATAAATTTGACTGATTTTTTCATCTATCCATCCCTTATCTAAACCCGCTATATCCAGAGCAGGGTCACATGGAAGCTGAAACCTAGCCCAGCAAACACAAGGTGCAAGGCAAGAACATTGTAAGGATAGGGTACCAGGCCATCAGATGGTGAACATACACACCTCAGGCTAGGGCCAGTTTAGCATCAGCAGTGAACTTAACCTTTGTGTCTTTGCGCTGTAGGAGGAAATATATGCAGAATTAGGCAGAACATTCAAACCTTGGATGAGAACCCTGGTCTCTTTACTGCAAGGCAACAGCGCCATCATTGCACCAGCAAGTTGCCCTGCTAAAATCATATTTTAGAAAAACATAATCTTTTTTACTGTCCAGATGTACTCATTATACCACATCACTTTCAGCACAAACTGGTACACTGTATATGCTTTCAGATAATCAGTGTCTCCCAGACATTGAAATTGATAGTGTGAGAGTTCATTGTTGATGGAATAAGCTAAGTATTTTGTTTATTTGTGTCAAGTTATTAATGTATTAATTGTTAATCATTGTTCTTTAAAGGTAAGACTTGCATACACTGTGTACTGAAGTGCATGCACTCTACTAAAAACACTATAAACTGAAAAAGTTACATTATATACTTATTTTGTCTGATACACTACATAAGTATCCAATAGATAGTGAACTTCAATTAAACTGATTGTAACATATCTGTGATGTTATTTATGTTATATGATTTTCAAAGTATTGGCAGTTAAGAAACAGCTGAAACATGAATTGGTTGTGAATTTGTTTGTGCTATTCTGAAATTTATGGAGCAGCCTCTCACTATAAAATGTAGGTACTATTCAGAATGATTTACAATCATGGCCGAAATTATCGGCACCCCTGGAATTTTCCCAGAAAATGCACCATTTCTCCCAGAAAATTGTTGCAATTACAAATGTTTTGGTATACACATGTTTATTTCCTTTATGTGCATTGGAACAACACAAAAAACAGAGAAAAAAAGCCATATCTGACATCATGTCACACAGAACTCCAAAAATGGGCCGGAATTATTGGCACCTTTTCAAAATTGTGGGTAAATCGTTTTATTTCAAGCATATGATGCTCGTTTGAACTCACCTGTGGCAAGAAACAGATGTTGGCAATATAGCAATCACACCTGAAGCCAGTTAGAGAAAAGTTGATTCAACCTTTCAGTTGTGTGTCTGAGTGTGCCACACTAAGCATGGAGAACAGAAAGAAGGACTTGAGAACAAAAATTGTAGAAAAATATCAACAATCTCAAGGCTACAAGTCCATCTCCAGAGATCTTCATGTTCCTTCGTCCACTGTGTGCAACATAATCAAGAAGTTCACAACACATGGCACTGTAGCTAATCTCCCTGGACGTGGACAGAAGAGAAAAATTGATAAAAGACTGCAACAAAGGATAGTCCGAATGGTGGATAAACAGCCCCAATCAACTTCAAAACATATTCAAGCTGTTCTGCAGACTCAGGGTGCAACAGTGTCAGCTCGAACTATCCGTCGACATCTGAACGAAATGAAACGCTATGGCAGAAGAGCCAGGAGGACCCCACTGCTGACAAAAAAACATAAAAAAGCCAGACTGGAGTTTGCCAAAATGTACTTGAGGAAGCCAAAATCCTTCTGGGTGAACGTCTTGTGGACAGATGAGACCAAGGTAGAGCTATTTGCTAAAGCTCATCATTCTACTGTTTACAGAAAATGGAATGAGGCCTACAAAGAAAAGAACACAGTACCTACAGTCAAACATGGTGGAGGTTCTAAGATGTTTTGGGGATGTTTTCCTGCCTCTGGCACTGGACGCCTTGACAGTGTGCAAGGTATCATATAATCTTAAGAATACCAAAAGATATTGGGACGCAATGTAGGGCCCAGTGTCAGAAAGCTGGGTCTGCGTCAGAGGTCATGGGTGTTCCAGCAGGACAATGACCCCAAACATACCTCTAAAAGCACCCAGAAATGGTTGAAGACAAAGTGCTGGAGAGTTCTGAAGTGGTCAGCAATGAGTCCGGATCTAAATCCGATTGAACACTTATGGAGAGATCTCAAAATTGCTGTTGGGAGAAGGCACCCTTCAAATCTGAGAGACCTTGAGCAGTTTGCAAAAGAAGAGTGGTCGGGAAATCCTGTTGAGAGGTGTAACAAGCTTGTTGATGGTTATAGGAAGCGCTTGATTTCAGTTATATTTTCCAAAGGGCGTGCAAACAAATATTAAGTTGAGGGTGCCAATAATTTTGTGCAGCCCGGTTTTTGAGTCTTGTGTGAAATGATGTCAGATTTAGCTTTTTTTCTCTGTTTTTTTGTGTTGTTCCAATGCACATAAAGGAAATGAACATGTGTATACCAAAACATTTGTAATTGCAACAATTTTCTGGGAGAAATGGTGCATTTTCTGGGAAAATTCCAGGGGTGCCGATAATTTCAGCCATGACTGTATATCCTAAGTGCATTAGAATTTTTTTTCTTAATCTTTTATTGAACTGCTTGATGACTGTTTCATGGCATTCTTGTCTCTGTGTTTCCAAAGGTATTTTTGTTCTTGCTTGTACCATTGGTTGCTTTCCAGTTACCCAATGTTTTTCTTTCAAGTATGTTCTTGTTAGTATTTACAGTGCATCCGGAAAGTATTCACAGCACATCACTTTTTTCACATTTTGTTATGTTACAGCCTTATTCCAAAATGGATTAATTTCATTTTTTTCCTCAGAATTCTACACACAACACCCCATAATGACAACGTGAAAAAAGTTTACTTGAGATTTTTGCAAATTTATTAAAAATAAAAAAATTGATAAAGCACATGTAGATAAGTATTCACAGCCTTTACCATGAAGCTCAAAATTGAGCTCAGGTGCATCCTGTTTCCCTTGAGATCATCCTTGAGATGTTTCTGCAGCTTAATTGAAGTCCACCTGTGGTAAATTCAGTTGATTGGACATGATTTGGAAAGGCACACACCTGTCTATTTAAGGTCCCACAGTTGACAGTTCATGTCAGAGTACAAACCAAGCATGAAGTCAAAGGAATTGTCTCGAGGCACAAATCTGGGGAAGGTTACAGAACAATTTCTGCTGCTTTGAAGGTCCCTATGAGCACAGTGGCCTCCATCATCCGTACGTGGAAGAAGTTCAAAACCACCAGGACTCTTCCTAGAGTTGGCCGGCCATCTAAACTAAGCGATCTGGGGAGAAGGGCCTTAGTCAGGGAGGTGACCAAGAACCCGATGGTCACTATGTCAGAGCTCCAGAGGTCCACTGTGGAGAGAGGAGAACCTTCCAGAAGGACAACCATCTCTGCAGCAATCCACCAATCAGGCCTGTATGGTAGAGTGGCCAGACGGAAGCCACTCCTTAGTAAAAGGCACATTGCAGCCCGCCTGGAGTTTGCCAAAAGGCACCTGAAGGACTCTCAGACCATCCATCCATCCTCTTCCGCTTATCCGGGGTCGGGTCGCGGGGGTAGCAGCTAAAGCAGGGAGGCCCAGACTTCCCTCTCCACGGCCACTTCCTTCAGCTCTTCCGGGAGAATCCCAAGGCATTCCCAGGCCAGCCGGGAGACATAGCCCCTCCAGCGTGTCCTGGGTCTTCCCCGGGGCCTCCTCCCGGTTGGACGTGCCCGGAACACCTCACCAGGGAGGCGTCCAGGAGGCATCCTGATCAGATGCCTGAGCCACCTCATCTGACTCCTCTCGATGCGGAGGAGCAGCGGTTCTACTCTGAGCCCCTCCCGGATGACTGAGCTTCTCACCCTATCTTTAAGGGAAAGCCCAGACACCCTGCGGAGGAAACTCATTTCAGCCGCTTGTATTCGCGATCTCGTTCTTTCGGTCACTACCCATAGCTCATGACCTTAGATGAGGGTAGGAACGTAGATCGACTGGTAAATTGAGAGCTTTGCCTTACGGCTCAGCTCCTTTTTCACCACGACAGACTGATGCAGAGCCCGCATCACTGCGGATGCCGCACCGATCCGCCTGTCAATCTCACGGTCCATTCTTCCCTCACTCATGAACAAGACCCTGAGATATGGATTTGGAAGTGCTGATTCTCATCCCAGCCGCTTCACACTCAGCTGCGAACCGCTCCAGAGAGAGCTGAAGATCACGGCCTGATGAAGCAAACAGGACAACATCATCTGCAAAAAGCAGTGACCCAATCCTGAGTCCACCAAACCGGACCCCTTCAACACCCTGGCTGCGCCTAGAAATTCTGTCCATAAAAGTTATGAACAGAATCGGTGACAAAGGGCAGCCCTGGCGTAGTCCAACTCTCACTGGAAATGGGCTCGACTTACTGCCGTCAATGCGGACCAAGCTCTGACACCGGTTGTACAGGGACCGAACAGCCCTTATCAGGGGGTCCGGTACCCCATACTCCCGGAGCACCCCCCACAGGATTCCCCAAGGGACACGTTCGAACACCTTTTCCAAGTCCACAAAACACATGTAGACTGGTTGGGCAAACTCCCATGCACCCTCCAGGATTCTGCTAAGGGTGTAGAGCGGGTCCACTGTTCCGTGACGAGGACGAAAACCACACTGTTCCTCCTGAATCCGAGGTTCAACTATCCGACGGACCCTCCTCTCCAGAACCCCCGAATAGACTTTTCCAGGGAGGCTGAGGAGTGTGATCCCTCTGTAGTTGGAACACACCCTGCACCCTTTTTAAAGAGGGGGACCACCACCCCGATCTGCCAATCCAGAGGCACTGTCCCCGATGTCCATGCGATGTTGCAGAGACGTGTCAACCAAGACAGTCCTACAACATCCAGAGCCTTAAGGAACTCCGGGCGTATCTCATCCACCCCCGGGGCCCTGCCACAAAGAAGTTTTTTGACCACCTCGGTGACTTCGGTCCCAGAAATGGGAGAGCCCACCTCAGAGTCCCCTGGCTCTGCTTCCTCATTGGAAGGCATGTTAGTGGGATTGAGAAGGTCTTCAAAGTACTCCCCCCACCGACCCACAATGTCCCGAGTCGAGGTCAGCAGCACACCATCCCCACCATATACAGTGTTGACACTGCATTGCTTCCCCCTCCTGAGACGCCGGACGGTGGACCACAATCTCCTCGAAGCCGTCCGAAAGTCGTTCTCCATGGCCTCTCCAAACTCCTCCCATGCCCGAGTTTTTGCCTCAGCAACAACCGAAGCCCCATTCCGCTTGGCCTGCCGGTACCTATCGGCTGCTTCTAGAGACCCACAGGACAAAAAGGTCCTCCTTCTTCAGCTTAACGGCATCCCTCACCGCCGGTGTCCACCGCCACGACAGGCACCGACCACCTTGCGGCCACAGCACTGGTCAACCGTCTCAACAATAGAGGCACGGAACATGGCCCATTTGGACTCAATGTCCCCCACCCCAAGTTCTGCCGGAGGTGGGAGTTGAAGCCACTTCTGACAGGGGACTCTGCCAGCCGTTCCCAGTAGACCCTCACAACACGTTTGGGCCTACCAGGTCTGACCGGCATCTTCCCCCACCATCGAAGCCAACTCACCACCAAGTGGTGATCAGTTGACAGCTCCGCCCCTCTCTTCACCCGAGTGTCCAAGACATATGGCCGCAAGTCCGACGACACGACCACAAAGTCTATCATCGAACTGAGGCCTAGGGTGTCCTGGTGCCAAGTGCACATATGAACACCCTTATGCTTGAACATGGTGTTCGTTATGGACAATCCGTGACGAGCACAGAAGTCCAATAACAACACACCACTCGGGTTCAGATCGGGGGGGGGGGGGCCATTCCTCCCAATCACGCCCTTTCAGGCCTCACTGTCATTGCCCACGTGAGCATTGAAATCTCCCAGCAGGAGATCCCCAGAAGGTATGCCCTTTTGCACCCCCTCCAGAGACTCCAAAAAGGGTGGTTACTCCAAACTGCTGTTCGGCGCATACGCACAAACAGTCAGGACCTGAAGGCGGAGGGAGGCCACCCTCTCGTCCACCGGGGTAAACCCCAATGCACAGGCTCCAAGTTGGGGGGCAATAAGTATGCCCACACCTGCTCGGCGCCTCTCACCGGGGGCAACTCCAGAGTGGTAGATAGTCCAGCCCCTCTCAAGGAGATTGGTTCCAGAGTCCAAGCTGTGTATCGAGGTGAGTCCGACTATATCTAGCCGGAACCTCTCAACCTCGCGCACTAGCTCAGGCTCCTTTCCCTTCAGAGAGGTGACATTCCACGTCCCAAGAGCCAGTTTCTGTAGCCGAGGATCAGACCGCCAAGGTCCCCGCCTTCGGCCACCACCCAACTCACACTGCACCCAACCTCCTTGGACCCTCCCATAGGTGGTGAGCCCATGGGAAGGAGGACCCACGTTACCTCTTCGGGCTGTGCCCGGCTGAGCCCCATGGGTGCAGGCCTGGCCAGCAGACGCTCGCCATCGCGCCCCACCTCCAGGCCTGGCTCCAGTGGGGGGCCCCGGTGACCCACGTCCGGGCAAGGGAAAACGTCGTCCAAGGTTTTTTTTCTTCATCGGAGGTTTGTTGAACCGCTCTTTGTCTCATCCCTCACCTCGGACCAGTTTGCCTTGGGTGGCCCTGCCAGGGGCATAAAGCCCCGGACAACATAGCTCCTAGGATCATTGGGACACGCAAACCCTCCACCACGATAAGGTGATGGTTCAAGGAAGGGGACTCTCAGACCATGAGAAACAAAATTCTTTACTCTGATGAGACAAAGATTGAACTGTTTGGTGTGAATGCCAGGCGTCACGTTTGGAGAAAACCAGGCACCGCTCATCACCAGCCCAATACCATCCCTACAGTGAAGCATGGTGGTAGCAGCATCATGCTGTGGGGATGTTTTTCAGCGACAGGAACTGGGAGACTAGTCAGGATAAAGGGAAAGATGACTACAGCAATGGACAGAGACATCCTGGATGAAAACCTGCTCCAGAGCACTCTTGACCTCAGACTGGGGCGACGGTTCATCTTTCAGCAGGACAACGACCCTAAGCACACAGCCAAGATATCAAAGGAGTGGCTTCAGGACAACACTGTGAATGTCCTTGAGTGGCCCAGCCATGGCCCAGACTTGAATCCGATTGAACATCTCTGGAGAGATCTTAAAATGGCTGTGCACTGACGCTTCCCATCCAACCTGATGGAGCTTGAGAGGTGCTGCAAAGAGGAATGGGCGAAACTGGCCAAGGATAGGTGTGCCAAGCTTGTGGCATCATATTCAAAAAGACTTGAGGCTGTAATTGCTGCCAAAGGTGCATCGACAAAGTATTGAGCAAAGGCTGTGAATACTTATGTACATGTGATTTCTCATTTTTTTTATTTTTAATAAATTTGCAAAAACCTCAAGTAAACTTTTTTCACGTTGTCATTATGGGGTGTTGTGTGTAGAATTCTGAGGAAAAAAATGAATTTAATCCATTTTGGAATAAGGCTGTAACATAACAAAATGTGGAAAAAGTGATGCACTGTGAATACTTTCCGGATGCACTGTATATTGTTAAAATTATCATGTTATTTTACTTTAGTTTTATTTATTGTTTATATTATATGTGGCACATTGATGCAGTAGGTAGCATTGCTGTTGTCATAGAACAAGTGGTGATTGTTCATGTTTGTGTTCCTCAGGTACTGTTTTATTTTTCTATCCTAGATATATTGACTTAGTTTCAATTAGTGATTAATCAGCTGTCAACCACTGCAACAATGTTATGCTGTGATTTCTGGCCATTAATGAAGAGCTTTTAACATTCTCAAGTGTCCTTTGCCTTTGTTCATGTCCAGTTAATCTCCTGGACGCATATGATATTGACAAAGTTTGTGGCTGTGGCCTGTGAGCTTACCAGTGTTGATGGACGCTAGTCAAAGTTGTTGGACTTGCTACCTCAGCCTTTTCTGTTATGAGTAGGTAGCCCTTGCACATTGTGGATATTGTTTGGTCTACTTTAACATTTGGGGCTAAGCTTTGATTTGATATTGCAGTCTTGATGCAACAAAGCTAAATGCTGCTTCACCTGACGTTGAAAAGTTGATGGTTTTTGCCAGCCTTGAAAAGAAAATCAGTGTATGGTGGAAAACAACAGAGGAAACATGGAAAATGTGCAGATTCAGCAAAGACCGTTACTAAGTGTGGCTTTTAAACACAGGATGCTGGATCCATGAGGCAGTAGTACTAGTCACTTTACCACCCCAAATTTAAAATACTAAAGTGAAAAGTGTTGTTTAAAATGCACAAACCTTTGCATTTGATGCCAGATATTTTTGGAAGGTTTATACTTTCCCTACACAAAGTCCATCACCCTACTCACTTTCCCTGCTGGCACATCTGATCAAAATAATTTAGCAATGTTTTTGTTTAAAATGAATTGATACTTGGAGGTAATTAATATGGCTTGAAAGGAGGTAGCCTTTGGCTTGCTGCCCACCATGGGTTCCTTGCACTGTGGACCTTAGATGTCCTTGCTCTTCTTTCCATTCAATGTAAGTAGGAAGCTTTTAAAAATAGAGGGTTGGACATATATTTGATCCTGACATCTATGATATGTTTTTATTTATGTAATTTATTGGTCAGTTTAATTGAGTTTATATATCTACTGTGACAGATTAGGGTTTCCTCGCACCCTTGTACCCTCAGACCACACGTCAGACACCAGGTAAAAGTCCAAATAATTATTATTTATTATAATAATAAGTGCACAAAGCACACTCCTCTCCACAATTCCCAATAACAATAAACAATCACGAATAACAATCCTCCTCTCCCAGACGCTTAGCCACCCTGCCTCCCAACTCAGCTCGTCCGTCTGGGATTTCCCACAGTCCTTAATAGTCCTTGACCCGGAAGTGTTTGTCCCTCAGTCCATGTGACTTTCTATCACTTCCGGGTCAGGTAAAACTTCTCTTTTTCTTCAACCTGGAAGTACGTCATTCCTCCCGTTCACGTGACCAGGACGCACTTCCAGGTTATAGGGCACATATGAGTCTATGAGCCTCGCTACAGCGACTCCTTGTGGTCCCCAAATTATCCAGCAGGGCTGTGTATAAAAACTACAAAGTCCATGAGGCCCTGCTGGAACTCGGGGTACGTCCCTGCTGTCGGGAGAGCTCCTTCTGGCGGCCTGGGGGTGAGGGCCGGCAACTCTTGCCGGACATCCATCACACTACCTACTCTCAACATACCAAGACTATCTAACTCTAAATACCATCTCCAGGAGATTCTCAGGTTTCAAGTAATTATCTGAGAAATATAATACCAAACCAACATATTCTAGTTGAAGTAATCCATGTTAAATTGAACCCACCAAGAAAAGCTCCAGAAACAAGGCATGGTCCATGTCAAGGTTTGTTATCCTTCAGTGGTAAATTGTGTTGGTCTTCTGTGGTACTGATGATTAACAAAGAATATTCTTCTTCCTCTTCATCTTTTCCCACTTGTGTGTGGGGTCAATGTACTTGATTAACCTTCTCCATACAGCTTGGTCATGCGCCTCCTCCTCCCTTTAAACAATTTTCCTTCAGATGTTTTTTTTACTTTATCCATCCACCTCTGTTTTGGCCTCTCTCATTTTCTGTTCCCCCGTACTTCCATTCCCTTCACTTTTTTGCCCACGTATTCAATGATTCTCCTCATCATATGTCCAAACTACTGCAACCTACTTTCCTGTACTTTTTTAGATATCTCTCCCACTATTGTTGTACCTCTGATTGTCTCATTTCTAATTCAGTCCTTTTTTGTAACTCCACACATCCATTTCAATATTTTCATTTCTACCACATCTAAGTTTTTCTCCTGTGCTCCCTTTACTGGTCATGTCTCTGATCCATACATCATTATTGATCTTACCACTGTCTTAAAAATCTTCTCTTGAACCTTTGCCTTAATTCTTCAATCACACAATACTCCTGATAAATTCTTCTAGTGTTCAATCTACACTGCACTCTATTGGTCATCTCTCTGCTTCCAATTTTCCATCTTGAGCAACCACTGATTCTAGATATTTAAATTTATCACCTTTTTAGTAGCTCTTCCTGCAGGCTAACTTATTAATCCTGATCATCATAAAACCTCATATATTCTGTCTTCTTCTTTACCATCCAAAACCCTTTTTGTGTTCTTCCAACTTCCTCCCTAATTCCTTTTTTCTGTTGCTACATAACACAATGCCATTGACATTGGTCTTTAACCCCATGAATCAACACATCCATAACCAGCTGAAAGAGGTAAGGACTTAAAGAAGATCCCTGCTACAGACCTACTCTAACTGGTATCTTGTCTGTTACCATAACTCCACTTTTAAGCCAAGTCCTCACTTCCTTATTCATTTCCTGGACGATCCTCACATACTTCTCTGGTATTCCTTTCTCTCTCATGCACGTCCTGATCTCTTGATGTGGCACTCTATCATAAGCCTTCTGCAAATCAATAAACGCCATATGCAGTCCTTTCTGTTTTTCTTGATGCTTCTCTACACCCTAGCATTTTCCAAAGCTTTATGGATTGATTCCATCATTAAGGTTTTGACTTGGTTTTACAGCTACAGTAGATGCCCTTCCTAATGGTAATGCTTTCTAAGGTTAGGCTGGTTTGCTGGTTTGAAAAACATAAAATGATAATATAAAGTAAGATGAAAAGATGAAGATTACTTGAACATAATACATGCTATAGCTTTTATTGAGCTAATCATTATCATAATTTTTATTGCCATAGCAACAGACGTGGACGACTTGAGTAACATGACTTGACTCAAGTCTTAATTATAATGATATGTGACTTCCTAACAATATTTAAAAAAAAAAAGACTTGACTTAGGCTTACTTATTTGTGACTTGCAACTTGACTTGGATTTAACATGTTATATTTCTATTATTATTATTTAAATTACATTCCTTTAATTTTCATTCCATTAATATATTTTTCATGTGTGTTGGAGTGCAAAAGTGGGATCAGTACTGAAGATTATCAATTTTGACTATTTTCACTCTACTTCATACTGTACTGCAAAGAATGGAATGTTTATTTGTATTTTGGTGGGCAAAATCTCACATTTCAAAATTCATTAAGACAGTTTCGCTTGCTAGTTAGTTGGCCCCAAGTACAGTAATCGATGTGTCATGTTCGAACTAATATATCATCTCAGTCTATCGCCTCGACTGCATGTCAGCTCTGTGGCTCTGATGACCTGCTGATCCACATTCGTCTGCAACAATTCAAATCACCATCTCTCCACATGGGGTGTGAGTGTAATGCGCAGTACACTTGTTTTTCCCATCTCTGTGAACTGCTGATCCAAATGAATATCTGTACTGCTGCCACTCTGCACAAAAGAATACAGTAGAAAGTGTCATAAGTGCTTTATTATACAGTAAGTGATGTCCCATAAACATTGTTTTCTATGTGCTATGGAAGGCTGCTACTATGGTTAATGTTACAGCCCTCTTCTGTAGCTCACACATTTTATTAAGAAGGGCTGACATATTACAGTATGCTATCTAATGTGTATTTGTTTAGATGGCTAAGGCATTTATATACTTGAACTAAGTGATGTAAAAATTAATATTGCTTTAACTCTTTAACTCATTGACTGCATGCCAATGTGGACAGTTCCAACATGTGCTTCTTTATTGTAACATAGTAGCTTTGTTTTATTGGAGATGAGAAAATATTTCCTACTGAAAACAAATCAATGAAACAATCACACAAGCTAAACACTACCAACAGTAAACAGTAAAATCTACAGATGCATGTCACTACATTTTTGCTTGCTCCTAGACAGATGTCAGAAACTGTATTGTTCTGACATTGTTTATCGTTGATACCTGCCTTCAGTATTTCTGTATAGTTTTGTTAACTGGGGATAATCATGAAACAGGCAATGCAGACTGAGAACACCTACATTCAGCGTACTGCTTCTTTAAATGAAGAACAGGAGCCAAGCGTGGACTGTTAGCATTGTACCATAAAACACACCAAGAAAAAAAGCAGCAACTTGCAGTGCTCATGTTCAGCGAACTACTGTTTAGTTATATGCAGTAACTAAACTGACTGTCTTATTTCACAAAGTGACTTTGAAAATGCTGGCAGTGCTTGCATCCAGTTGCTTTGCTGATTGAGTGTTTAGTCATTGAGTGAAGAAACTATCTTGTTCAAAAATAAGTGATAATTTTCTGCAAGTGTGAAACATTGTAAATGATGGTGGATTATTGAAATATTTGCTAATTTATAAATATGCAAAAGTATGTGAAGAAGGTATTTTAAAATGTAAGATTAAGGTGGCTGTACTACTCCAAAGTATCGTAACCTTTCAAAATGAATGTTCTTTTAATATAGTTTGTTTTAGATACAATGCACTTTAGATACAATGCACTTATGATGAAGCTGTGGAAAACTGATAGTATAAATTCCTTTTTTGACTCAATTTTTCTCAGTTGTGACTTGACTGGAGTTCTTTGAATAAAGCCAGTGACTTGATTTGATTTGCTTAATTAAATCCAGTGGCTTGACTTGACTTGCTCAAATGTAATCATTATAACTTAAAACTTGACTTGAAATTTAGAGGTCAGGACTTGAATCTTAATTGAAAATGACATATGTAGGACTTAGCCCCATCTCTGAGTAACAACATAATGTAGAATGTATTTAATTTAGTAAAGCTGAAACAAATAAAGTCTCAATATACTGTAGATTCCGGAATATAAGCCGAAAATTTCGTCCTAGATTTTTGGCTTGGAGTTTGGGGGTCGGCTTATACAACGAGTATCGTTTCAGATTCGAGATTTCCAGCGCGATGCCGATGAATACGGAAGTAATTAATGATGAAACCACAGCGCCATCTTTCAGATGAAGAAGTAACTTTGCATGCCAGTACTTTAAATTAAATAAAGAATTTATTCAAAAAAGTGTTTTAGTTGTTGATTTTATTAATAAAATTTATAATAAATTATCGGGAAGTTTAAAATAAAAATTTTTATTTTGATTTATGACCAACATCTTGTGTTACGACCCGAATGCGGTCACGTGTATCTGCTTGCGCGATTGTAAACAAACAACCGAGAACGTTAGTAAGCGTCAGTCGGAGCCCAGATACATGTGTTTGTGGATGTAATTTCGGTCATTGCAGTGATTTACCTATATATATTGTGACGTACTGTAATTAATGTTTCCTGTTTAGGGAAGGCTCCGCATTTTATTAACTACATAGAAAGAAAGAAGGTGCGTGCGCAGGGGGAGGGAGAAGACAGGAAGGAAGGGGGTGTGGGGGAGGTGTGTTTTGGGGGACCCTTAAAAAAAAGAAGAAGAACACAGCAGGTTGGGGGAAGTTTTTTATGGCTGTTCTGCCCAGTTCTTGTATAATAAACTCAGCATTTTTGGAGCACCACGTTTTCCATTACTTATATTGTGTCTCGCTGTCCTTAGTCGCTACAATATACGAGCACTAAGACCATGCAAGCAAGACACATAATTCCTAAGGAAGGAAGAGAGGTAACGAAGGTAAAGAAAGAGATCACAATCGAAACGAAGATGAAAATTGTGTGGAAATATGAGAGTGCTGTTCGTGTGACCGATCTCGCTAATATGTACAGCATGTCGAAATTCACCATCTCGACAATTTTACAAAGAAAAGATTTGCATAAGGAGGCTCCTTCTAAACAATAATTACCTTCTGTTTCATTCTCCTCCTCCTCCCTTCCTGCAGCCCAAAGATGTCAAATTAAATGGCGAGTACAGTATGAAATTGTTGTTTCTAGAATATAATAGAATGCCTTTTATTGTCACTATACACATGTACAATGAGATTAAAAGCAGATCCTTCAGTGCAGACATATGTGTAGAACACAACAAGTAAATAAACAAATGGTGTGAAAAGATTTAAAGAAGTTGCAAAAAAAAAGTTCTGTATAGGGCTTGTATGGTTGTTTCTTTAGCCTTAGCATAACGCCGGATCTGCGGCCCCACTTCTGCTTTCTTTCCCTCCTCTGTCTGCGTCATCTCCTAGACCCGACAACAATCCACGGAGAGCCCGCTGGTCTCACTATGTTGTCTGGGATGTTGTGCGTGTGATGAAAAACACTCGAAACAGATGTCTGGCTCTGGACACCGATGTCTATAAGGTTCTGACGGGTGTAGCGGATGTTCACCGAACCGATCGTGCACAAACAAGCAAAAAAAAAAAAAGTACAAAAACAACAAAAAGTGTACTGAAAAGGAGAGCCCTGAGCCGCTGCGCCATGCGCGCCGCCATGCTCCTAGCTTAATCTAGCCTACTTCTGGTAGGCTAGGCACTTTTTATAACTTTTTGCTTAGTACATTAGAAAAATTATTGGTGTTTTGGTAAATTATGCACATTATGCAACCCTTTTTTATTATGAAAAGGTTAAGTAAGTGTTGCAGTGGGAGGTTCAGAACGCATTATGGGTATTTTCATTATTTCTTATGGGAAAAAAGTTGGTTATAAGTCAAGACTATGAGTTACAACCAGCCCTCGCAAACTAATTAAATTCGTAAGTCAAGGGTCCGCTGTATTGCGTATTTAAGTTAATCAAATTTATAACGAGTCTCCAGAAATCCACCCGCCGATGTACCGTATTTGCGTATATAGTTTCAACACAAAGGTTTCATTTTACCAAACTTCTCCGCAATCACTTCCTGGTTTCCATCAAAAATGCTGGCAGTCTCAAATTCTCGCCGATAAACATGATAAATATACCTGAAGAGACACTTTTAAGGAAATTTAGAAAATTTTGCTTGGAGAAGGGGGTCGGCTTAAATACCGGTCATCAGCAAATACATGTAATTTTAATAGGTAGAAAAGGGGGTCGGCTTATATACCGAGTCGGCTTATATTCCAGGATCTATGGTATACCTAAAATTTAATTACAAGAGTAATAACAACTTACTCTCAATTATCCAATCTATCACAAACACACTTGAACATATTCACCAAATTATTATAGAATGCTTCTAAAGTAAATATGTTAAATTCATTCCTTTGATAGCTTGTTGGCAAAGATGAATAGATAAATTGTTGAAGGTACAAGTGATCTCTTCCATAGTGTTATTTTTTATTCTGCATTGCTCTAATCTATTGCTTGTTAGACTGATAGAATGGATATAGAGAAGAAGATGAGTAGGATGATTAAAGATTTGAATATTATTTGTAGAGCAATTTAAATGTATATCTTGAAGTTGTTAATCAATCTCAGTCACTGTTTTTCCTGAATTAATTATGCATTGTATATTAAGTTTATCTTGAGCAAATGTTTCCAAAAACACAGATTAGACAGATGGACAGTGTACACTGCAAAGAGAGGCATAGAAAATTTGCAGAATATCGCAGGTGACATTGGCTGCATTCAGGTTATTTAAGAAAAACAGCCTTTGCTGCAATAAATTTGTACATGTGAAATATAACTAATAAATATATAGATATCTTGCAACAGCAGAATACTTCATTTATTTAATGTTAACATTAATGGAAACCAGCTGTCCAATTCAAGTCTTAGGCTTTGTATTTACAAAAAAACCCTTAACTTACTTCATTTCATCCTGCAATTGATTTGTGTGTGTGAGCGTGTGTGTGTTTTCTTTTAATTCCCATACCTAGCCTTGCTGTTCCTTGGACAACATGATTTGTTTTTTAATAGTGTTCAATCTAAAGTCCAGGCTGTTGTGCATGACAGAGAGCAAGGGGCTTGAATTTCCGTATAAACTCATCTCACTGGAGTGCAAGGTTGTGGCAAACAATTTAGAAAGAGTGGGTACAAGCAGCGCTGATACAGCAAAGCACTTCCACTCTTCCTCTAGAAATGTCACGTTAATTTATCACAAATATGGCTCTATAAAGAGTATGTTCTTTCTTATGGGAATGCTGCTGGTGCTTCTAACATTGTTGACTGATTTGTATCTTGTAGGGTAACATCGGTGAACGAGGATCTGAAGGCATCAAAGGTGAAAAGGTAGCGCAACATATTTTTGAATCTCTACATGAATTTTTTCATTGGAATAATTTAACATCCTGAGCATTACCAAAAGGTGGAAAATGAGTTATTTAAAAAGATTAAAAATGATGGCTAAGCATGTATTCAGTTTACTTTGTAAAGTGAGTTTTTTAGAAGTCTGCATGTAATACTGTTAAAGATTGATTTTTCATATTCAGCTCTTCTTTTGTTTAATATTTAATAAAAATATCAAGTATACAGTAGTTTAACAATAATGTGTGAGATTACTTTGTAAAGCCTACAAATCATACAAATCATTTTTCGATTATTTGTCTGCATAGACTTCACATAACCTTAGATATATTGGTTAAACCTGATCACTGCCTAAAGTTTCAATTAAAGGGCAAAAATTTCAACTAAATCTTTTTATTGAGAAATGGTATTTAAAACAACCATCAACAGGAATGGTGAAAATAATTTAAGTAAACTGGAAGGCATTCTACAGATGTTTAACTGGTTTTACTTTAGTATTGTACAATACATAAGGCTCCCCACAAGGACAAGGTGTGTCATTTAGAGACAGAAGTTATAAATCCCAGAAGAAAAGCCCAGTGTCCCATTCACAATTAATCCCACCGGTATAATTTTTATTAATGCTTTATAATAACATTTTATATTACACTTAACACCTTACACTCATAAAACAATGCATGAAAGGAGTGAAACAAATGCATAAAATGTGTATATGTGATTTACAGATTCTGTAACCTGATATTCCATATACTGTTTTCTTTATGGACATAAACTATATATATTTATTTTTTTACTTTTTAAATTTTGGCAGTGAAAAACTATTGTGTTTATCATAGCTTTTTTGTGTAAAATAAGGAGAATATATTAAAAGATTAATTTGAAGTGAATTCTTTTAAAGACCAACTTAAGAATATTTGTTAGACAAAATGCCCAGTGAAAGCTGGACGGTCTCTTGGTCTGGAATCGCTACAGATTTTGTATTTTTTTTTTTTTCCCAGCTTCTTTTTTTTTTTTACTTTTTTTCTGTCCACCCTGACCAACTGAGCTTATAATCAGACCATCATTTAGAGATTAAAAAAAATCCATATTTTTAGGACTCTATTTCCCTTAATTAAATATCTATCTTATGTAAGTGTGCATTATTTATTTTTGTATACTATTTATGCATCATTTTTCTTACCTAATTTTAATTTGTTTACCTTTGCATATAATCATTTCTTTGACTTCTTGTAAACACTTTGAGCTAGATCCTTTGTGTGAAAATAAAAATTGTTATTGATTGTTTCATGTCTTTATATGTTGTGTAACTTATATACAAACATGCATACTTGCAATTACATCTCTTGTTTAAAATAAAAAAAAAAAAACAGAAACTGCAAACACTTGCATCAATTTTGAATTTTGGCCATTCACGTTTACCTCACATTTGCAGGGAGAATCCTGTGGGTTATGTCCAACACCTTCTCCTGAAGAAGGACGTGCCCAGACCTTTATCCAGCTGCCTGGTCAAATAGGGGAGAAAGGTGAGCCAGGAAAACCAGGCATTGGACAGCCTGGTAAACAGGTAAATGATGCAGCTACTATATGCCTAAGTACATATGTTTACTTCTTTTTACTCTTACTACTTTTCCTGTTATGTCCAAATGATGACATGCTTATGAATTGTTTCTCTTGTTCTTTCCTCAAACAGGGAATACATGGAGCTCCTGGTGTAAAGGGAGATAAGGTAGGCAACACTGGATACAATTTAACACTTTCTTTATGCTGTGCTTCCATGGCAAAAATAAAAAATATATTGTAGTGATGGCTACCATTTTCAGTTAACAAGCTCATGCTACTATTTATTTTAACAACTATTTTAAAAGATTGGGGTGTGTTACCAAGCCATCCTCAAGCTCAGAAAGAAAGCAAAGGAAGAAAGGAATCACATAAAAGGTCAGGGATTACATGCAGAACTTCTAGATTTACTCCTGTGCCTCTGTGCCTCGGAGTCCAAACTCACATTTGAAGTTGAAGGTTATCCCCAAATAGCAACTCCACCATAATATGTATAATGGGGATGTACCTAACATAACAGACCTCTCAGCCACCTATTCAACCGGTGTAATAAAAAGTAAACTTAGTCCTCCATTGCAGTTCTTCCTCTTTTGTGCCCTTTGAATAATTACTCCATAATGCTTACTGTAACTGAATGACAACAGTTACTGAAGGTACTCTGTCCATTTAATGGAAACGACTGTATATATCTTTCCAATCAGAAAGACATACAGTACACTGTCCAAATAATGACAACAGAGTTAAAGAAAAGGTTTCCTGTTTTTCAGAAATCAAAAACTTTCCCACTTCAAAGTGGATATAAGTTTTAAAGGATAAGTTTGGTATTTTTCAAGTCAATGTCATTTCTTGACAACCATGTCATATATGTATTTGCCACATGAAATTGTGTTATAAAGTTAAAAGTTTTCTATAAATTTAAAAAAATACATAACCAGCCCTGATAGTTTATAATGAACCCTATGGGGCTCCAACAGAAAATAAAAGCTTAAAAACTTACCAAGTACATTCTCTTTGAGTTTTGATAAAAGGAACATTCCTTCTGTGTTTGTGATACACAAAAGGGATTGCAAAATAATCATTTTACTGCATAATGCCAGTAGTATTTTTCTTGAGGTAATTATATGTTTTCTGTTGAGTAAGTTCACACATAAATACAGAAATAAATAAAAACAAAACCAACCGTCTAGCATGTGAGAAGAAACCACAGAAGGGAGTGAAAGGTTATTCTGGAACAATATAAGTCCTGAGGTTGCGCACACAGCTGATATTATTTTGAAATAGCTAAATCTCATAATATTAGTGTTTTTTGTTTAAAAATGATATACATGTATAAGCTATTTTATAGTGTGTTGTGTAATTGCAAGACAGCATTCTATAAATGACAACTGCTTTGGCTTGAAAAATGGACGTATTTGGTTAATTTTATCCTTTGTGCCCAGTGCCCCATAGGGAACAGTGTAAAATGCCAGGAAAGGCTAAATATTTTTTTAATTTTATACAGTATTTTAACATTATAACACAGTTTTTGTGGCAAATGTAAATATACTTTGTTTGTGAAGAAATAACTTTGACTTGAAAAATGCCAAACTTATACTTGAGGACAGACCTCAGTTTAAACTGCAAGGACATGGATGTAATTTTTTCCAGATTAAAAAAAATCACTTAAGAACAAATTAATATATACCATGATTGTGAAGTTGAGTTTGACCTAAAACATTAAACTTTAAATCTCAATTGGTGGTGGAGATTTACAATTGAATTATACAATTGTAAAATGATACACCTTGACACGTCAAAAAGGTTTGGGTCAGCAACCTTTATACTTAAATAAAGGCTGCAACAAGTGAAAATTGAAGGTACAGTATTGTACAGTTTGAGTCCACAACAGAACTGATTCACAGAAGGAAGTTGGCTGGGTTTTTAAGGCAAGGCAGTGGAAGTGATGTCATCAGGTCCAGAACTGGAAGTGACCTCATTGGGCCTGGAACCAGAAGTGACGTGTTTGGTCTGCAGGGATAAAAGAGAAAGGGTTACTCTACCCCGCCACCCCCTGGCCTGGTGTGGAATTACCTTCCTTTGGTCCTTCCAGCTGCCTCCAATGCTCACATGTGTGACAACATCTGCATTATTCGTTTTAAATTAGTCTCGTGTTCTATGAAGCTCCTGGTCACCAAATTTAAATCACTACTAAAGTCCTCAGATATTAAAAGGTGTTTTTTAGAATGACTAACAAGCACATCATGATGCTCAATAGGCTTATTGGATTGGAGAGAGTTTAACATCTGAAGTAGGTGTTTAAATAAAACTTGCTCAAAACATTTCACGGGAATTGAGAAGCCACACAAACTGAGAGATTTATCAAATATCAGAATATCATGGTTAGATTTAAGTAAACTATTGCCACCACTTTTAGCATCACTTATAAATCTATGTGTTGAATTTTATTAATTTTCACCAAGCTGTTCTTAATATGTGTGTGATTCTTTACTAGATCTGCTGGTCCAACTTAGTGTGTGATGTTGAGCAAGCCATGTAATCTTCCTGTGCTCTTATTATATAAGAATATGTACAGTAGCTCTAAACTCTGGATCATTTTTCAAGAGTAATCAGTTTCCAATACCAACACCAGTAAAAAAAATGTAATTATAAAATAACAGAAGCAAACATGATCTGGCTTGATTAGATGAAATCATTTGCCAAAGCAGCTTCCACTAAAGATTCTACTTCTGTTTTCTTTAAATACTGTATGCAATTACTTCCCCAACACTTTTTGTTTTGAAAAAAATTTACCAATTTATTAGGGAGAACAGGGATTCCAGGGTGATTCAGGAACTCCAGGAATGATTGGGGCACCCGGATATCCTGGAGAGCCAGGAACACAAGGCTTCCCTGGGCTGAAGGGAGAAAAGGTAAGTGATAACATACAGCATCTTGATGTTTGAATTAAAGTACAGCTGAAAAGGTGATTTAACTTGGCTTTTGTGTAGGGGGATTCATGTGAAGTATGCACACCTCTTCCAGAAGAATTAAAGAGTACCATTCCAGTCTCAGGAAAGAAAGGAGAGAGAGGGGAACCAGGACCCCCTGGAATGGGTATTGCTGGAAAGCATGTAAGTGTTGACTTTATAGTGAAAGAAAATCATAAATGCTGCTAGTTGTCAAGTTTGCCATTAGTCCATTTAAAATATATTATTTGTTTTGTTGTCATTTACATGTACAGTGAGTGGCAGTTTCAGTTTGAAGTTGAAATTGATTTACCGTGTGCCCCCATCTTTCTGATACATTAGTGACATCTCTCTTAACACACTTCCCTAACCACCAATGCCATTGACATTTATTAGGCTTCATTTATCCCCAGCTGTTCACTCTTGTAATTGACCATTTTCAGCAATATGTGCAAATAGATAATGCCTGTGGTAATGGATGTTTTCCTTGGAGCATACCTGAAAGGAGTCTTAATTCCTTTATAACTCGATTATTTAATAATTTTACCTTTATACTTTGATATGGACCCACAGATTGCTGTCCCATTTTAAAACTCATCCACCCATTTTCAAGCCCACCAAGTCCATTTCAGAATTCGTGGGGGACAAATCCTATTCCAGCAAACTGGTGGAAATTTAACGTAAACACAAGGAATTGTCCAAAATCTATACAGGCAGAACCTAAGTCTGGATTCAAACACAGGTTTCTGGAGTTGGAGAATAGCACTCATATAGACACCCTGCAGTCCTATTATGGTTCATTTCCTTATCTTGCTATTTCAGGGAAAACCAGGACTTCCAGGAATTCAAGGACCAGCTGGTCCAAAAGGCAGTCAGGTGAGTATAGAACTTACGTGGCATTGGGTGAGCATAAAATGCCCTGGCATGTTTTTTTCAAAAGTCTGCTTTTTTTCAGGGCAAACCAGGAGCTCCAGGGGTTGGTCAGATCGGACCAAAGGTAAGCATAGAGTATAAAACCCTAGAGAGATGTGGTGTGTTGACAGACAGTGTGAGTCACCTGCATGTTTTATTTACAAAAGCATATTTCTTTGTTCATTTTTCTTAGGGAGAAGTTGGAGAAAAGGGGTCTCCTGGAGAGCCGGTGAGTTGTGGCTCTAGTTTCCTAGGCTCTAGGAAGAAGTGCAAAACTAGTAATAATATTTGACAATTGATTGTGTGTTCCTCTAGAACTAAGCAATTTTTCTTCTGTGACTTTATTGTTGGGTCTTTGATTGCATCTTGCAATTGTTTGTTGAAGACATAAAGAGTTCACTGCTCTCAGCATGTTTTAAGTGAATATTTTGGGAAATCAATAAATGTAGATATGTAGATGCAGTAAGCACTTTATGACTTAAACTATTTTAGATTACCAATATAAATATATATTTTTATATTGCTTAAAGGTATTTCATTACTGAAGTGTAAAG
>JANRMT010062848.1:3994282-4038857 GCA_026402145.1 Polypterus bichir lapradei
TTATTTTCAAAATGTTTCCTTTTGTTTCTCTTTCCTTCTTTAACACACTACTTCTCCGCTGCCAAGCGCGGTTATTTTGCTATATATATATATATAGATATATATATATATATAGATATGGGAACAACACTCATATCAATGACAAAACAATTACATTAACAATCATGTTACGTTATTTTTTAAATTTTTCCTTTTCTTTTTCATACCTTCTTTAACACACTACTTCTCCGCTGCGAAGCGCGGGTATTCTGCTAGTATATACATATACATATAAATATATATACTGTATATACACATATATATATAGAAATCTACATATATATTTACATATATATATTAGGGGTGGGACTCGATTAAAAAAATTAATCCAATTAATTAGAGGCTGTGTAATAATTAATCTTGATTAATCGTATGTTATCGCACACGTAAATTTGCCCCAAATCGCAAATGTGTTTTTTTAATTTAAAAGGGTTTTAGTGGGCGACAGAATCAAATAATAGACATGGACATGAATATTGTAAACTCAAGCTGTTTTAATTTCTGAAAAAAAAATGCTTTTAAACTGCATTTGAATTCAAAACAGAAACAAAAATATCATCCCTGGTTAAAATTGGGCAGACTTAAAAATAAAGTGGTAGTTTAAGTACTTTAAGTACTTTTTCAGAATGGTATTGTCTTTAAATAATAATTTTCAAAATTTCAACATAAAGTGCAGTTTTTCTTCTTAAAAAAATAAGTCAGAAACATAAAAGGTAATTTGACCAACTTAATCTTTAAACTCTGAGTAACCTTAGCCAAAATTATTTTGTACATTAAGCTAAAACAGTGTGATCATTGAACATTTTGTAATTAGATGTAATTAGAATTACTAACGGTCACGGAAGTCCAATGATCCCCAGTAAGAGCCACAAAGTCCGCTTTCTGTAATGCATCTAATTTTGCTTGCTTTTCAGTGTGCACAAAACCATGCTTTTATCAAGGCTTCGCTCGGGTAGTTTTTTGAAATGAAATTTTCCTCCGATCAGGCGTAGGAACGAGCTTCATTCCGAGTGTAACAATTTTGTAGCTGTGATGTGTGCATCAGTGTAATCGATGTACCAGGAAATCATGCATTGACAAAAGTTCCCCTTTGCTTGGAATTGAAAGTGTGATTAAATGCGTTATTTTTTGTTATGGAGTACATGCATCGAAGCTTCTCAGCTGTGCTTGTGCTAAGAAAAGGAAAGATTTTAAAAATAACGTAACATGATTCTGCATTAACCGCATATTTTTTCATACGTCTCAAACCAAGGAGATGCGAGGTTAAAATGAACCGAGAAGCACGCGTACATACTCAGTACATCCCCTCTCGGGAATCGAACCTCGGATGTAGGCGATAGAGGTGAAGCCTCTACAATTGCGCCACGGTGTGTGGCTTATCTATTTGAGAGTAAGTAGATCGGGATATATATATATATATATATATATATATTCGCAGCGGAGACGTAGTGTATTAAAGAAGCTATGAAAAAGAAAAGGGAACATTTTAAAAATAACGTAACATGATTGTCAATATACAGTAATTGTTTTGTCAGTGTTATTGAGTGTTGCTGTCATCAAGGATTCGATTATCATTATTTGTTTCAATCAGGGTCGTATTTGTACAAGTTACATTCCGTGTTTGTCAATCGTTGTAAAGATAAGAGGTTTCATTTATCGATTCGTTTCTTACTGCATCAATAAATAGCTCGTCTTCCTCTTTATCTGAGATGTGACACACTGCATGCATGGGTTTTTTTTTACACTGTCTTCCTTTAGCGGGACATTCACTTTTTGCACCGTGTGCTTTGTTTCTGCAGTAGCTGCAGTTATGAATATGCTTGTATGTATCAGACGCTTCATATTTTTTTGCTTCCTTCTCAATTTTGTAATTCGGTTTTTGTTCAGCGCTCTTTGGAACTGTTGCTTTTTGTCTGTGCACTGCGTCAGTTCACGTGAGCCGCTCGGTGTACATGCATCGAAGTTTCCTAGCTGTGCTGGTGCCATGTCGTGCTATGTCCATGGCTGTATCTAATGTTACCGAAGTCCCGACACTTAAAACTTTCTCTCGCAGTTTCGCTTAGTTTGTGCCAAACACCACCCTGACTATCTCATCTTCCTCTGCATAAGCACAGTCGTTCACCCATGAATATTTAGTGGCAGTGTTTCTATTGGATTGCCGCTGACGGACGGCCTTATATGGGCAGGCACTAAATTACAAACGGCAGCGGCAGCCTGTCTATGAACTTAATTTAAAGTTTAGGTTTACATCGTGCTTTGTTTCTGAAGTAGCAGAAATCATGAATATGGTTGTATATGTCACTCGCTCGCTTCTTATTGTTTCGCTGCCTTCTCAATTATATAATGCATGTTTTCTTGAGCGCTTTTTGGGGCTCTTCCTGGTTTTATACGTACTGCGTGATTACGTGAGAGGCGTGATGATGTCACATGAAACTCCGCCCCCACGGCTTTCAAGCTCATCTCCATTACAGTAAATGGAGAAAAACAGCTTCCAGTTATGACCATTACGCGTAGAATTTCGAAATGAAACCTGCCCAACTTTTGTAAGGAAGCTGTAAGGAATGAACCTGCCAAATTTCAGCCTTCCACCTACACGGGAAGTTGGAGAATTAGTGATGAGTCAGTGAGTGAGTGAGGGCTTTGCCTTTTATTAGTATAGATATATATATATACATATATATATACATATATATATATATTATATATATATACACTAGGGGGCTTTGCCCCCTGCCAGCACTACGTGCCATTGTGAAGAGGGGGGCTGAACACACTCTAAGGAGACACCGCCGCTCCTCCGAAACCCCTCTTAAATGGTAATACAATGGGGAAACAAATAACAGTTGTTTTTTTTTTACCTCTTCTTTGCTCGATCAGCTGCTGGCTTGCTTTCGTGCCGCGTGATCTACATTTTTTGCGACCCTTTGGATGTTTATTGCAGAACATGAAAGTGTCTCTCTGTCTCTCTTCCAAAGATCACATCTCGTTGCAAGATTTTTTTTTTTATAATAGATATATTTATGCACATACTGCATTATAACATAGAGTATGATAAATTCAAACTGAGGAAAGCCAGGATCAATGGAATTAGATTTTTGACAGATTACAAAATGGCCAAGGAAAATCAAACCAATTTTATTTACTGCAGAGCAGTGGTATAAAGAATTTTTTTTAGATTTATGGATAACTTGTAAATTTGTTTTCAATTTTCAGCACTTAAATAGGCAACATAAATTTGTCTGCTAAAAAGTAAGTTTATATCTGCTACTTTAAGTGACTATCATGGGTGATTATGATGGATATCTCAAAGGTGAGATGTAGTGTAAATTGCAGATGCTATAATTCAAAGGGCATATAAGAACACTGGGTAGTTGGCTGCTAGAAGTGCCTCTTCAAGAAGACAGTAAGCACATGTGGGTGATGGCAATCAGCAGCGAGTACTCCTTGTGTACCTCTAGCTTTCATGAGAAATTCTAGTGCTCGAAAGTAGAGAAGCTGTATAAAATGACCAGAGATTTATGAGTTGTATTTGCAATAAACTTATTTACGCTGAATCCCCCAGCTCAAAAAAGATTAAACATTTTTGGTTAAAATGCAGTTAATGATCTTCATTTGGGCAAAGATGTATCACAAAGCCAAAATGTGAGGATGCACAAAAGACAAGAAAGGCCTGATTTTAGTTAGACAGCACTGTATTTCTTCATGGTCAATGACACTCAGAATATGGAGTGAACAGACAAATATGATATGTCACTGGCAAAAGACGCAAACTTAACCCGTTTCCTTTATTTTGATGTATATAAACAACACAGGCAATATAAGCAGTTCTAAAGCCTGATGCATGGTGAAGGTGAGATTTCGTAAAGATGGTGAAAAAAAAATAGTGAATGCAGTTTGCAGATTTCCTATTTTAAATTTGTTTTTAGTAGATTTGAAGATCTTTGCTATAAAGTGGCTTTTTTGTTCAATAATAGCTTAAAATATTTTAATTGAATCAAGTTTTCTTTGTTGTCAAAAATGTACTAAAACAGGTTTAGAGGATGGGCAAGATACAAACAGCAAACAGCATCTGTCATCTAGGCAGAATCATAATAAATACTGGACACTGTAACAGGCTACATTAAGGAAGTAACTGGAAGACAAAGTTTCAACCTGTTTGTGTGATGCAGTTGAAAGAAAAAAACATTTAAAATTTAGCTTTGTTATGATTTTTTTTGCCTTGCTTTGTTCTAGGGAGATAAAGGAGTCAAAGGTGACAAGGTAAGCATTTGCATTATTGTAAGTAAAATACCTTAAAAATATGCAAGTCTGCTGAAATAAAAGCCATGGACTCCCATCTCTTCAGAATTTATGTAAGTCTTGTGTCTGTACAACAATGTACTGGCACATTTCATAGAAGTCATTTGAACAAGAGCATAATAAGTCCAAATATACAACGCTTTTATCTAAATTTACTTATGCCCTTAATAATTAGAATTCATTAGATGCTATAGTATACATAGTTTTATGTTCATCAAAGAAAAGGCTTTTCTGAGCAGTTTAAATGAAGTCTTGGCAAAAGAAAGTAATTCTGTACGTTTTGCCCTGGATTGTAAGAGCCTGTTTATTGTTTTGCATTTTATTTATATTCATGTAATTTTTTGGGAAAGATGTTTATATTACATCGCAATAATTTTTCAGTGGGTTGCTTTTTTCTTTTAAAAATGAAGATATACTATGTAATGATGTGATTTTGACAAGCTTCACTGTTTACACCCACAGTCCCTTAATAATGGTTCCTTATTTCCCACTACACATTGTCTGTGTCTACAGCAAGTATTATTTCCCGCTGCAGGGCAGACATCACCATCACTTCCTATCCCTTTTCTCTGTAGTTGGCTGTCAGGAAAATTACAGGGTAGTTGTTCCAGAGCTATCAAATGTTCTGGCTAATGTATTCATATTTTACATATAATATTCAAGGCATCTTGAAACCTACGTCCCTGTTTTTGCCTTTAACCTTAATGTTATAGACATAGTCCTCTTTACAGAGTTGATGTTTTACCTTTGAATAAAAGGCTTGCTGCAGAAAAGGATGGCAGTTTTTGTTGAGGTAGCTTCTGTTAAATAGCAATACAGAATGTTGGAAAAAATGACAGTCTGGTAAATTTTCAGCTTGAAAAAGAGGTTAAAAACCAGGGAGGCAAAAATTTGCCCACATTATAATCTTGGTCTATAGCATTTAAAATATGTTCTCTGTTATAGAACCTGAACTAACTTAATGTATGGTACAGTAAATGAAATAAAACTGTCAGTTTTTATAGAAAATCAGCTTTTAGAAGAAAAAGGGAAAATGTGCCAATCATTGAGTTTTTAATTGAAAGTTGTGTACTAAGATCATGTGCTATATCCATGCACCTTGAAGGCTTTTTCAACTAGGCTGCCTGCTCATAAATGACACAGACAGCGTCAAGAACAATAGAAATCTTGTTTTTTTTTAACAGACGCAATTTTATATATAGCTGCAATATGGTATGGTAAAGTTATTTACTTCCTTAGTGCGCTAATATTTTTTTTTAACCCTCTTTAGGGAGAACCGGGAAACTGTGGCTGCCAACAGTCTCCACCTTGGGATGACTTAAAGCACACAGGAAATCCAGTAAGTTTAGCTGATATGTTCATAAGTTATAAAGGAATTTGATGTTGCAAACTTAATGCTCATTCCTACGAGATTTTAATTGTAAAGCAAAATTTCCAAAACCTATTCAGATTTCTGAACAACAATATTAACCCTTTAGTTGTGGAGTGAGTATGGTTTTAATCTACAAACTTACTGATTGTTAGTCCTATTTTACAAATTTTCAAAACAATTCTTTTGGCTGTCTTCAATACATTGAAAAGTTGTTGTGAAAGAACAAACACACAAATAAAGCATTACTAGTACATAAGAAAAAAACTGAGCAGTGTTTTGTTATTTGAGTAACCACACTGTATACCACAAGAAATATGGCAGCTGTTTCCACTTTACTGGTAAGCATCTTCACTTAGCTCATACTCTCATCTAGTCATTTTATTTCCTAGCCAGAGGTTACTATTTTTTATTGATCATTGTTTCCTACTGTGGACCTGTGGGGAGAGTTCCAGTTTTGCCATATAAATTAATTTGCTTTTTTTTTTACATGTCAGATAGTTGGGGGATCTCCAAATTGACTGAGAGAATGCTAGTAATCTAAAGAATTTATGTTTTCTTGAGTATGTCTTTCCAATTGAAATAGCTTCATATGTATTTTTTTTTTTGTTTTAAATTTCTTTTTCTTCAGGGAGCTCCTGGGACCCTGACCACTGGATTGTTATGGCCAGGACCACAGGTTTGCATTGTGTTGTATACTCATTGTCCTATCTTAAAGACACAAGTACCAGTTCTTTAAAAATATATTTTAAAATTTCAAGTATTGAATAACTTGCCTTTTATCCAATAAAATGTATATTTCAGGGACCCCCTGGTCCTCCTGGCCCACCTGGACCCCCTGGTCCTACAGGATCGACAGGTTTTCCAGGAAGGCAGGTAATAAAATGCAGTTAAATTTGAGAGGCAGCTCTCTGTTAAATCTGCCAGAGGTAACCTTAAAGAATATTTAGTTTTTAGTCTTTTTGTTTTAACAATATATAGCTGCATAAAAATTAAATATATTAAAAATATGAGGTACTCTTCTAATTCTAATTCTTATAATTATATTGTAGATACCCTGTCTGGAATCATTAGCAATGCTGAAAAATCACATTTTATGCCTAGACACACACTGTTTGCTTTTGATTGTGCATCAAGCATCGATAGTGTGGAAATTGCAGAGAGAGATTCTGCTGTATCCACAGTGAACTCTAGTGGCTATGTTTTAAAAATTTAAGTCTGAACCCTGCAACACAGCCATGCATATCATAAAGGCAGATGCCTTTCTAAAAAAATATCAGCTAGAAAAGGGAGTTTCACATCATCATGTGTTGAGTGTTTGCTTGCTTGCTTACTTGCATGTGGGCTTGTTTGTGGGTTTTTTTTTGCTCCTCCCATCTTTTTTCCTGGCCATTTAAGATGCTCTGATGTGAGAAGATCCATTTCTCCATCATTTTAGCAGTTCACTTTCCAGTAGCAAATACCATTCCTGTGTCCCTTTTTAATATTTCACTGAATTTCCCACACCTATTTGGCAGTACTTAAAATGCCTCAACCTTAATACTGTAAGTCTGTATCTGGCAATGTGCACAGTGACTTGTGGGATATAGTTACTTATGCCTAGAGTTTTAAATATGGTAAAGGGAGGTAGCAAAACAAGGAAATACAAATATCTAAGACAACATTGCTTTTTTGTTGGAATTGTTGGCTTATGTGTCTGTCATTCTTCATTTAAATTTCATTCTGCTGGTTTCATTTGTAAAGTTAATATATGAGTTGTGCAAAAGTCTTATCAGTGAAACTTTTCCCTTTCAGCTTTATGAACATTTCCTCCTTCAATTCCCATCCTTTTATCTCATCTCTCTTTGTTATATATTGTCTATAACTTACTTCCTCTTCATTCTGGCCCTATGCACTCATAAATTCCTGGTTCTAGGATAAGAATGAATCTTTCTTGAAATACAGTAATTTGAAAAAGACAGGTGTCAGGTCATAATCATTAAATCATAAGCTTCAAAATCAAGAATAGCATGAACAATGCCCAAAACAGTGTGGTGTTTAAATAGGCAATGTGGCCGTTGGAAACTCTACCCTGGACTGAGCATCTCATTTGCCTCTTCAGATGTACATAGTGTACACAATGGGCAGTAATGTGGAAAACCATCAAAAATAAGATCAAGAAAGAGATACACTACTGTTGCTTGTTCTACAGAGGTAGGAATTTTTGACCACATAGAACTGCCTGCATTCCTAAAAGCTGGTGCCACACAAATTGCCTTTCCACCATCACTTATGCTTGGAAAGCTACACAGATTGACTACATCCAGTTTATCAGTAGTTCAGAAATTAGGTCCCAACATTGTTTGATCTACGATACCCCTAATATTTGGAGCTGTAGATGCCAATTAAAACTAGTGATACTCCTGTACATCATCTTATATGGTTTACTATCATTTGAACAGGAGAGGAAGTGGGGAACTTGTGGTGCAAGGACTCCAGTAACATTTCTGAAGATATCTAACAAATCTGCTCTTGTATTTGCTTTTCTTATATGTTATTGTCTAGTCTCAGTTGCTAGAGTTTTATACTCTGAAGTGTGGCTTTTTGTACCTTGTTGGGTTGTCTTAGATATTCCATCTGTTTTTTTCTTTCCATCCATATTCAATATGGAGTGGCTCTTGTTTTAACAAATGTTGCTGCTGGCTCTTTAACTTGGCATGGTGCTGTGTGATGGTCCTTCTGATGTTCTTGGAACTGGTTGATTCAGTCATAAGGAAAAAATGTGGAGATAAGAATCAGATTTCTTTTAAAAACGTATTGAACTCTAGTTCCTTTTTTTAGGGTTTTCCTGGAAGTGATGGCTTACCCGGGCTGCCAGGCCCACCAGGAGATTTAGTAAGTAACCAGTTCAAGAAAGATGTTGGAGTCAGAGATGTTTGTGTACTGATTGGGTAGAAAGACATGTGTTGGTATGTAGGATGACAAGGCAGGAGCTGACTTGGTATATGTAAGAGGTTTGTGGAGAAACAGGCCAGATATTAGTTTTGGAGAAAAAAAGGTTTGTGTGTCAAGAAGACTGCTGGCTGTGTGGAAATTCTTCTAGCAATTGATACAGTGAGTAATGCTCTGTGTTTTACTGTGCAAGCCTGGAGTGGTGGAGTGATGAAAACAGTTGAAGATTATTCATTTGAAATATTCTAAGCTCCTGAGAGCTATAAGGCAGTAGTACTGAACACTGTGCCACCATAATATCCTGGCTATTCAAAATAATAAATATAAAAATACAAATTAAGGTATAAAATTAGGTGTAATTTATATAAAGGTCAGTTTTTTCTTTTTATAAGCTATAATTACCTGGCTGTGGAAGTAAGAGGAAGGCTTTTTTTTCAGAAGCAGAAGCATTTCTAAATTGTCTGAAGGGCCAAACATTTCTCACAATTAGTCACAATCCATATTGTAAGTAGCCAAAGTTATAATTTGCCATATTCTTCATTGAGCTAATTTAATCCAATCCGGGACCATGCTTATTGGGTCTAGAGCCTACCCCAAAAACATAAGGTACGGAAAACATCCCTAGACTGATTGAGAGTCCATTACAGGGAAAACTCTCGTTCCCAGACATCAGAGTCCATTTGGAGCTATCAATGAACCTAAATCAACATGTTTTTGGGGATGTGGGAGAAAAAAACATACAGACACAGGAAGATAATGCAAACTCCACGCAGAGAATTACTGGGTGTGGAATTCCAATCCAGGATAGTGGATCGATGAAGAAACAGTGGTAACCACTGTCCTTTTGTGCCGCCCATATTAATTTTGTGAGATTTTTAATCTATTTAATAATCAGAGTTAAAAAAAATAATTTTTCATCTTAAGTAAAACATGTGGTCATATGAAGGTATGTCTTCATGATCTTGTAAAGCAGGGGGTCACTACATTGTTTATTTAACATTTTATGCATAACTCTAAATATATTTTTACATTTACCTAGGATACATTAGGATCAGGCTTTAGTACATCTGCATCCTTGTTTGCACTGACAGAAAATACCAATTTTTGTTCACATTTACTACAGTATTTGCACCTCACCAAGCAACATATGTCAGTCAGCAACACATGACGTTTCTGTTATGTCATGTGATTACATCTTTGCCTTAGGGTGTCCCATTTGTGATTGTATTGCCATACTGCTCCTAGATAGTCCTTGAAGCTCCATTTTGTTGTATCCATGCTAGGCTGGTGCATCACTAAGCTGAAAAATATTACTCTCATACACTGCAGGAAATAAATAATTGTAATTACTAGTAAATTATGTATGGTTTTCTGCAATAATAGTTTATGACCATGAGGATTAGTAGCTGGAAAGATAAAAACTGAAGAAAATTAATATTTGCTTTTGTTGCCCATTTACAAAGTCAAGTTGCATCTAAAAGGTTAGGACATGTGATCAACCTACCTGGCAACTCTAAGTTCTGTGCTCAGCTAAGGTTTGTGTGTTTAGGACACATTTTAATCATGCCACTGATTACTGACTTTATAATATGGTATGCACAATAATTAACTAAAAACTAATACTAAATAAAGTTTTAAAAAAAAGTGCTACATATGATCTGTGTTACTTTAACTTAAATTGGCCATGTTATTGATTACTATTTGCCTCAGACTTTTCAAAGTCCACATCAATAACAAGTAAACTTCTAGTAGCACCCTCAACAATGTATTGTCACAGGGGATAATACTTCCAATAATGTGTAAAGCACAGCTTAATCAGAATACACCTGCACCTACACTGTAGGTCCTTTTAATTTGTACAAAGACAATTACAAAATAATTATGCCTTTTATATGTCACTTTAGGTATAGCATGCAATGTATTTTTATTCTTGATATGTAGGCAGGTTAATGACTTTGTTGGAGTCACACAATGATGTAGATGTGTGAATTAAATCTGAGCATATTCGCGTCCATCCCTTTAACTAAAGTAGGCTGGCCATGTTCTGCCTATTTCAGTTTTACTGTAGCGTCATCCATCCATCATCCACTTTCAAGCTACATTTCCGGATATGAGCTTCATGTTCATCTCTGACTTTGGTGTCTCAGTCTTTATATGTAGTGTTCACATTTGACTTACTATTACATAGCATAACTCACAACCTGTATTCTGCAATTGAGCGGCAGATATATAGTATGTGATAAGTGAATTCACATTTAGAAAATGTAGTCCTTGCCAAAACTCCACACAGACTCAAAAAGTGTGTACATGCTTCATACTGATATTAATTTTAATAGGAATCAAAACTCAGATTTTTGGAGTTATAATGCAGCAGAGATAACCACTGTGTCACTATCAAATCTAGGAGTTGTTTTGTTTTTTTGTTTTTTTTACCTTGAGCTCATCACAGATTCTGCAATGCTGAAACAGAAAACTCAAGTAAAAAAAAAAAAACGAGTTAATTGGAGCTGTATTCTGTCTATTGTGCCGACATCCAGACTTCTATACAATAGATATTGAAATATCTGAAGTAATATTTTTTGCCTTCTGAAGCACAATGTGAAATGGGGTGTACTATCCATGCCACCTTGACTTCAACATTAATGTATTATATTTCTAGCAGACTGCTGTCATTTGGACCCTGCTCCAGGGGTCAGTACAAGGATAGGGCCCAGAAATTACCAGAGTTGTTAAAAAACCTTTATTATATAAGTTACAGCTATTTCATTTTAGTCACTGAGATATAATGCACTTGTTCCAATGCGTCATCCATTTTTGGAAACCTTTCCTGTTCTTATCCTTTTTACTGTGTCTAGAGCCTCCAGTGTTTTTTTTTACCTTGATTTCTGATACAGTAGCACATCATCTTCCCATCAGTCTCAGTTTTAACTTTGGGAAAAGAAAGTCACAGGAAACAAGATCTTTTGAATTTAGGGGGTGCATTGTTTTTGGTCAAAAACTCTTTGACTGACAGCACAGTGTGTGCTGGTGTGTTGTCTTTGACATTGAAGACTGCAGGCATACAATATCTAGTGGCATAGTCGATGACTACACTATACACTCTTAAAAATAAAAGAACTAGACTGGTTCTTTTGAGCGATGCCATAGGGTAACCATTTTTGGTTCCCAAAAGACCCAACCACATGAAAGTTCCAGGAAGAGCCTATATTAACTTAGATCTGTAACAGGCTCCATTCACTAAATAATAGATAATAGCTACATACAAAAACACAAGGTAAGTCCAGGTTTTTTTAATTTGTTAGTGTTCTGCTAGGTTGACTCACATACATTAAAGATTGCAGCTCTTTTTTCCCCATATATTAGAAAGTTTTTCAAACTACAAAGAATCAACTTCATATGCAAAGAACCTTTCCCACAATTAAATGGTGCTTTGTCAAGCAATAGTTCTATTTGGAACCACAGACCCAGTAAGGAACCATAAAATGCCATTAAAGATCCATTATTTTAAAGTGTGTACTTCTGTGCTTATTGAAGGATTCTGGGAATTTTTGGGTCTCCTTTCATATGTGGGGTTTTTCTAGATTTAAGGTTTATTGTAGTTATCATAAGTAAATATTATCTAATGTTAGCCCATGGGCATGCATAATTTCTACTACTACTTCTATTTGCTTCTTTTTGAAAGGATCAGGAAGTAAGAGGTAATGTCATATGTAGTCAATATTTTGAGTTTGCCAGCAGGGCCTTAGTCCATCATGTCTGAAAGGTCTGTACAGACCATGTGATTCCTTGACAAGTACTCGGAATATAATAATAATATTTCTAGTTATACATTTTATTTATATAGCGCCTTTCACATGCCCAATATCACTTAGTGTCACCCATAGACTAACTTTGTGAATTACCATACAGTTGACGTTGGCTTCAAAAAGGTTTCTTCTGTCATCGGCACTCATTTCCGTGGCTTTCCAGGCTTTTTCATTGTGCTTCTGGCACAGTGTGTCTCCTTTGTTCTGAAATTAAGACTACAGAGAGACTATTTTATGACCTGTATATCACTGTGCTTAGAGTGCAATCTTTCCTTTTATATTTTGGTTGGACATGTCACCGTCACAATAACTGAAATCAGAGCTGAAGAATTTATATTAATTAATATGACATTGTGATATGTGAGTCCTATTGTTTGATACCCATACAGCATATACATTTACCTTAGTATGGAAAAAAAGTATTACATATTTGATATTTCAGAATGCAAAGTATTAAATGCTACTTATGCAGATAATATGGGCTTAACGGAGGCAGAGACTATCTAAATAAAAACCAGAAGCTGACATTTTTCAGCAAGCTGAAATGTATGTGTTTATATACAGGAGAGGTGGGTGGTCAACTGCCTGCTCATAAGAAATACAGAAAGAGAGTATAAACAAGTGTTAATCAGATTAGCAAATGATATCTGAAGAAATATATTCACACATAATTTATAAGATTAAAAAAAGTAACCTGCACCAACATTATATAAGGTTGTATAAATCATAATGCATGCATTCTTTTTTACTGCCATTTTTTCCTTTTCTTTGTGTCTATGACATTTCAATATAGCTGCAATTCATAAAGAACGTACCCTTAGATATGGACACAGAGGAACAAAATAATTAATAGTGATATATTTGTAATTATGTTTACTACACACCTGACATTATTCAAGCTAAAATGAAGTAATAGAAATGTGGCAGTTTGATAATTAAAATGCTTAGGTTTAGATTGCCAGGTTTAGATTCCAGACACTTAACTAGTGAATGCTACAAGTATGATAGCCTCTCATTCTGTGTAAACTGTGACTTGTAAAACACTTTGAAGTTAGGATTATCATGAAAAGTTACCTATAAAATGAACTATTCTTGAGTCCCGAACCTGTGCTACTTAATCTTCCTGCATGGTGGTTAACCACTGATGATGGTGATATGTATAGACTGGTTAAAGAAGACATGCTGTGAGTTTAGGAATGCTGAGTGTTTCCTATATGTAAATACATTGTGTATAGTGCACTAAATGTCCTGCTTTTAACTTTTTAGAACTTTAGTAAACTTTACTCTGTTTGTCACTCTTTGTGCATGTTCTTTTTACACATGTGATCCTTCACCATTGCACTGATGTTCTCTACTAATCTTCATACGTACTACTTTTGTAGCAGATTCTGTCTTTGGCCCCTCATCTTCAACGTTCTGCCTACATTCAAAGACTGAAACACATTCTTGCCCTTTATTATTTTCTTCTAATTCTCTTTACTTTGTGACCAACCTGCAATTCCTTTGTTGTTCTAAATTTGCCCTTACAAATCCATTCAGAAGAATCTTTCGGGCATATCTAGAAAAAAAGAAAAGCTTTACGGAAAAACAGAAATTCTATAAAGAAAAAAGACAGATGTTTTGCTAGTAAAGAAATGGCAGGTGGGTGTCTTGCTGAGCTTGGCATCTTTAGACATTTAAATGCCAACGTTATTCTGGGTATGGGGCAAAAGCATCTGTCTTCTTCCCAGCGTACATCTGGATGACATGGCCCCAGCTCTTCTGATATTTTGAGCTGACTGACCCGATTTTAATTCCTTTGGCAGGGACCGTTATCAATGGTAGCAGAGAGAGAGCTGGCAGCACTGAGGGTAAGACAGCTTAAGACAAAAAGGTGGAAAGCATCACCACTATTTAAAATTCTAGTTTACATGTTATGTAACTTTAACCCTAACAATTAACTCTTGATTTATTGTATCTGCAGCAGGATATCTGTGGAAGCTGCTCCGAGGGTCTGCCTGGTGTTCCTGGCGTGGTTGGAATCAAGGGAGACAAAGGAGAACAAGGAGAACAAGGCCAGCCTGGTACCTCAGAAAGTGTGAACTGTGAAATGGTAAGAAACAGTGGGAACTAGGGAATGACTGGTAATACAATGCAAAGGAGCCAGAAGAAATAATTGTATGGGTATAGTAGGTAGGCATTAGGGTGGTGTCTTGAGCACATGAGAGTAAAGTGTGGTTGTTTCTGTGTGTTTTTGTAAATGTAGTTATTCTTCACTACATGGTAAACACTAAAATACAGGAACTTTCAAAAAGTTAATCAACTGGGGTACTGCGGACCATAAGCATAATGAAGGAAAGCAACTCTTAGCATATTAGCACTGGGCAGTCTTAATTATGGTCTAATGATAGGATTGGCCTACAGTATATATATTTGTAGGTGGTTTAATGCATTTTAATAATCAGCTTAAAATAAACAAGAAAAACCCTATGAAGATTACATTACTATATGCTTTTGTCTATACTATGCTCCTTGAGACTAATATACTACAAGCTCGTTTCCAAAGGTAAAAGTTTGGCTAAAGGATGCCCTGCATATGCCATTATATAAGATACTATTTAATAAAACAGGGCATGCCTAATGCCTGAGTGTTGGAAATATAACCATGAGAATGAGAAGCAATTCACCCCTCATCAGTTATGATGAAAATGGAACATTTGAACTACAGCATATGAAAGATTTCAGAATTAGTAGGAATATTTCAGTTTTTGCATGTAAATTTGGTCAAAGTGTATTGTATCATCCTGGGCTGGGCACATTTCCACTCGGACAGATGAATAAATGATCATAAAAGTTTCACGATGGGCTGCTAGGTGTGGTTTTATGCTGTTCACTAAATGTCTTTTTTACATATCAGATTTTATTAGACATTAGTTAAGCCTATGAAATCTTTTGTAAATAGTACTTTAAAAAATAAAATAAAAAAGAACAGAAGCATCCCAGCAGATAAAATTATTCAGGTGGTGGATTTCCAATAATGTACACAGTTACAGTGGTCTAGTGATGCACAGAATGTGTTTAAGCACTGTTAATTGCAGGGTAAACAAACTTAACTCAAAACCAGAAGCCATCTTCCTGATAGGCAAACCCCAGGTGATTGGAGTTGGTGAAAATTCCTCTCCCAATTTCAGCACAGAGGCTCAACAGGTGTGTGTGTGTGTGTTCTGAGCTCTCTGCCTGACTCCTTGTAAACATACTGTATGACTGCATGCACATGACACAAACTTCAGTGTCAAGTTTGCTGATCACACAGCTGTGGTAAAAAAAAATCACAACAGCGACTTTACCACCTTTGCGATTTCAGGCTGCCCTCCCAATTACTTAACAACTTCTGTAAATCTACCAATGAAAGCACCCTTACAGGAAGAATTCCAGCCTGGTCTGGGAACAGTACGCCACAGGACTGCAAAGTGATCAGCTGAACACATCATTGGGTTTTTTTTCTTCAAGGACATCTGCACCAAGCGATGTCGGCCCAGGGCAAAGAAAATTATCAGTGAAATCAGCCATCCTAACAATGGCCTCTTGCAAACTCTTTTACATTAAGTTATTTATTTAGTTATTATTTTTTTCACAGATTTATAATTTGATATTTTTTTTATATTTCTTAAGTCATGTATTACTATTATTCCTTTAATATTCTTCCTAAAACATAGTCATTGGAGATAAGCAACTAAGCATTTCAGCGCATATTGCATTGTATAGCAGGCAAATAAAATTTCATTTGATTTGAATTGATTTAGAGTTGTAGTGGCTACTGATTTAGCTACAGTAAGCTTTTATTTAGAGGTGAATGTGTCTTTCTTGCTTGGTTTATCAGAGAAGCATTAAATTGCCAGTTGATTCTAATTTTCTGAACTCCGTGTGTGGTTGTGATATGATGACGTATCTTTAGTCACATAAAAGTATCAGTACAGTAATAACAATTATCACAGATTACAATTATCTAAACTTTAGATAAATCTAACATCAGTTGACAAACACAAAATAAATTTTAGTGTGGCAGTATTTCTTTGACAAAAAATAAACCCAAGATGCAGAAGCATTGTATGAAATATTGAATTATCCCTTAAGCATATGTAATTAGGGAAAGTTGGTGCTAATCAAGTGAACCTTATGATTAGGATGTGCTATTCCTTCAAGGCGGTCTTTATTAAAGTGAGCACTGTTACAGATTTATCCCGAGATCAGATTGTATGATGTTCTGAGAAACCACAACATAAATCTATGGATCTACAGATGTCTGCCTGTATGCTAAATGATACAGCTCTTGACTCGCCCACCAGAAAATTCTGGAACAAGTATGGCTTTCATGGTAAGTTAGTTAGAAGAGTGGTTTAGAGTTGCAGTGTTGCATCTGAATGAACTCTACTAGCCTACTAAAATAGTATCATATAGATTAATTAGACCAAAGTGTATGTTGTTTCGTCATTATTCACCAATCCATGTCACCACAATAACCTAATACCAACTTTCAAGCACAGTGGTGCAGGATAACTTCTGGATGAACTTTGAAGTTAATTTCAATATCAGTGTGGCCATAGTTTTGCAATAGGGACTCTAGGCTTTTGTTAGTCCCTACAACCCTGAGTTTTTGGTTATCTTATGAGATACATAAATTTCCAAATCTGCAAACAGGATAATGTCTTTTTTGTTTTCACTGGGCGTGAGGATACTGTTTTGTACCACTCCCAGCCTTCTGATCAGCAGTGGAAATTCTTCACATTTTTTTACATGCTACATAACTTACACTTTATCTTAGAAGTGAGTTCAAAGGAGAGATATGAGTAATCTAAAGAGCAGCATTACCATTGGTAATGCTTTGTAATTTCCTTAGAAAGACTACCAAGTGATGACTGTTAAATCTCACTACTTTTATACATTTTTCTTTTTTGATAAAATATTAAAAAATAGATTATTTTATTGTCTCTGTGTTTCAGTGTTTCAAACAACTGCAGCAAGAAGAGCCCAGGGTGAGTTGAAGCCTCAAGGATGTGGTCCTCAGGGGCCACTGAATCACAGCTTGTTGATTTGGCTACAGTCCATTTTTAAAACCAAGCTTCACTTGCAACGCAGAAGCTCTCTCTCATAGTTTTGCTGATTACTTGAGAAAATGTTCACATGTTTTGCAAAGTAGATTATCACTCAGAATAATGGCTGCAGGCACAAACTGCATACTTGAACATCACTTAGTGTCTGTCCGTGCTCGATTTCTGATTGTGAAGTAATCAGCCTCCAGTACGTGTTCTCTTTCCATGTCCTCTGCTAAGCTAACAAGTATTTAATCCTCCTACAGGGAGATGCAAACAGTGGAGGTCCAAGTTGTGCAGGAGCATCAGGGACACCAGGAATTCCTGGACTGCCTGGTGAGAAAGGAGAGCAGGTTAGTTGAAGGGAACTATCCACATCATTTATTACCTGCTTCTATTAGGCTGAATAAGCATCTGCTGAGCTTTAATTTTTTCAGTTTCTTCATGATAGTTAAACATTAGAGAAACTGTAATAATGATATTTCTGAGCATGTGGCTCATAGGATAATGTTTTGTGTGTTTAAACTTTTTCATAATTTATGAAGTTTTGCCTTATCTTCCAGGGTCCAGCAGGGTCTAGGGGTTTTCCTGGTTCCCCTGGTGCAATTGTAAGTATATTTAAAAATCATTCATTTCTAGGTGTATAATTTTAGCTCTGCACCTACCAGTACACATTTTGAAAATGAATGAGGTGAACAGATCAAATGTCTGAAGTCCTGCAAATTATTTCTTGGTTTTTACTGCCCTCTGGTGGACATAGACCTTTAAAACATAACATTATCTCCTGCCAGATTTTTTTTTTTATTTGCACAGTATATTATGTCTGTGAAGAGAATAATCTTAAAACAGTTTATGATTTTTTCCATTGTCCAGTTTTTACATTTTCTAAGTACAGGTAAAATTCCATTAGAACAAATATCTTTACAACAAAATTTACGTTACAACAAAGTATTTTTATGGTCCCGACAGCTTCCCCATATGACACGAGTCTATAGAAATCTCGTTACTACGAAGTACATTCAGCAAATACTTGCATTACAACAAAGTGCACAAAAGACCTTGAAATGCCTGAATAAATCATCCATAGAGCAGTTAGTTCTGTGGCCGCAGCTCAGTTGTGCACAATCATCCCCCAAACAGAAACATTGTAATTATTTTTGTTTCTTTGAACTTTCCTTGCACTGTTTTTTTTTTTTTTTTTTTGCCTTTTTTGTTTCCTGCGGTTTTCAGTAATACCTTTTGCTTATTGCTCGTCAACATTTGAAAAACATCCATTGGAATTTAACTCATTGTCACCCTCCTATAGAAACGGCAGACACAGACAAACTATAGCAGTTCATATTAGAAGAAAAAATACTTTAATTTTTTGCAGCTCTTGATTGTGGCAAAAAGAGAAAAGACGATGCCAGTGAATTCGGAATTTCGCCATCGACACTGACAACTTTCTTGAAAGACAGAGCAAAAAAAGTAAAAAATCTTGGGTTGCAAACATATGTGAACTGCTGCATTTGAAGAAGTCAAAAAAGCTGTTTTCATGTGGTTCAGTGATGCTCATTCAAGAAACATTCCTATTAGTGCGGCACTCATTCAAGAAAATGTAAGGTTTGTAAACTCTCTTGGGATCTCCTCCAGCTAGGCAGCAAGCCGAAGAGCATCCCGAAGTGCAATCTCCGCGTCTGTACGGGGCAATAGCAGGCTCACAGATATGCTGCGTCTCTCCGCCAAAGTAAACAGAAAAGATCTCGATGGGTGATGCAAAGTTTGGAGCACGTAAATTGTAAATGCAGATAACAGGATTACTTGATCACTAACCTGGCCACGACCCTGCCTGACTGTTGTGTCTGTGTATAGCAGAGTGGCAGATCACGCTACAATAAATAACTGTGCCGTTCCTGTTTCAAACTGAATAAAGCTGGTTTTGATAAAGTACTGAAACTAAGCCTCGTGTTTTGGGGTGCAAGACAGGGACTTATAGCACAACCCCGATCTTTTACGATTTGCTTCTGTGGGAGCTTCACTGCAGCGCTGTGAGCCTCCTATTGCCCTGCCCCAGCAACGGACAAAAAATCTTCCACAGACGCTGCAATCGTGCTTCGGGACGCACTAAGGCGTGTTGTTCCCGTTGGGTGGGGAATGGGGGGGGTTCTCAAAAGAGTTCAGAAACCTCACAATATGAAGAAGAAATAATGATCTGGCTCCTGATTGATAACTTTGCTGCCCACAACATGCTTCCACATTTAGATAATGTTCGCGTTGAATTCCTCCCACCCAATTGCACGGCAGCACTTCAGCCATTGGATTTGGGCATCATTCGCACCCTGAAAGTGTATTTTTGCAAGGAAATGCTGAGAAAAATTTTCGTCAGCATAAGGCAGGAGGAGATTAAAATTAACACGAAATAAGCTATTGAAATGATTGCAAACGCCTGGATAGAAGTTAAAGAAAGCACTATAGTAACAAATTCAGAATCTAATAACAACAAAATTTTCGTTACAAGGAAATATTTTTTAGGTCCCTGGGAGTTTGTTGTAATGGAATTTTACCTGTAATTTAAAAAATTTTAGTCTGTTGTAGTCTATTCTGTTCTGTTGACATCTTACAACTAACTATAAATGTGAGTAATTATGCAAATAAAATTTGCCAAATTGGCTCTGAAATCATTAAGTGATAAACTGTTGCTAATTATTGTTGTGTTTGCCTCCTACTCTCTTGGAGCATGACATAATGCACAAAAGAAGAGATAAATAAAAAATCATACATTTGTACTGAACAATCAGCAGCTATATTAGTGTCTTAATCATGTTTGCAAGTTGTTGGTATTTAATGAAAAGACACGTTTTAAAATCTGAGCCCTGCGTAGAGTGCATAAAGCCTGAGATGTGACGAAAAACCTGAGAAGATTTACAGATGTCTTACAGGTTTGCAGATGTTTTCGTGGCCCAGACACATAAACAGTGAGCTTAAAAAAAAGGTTTTCATTTTCTTTTTTAAATAAATGGTTTGTTAAAGGATTGAAAAGTAAAATGTACTAAAAATAGGTGTTAAAATTTATATGGAAACATAAAAGGGACTTTGTAGCCCAAAAGGAAATGAACACCATATAATGCTGCCTACAGTTCAGGGGGTCCTCGGGTTACAACGTCGCGACATACGACGTTTTGAGTGTACGACGCTTATTCCCATAAAAACATAAAAAAATTGAGACGTGAGTGTTTCGGATTACGCTGTTAGCATCATACTTACAGACTTGAACTGCTGGGGTGAACTAGTTTGGTTGCGGGTGGCGAAAGTACGCGGCATATGAGTGAGGGAGTTTGCGAACTACAGTAGTTTTGTTGCATGCTGCGAAAGTACGCGGCGTATGAGTGAGGGAGTTGGCGAACTACAGGTAGTTTGGTTGAGTGTGACACAAGTGTATACTGACGACTTTTTGGCTCTTATCATGGCTTCTAAACGAAAGTCAGAGTCTTCAGATGGTAGTGCTTTGAAAAAGAGGAAAGCCATCACAATGGAAGTGAAATTAGATATTTTAAAGAGATCAGAAAAAGGAGAATCAGCAACGAACATTGGCCACGCGCTAAGCCTTAGCCGCTCTACCATAGCAACAATTATCAAGGATAAAGACCGTATCCTAGAGCATGTAAAGGGATCAGCCCCAATGAAATCGACTGTGATTACTAAACAGCACAGTGGCATAATGAATGAGATGGAAAGATTGCTAATTTTGTGGCTGGAAGACCAGCATCAGCAGCATATACCAGTAAGTCTAATGTTGATTCAGGAGAAGGCTAAACGATTGTTTCAGGCAATAAAAAGTGAAAAGGGGAAAGGGAGTGAAAGTGAAGAGTTTGTGGCTAGCAGGGGTTGGTTCATGCGTTTCAAAGATCGTGCCAACTTGCCTAACCTTAAGGTACAGGGTGAAGCTGCTAGTGGGGATGAAAAAGCAGCAAGCACATTTCCTAATAAGTTGACTGAATTAATTAAAGAGGGGGGCTACTGTGCTAATCAAGTGTTTAATGTTGATGAGACAGGCCTTTTTTGGAAGTGTATGCCTAACAGGACCTATATTGCCAGGGAGGAGAAGACAGCACCAGGCCATAAAGCTGGCAAGGAGAGACTGACTTTGCTTCTTGGAGGGAATGCTGCAGGTGACTTCAGACTCAAGCCTCTGTTGGTGTACCAGGCAGAGAATCCAAGGGCACTAAAGGGCATTTGGAAGGGTCAACTACCTGTTGTTTGGAGGTCTAACAAGAAGGCATGGGTGACACTTCAGATTTTTGAGGAGTGGTTTTCCAGCCATTTTGTGCCAGCAGTGAAGGAGTACTGTGTTAGCAAGGGACTACCTTTTAAGATGTTGCTAGTGCTGGACAATGCCCCAGGTCACCCTGCCCACTTGAGTGACTTTAACCCTAATGTCAAGGTGGTTTACCTTCCACCTAATACCACTGCCCTTTTACAGCCCATGGACCAAGGTGTCATTGCCTCTTTCAAGGCCTACTACCTCTGGAGGATATTTGCTATGGCCCTTAATGCAACTGAGAAGGGCAAGAACTTGACACTCAAATACTTTTGGAAGTCTTATAACATTTACAGTGCTGTACAAAACATTGTTTTTGCCTGGGATGAAGTGAGGCGAACAAACTTAAATGGTGTGTGGAAAAAACTGTGCCCCCAGTTTGTGTATGACTTCCATGGCTTTGAGAAGTCAGTGGAGGCTGTAACAGAGAAGGTTGTTTCCATGGGTAAACAGCTTAATGTGGATGTGGAGCCTGAGGATGTTACAGAGCTACTGGCATCACATGGAGAGGAGCTATCTTCTGAGGACCTCATTCAGCTGGAGAAGCAACTGATTGAAGAGGAAGAGATAGAAACTCCAGAACCCAAGAGATTTACCACCAAGGGTTTGGTAGAAGGTTTTTCTATGATAGAGGATGGGTTGGCAAAATTTCTGGCTGAGAACCCCAGCGATGACAGATTCAGTAAGGTCTACAGAGCTGTTATGGATGCCTTGCATTGCTATAAGCAGATTTTGGAAGATAAGAAGTCATCAACCTTCCAGACTAGCCTGGAACAATTCTTTAAGAAGGTAGAGAGGCCTGCAACAGATCCTGTACCTTCTACATCAGCTGCTTCTGGAGATGAAACACCTGTAGTACAGGTAGAATCATCTCCAGCTTCCTCCTCCCAATAGGTCACTCTCTCCCACTTTGCAATGCCCCTTCCAGGGTAAGACAACCACAGGAATAAAGGAATTTTTTTACACTCATTTGTTGTCATTTTTTCTGTTACTACAGTACAGTGTACAGTACAGTATATCATTATTTCCTTTTTCTGTGGCTTAGTTGTGTTTTTATGTTCTAGATTATTATTTTACAACTGTGTTAGGATAGGTAAGTGACTTAGGGTAGGGTGTGTTTAGACTTACACCAAAATTCGGGTTACATCACTGTCATAGGAACGGAACTATGTCATAACCCGAGGACCCTCTGTATTTGAATCTCAGTAAATACAAAAATATGGCTATGGTAGGAACTTGGCATCTAATTCAATAGCTCAGTCTCGGATACTGATTATGTGTAATGTTGCTTGCCTGTAATCACATGTTGGTGTACATTTTGCATATTTGTACAGCTATCCAAATGCATTTTATAAATAAATTATATGTATTTTATGGAGTACCTTTTGCATTGTGAACATCAGTAAAAGAAATTTACAAGTTTGTTAATATGGCACATAAGACATAATTTTGTTTTTTCAGTTGGAGCACGGGCACATTAAGTGACCTGCTTATGGTAACAGAATTAGTCAGTGATGAAGGTTGAACTGGTAGTGTTGTCCACACTTCTTAAAGAAAGTAACGCATTTATATTACAGGCAGTGATTACCTTAGAAAATATGTGACTTCAGGCAAATTGAGAAACCTATCGAAAGTGGCAGTGCCTCAACTTCAAATTTTTGGATGGTGTGCAAGCAGGGCTTGAGTTGTGTATGTCAGGCCATCACAATTCCCTCAGCTGAGGTGGCTTTCCTGATTTTCAAGGACTCATACTCATAACTCATAACCATGTCTTAATTTGTACCTCTCATACTACTTAGCCTATATGAAAATAGTACTAAAACTAAAAGGAATGATGTGGGAAGTGGGATATGTAATTTGTGTTTGTAGGTCCACTTGACACTAATTAAAATTAACTCTTGGTATGAAAATCAAATGATAATACATGATTAATCACTCATTACTGTTTTCTCCTATCAGGGTCCACCCGGTTTCCCCGGTTCACCTGGGCCAGCTGGATTGCCTGTAAGTTATCATTTCTAACTTCCGATTGACCCTTATGATTTTCCTTTAATAGTTATAAGGCAAAGTCAGGTGTATCAACTTCAAATTGTTGAAATATATTTGCCTGTTTTGTTTTTCAGTCTCATTGGTCCGTTGATGGGGAGTTTGCATGTTCACTCTTTGCCTTCCAGCTTTTGGCTTCACTTTCTTCAGCTTTTATCACTTTGCTGCTTTATGTTAATCACCACCCAGAATTCATTCAGTTCTTAATTAATTGGCAACTTTTATGAGATGTAGTATATGAAAACGATGCCACAGACATCTCTGACAGTATGATATGGGGTACAAATGCATCTAAGCTTCCTAAAAGATTACCTAATTAGAATATTTTCTAAGAAGTCTGAACAACAAAGTGCTTTTAAACTTAGGAAATGTTTATCAGCTCTTTTAACAAGTCTTGACACTCTAAAGCTGCAAGACTTATCAGCAACCATGGCAAATGAAACTGCCATTACAGCAATTAGAGCAGAGCCTCTTCAATAGGACATAATGAATTGATTTCTGTTGTATTTGCATTTTCTTTACTCAGGGGGTCTCAGCAGTCATTCCTGTTGGGATCCTTTCTCCAATTTACCATAAAGCTATAAAGGAAAGAATTTTTGAAAGTTCATCTGCGATTGTGAGAAAGTGTTGGTTAGAAATTAATTGCTCTCATCTGTAATGCGAAAATTGTGGTAGGTCTTAAACAATTGATGTTTAAATCAGGTATAGAATTCAGTTAATTAGGAGTCTTGGTGATGTTGAGTTCTTACTGTTTTACTTTACTAAGAATAAATAATAGCAAGGAAGGACATGATCAGTGGTTGCCTTAGATAACAACAAAGAGAGATTATCATATGTGTAAGTTAAACATATTTTTCTTGTGCAGAATGGAATTTTACACACACATACAGATACGCATTTCTACATGAACAATGTGTCAATTCTTATTCTAGCTGTCAAACCAATACCAAACTAAGAATACTATTACACAGTAGCAAATAATGCTAGTGGTTTGTGATAAAGTGTTTGAGGGGTTAGCCTGCTTTCTTTTATTGCTCTGTGGCCTTGTTGGGGAAATCAAACCCAACAGTGTTCTGCACATTTTACAAGGGTTTCCTAAAATCGTAACTAAACTAGCATGTTAAATCCTTCATTATCTATTTGCTCCCTTACCCGCTTGTTAATTACAAAGTGCTTCTTAACCTTGCTACCTCTTGTGTCAACTACAGTGACAGACAGCAGTTGCCAGGCAGAGCACATGACAGTTCTCTAAATGTTTCTCTGAATATTTAGAATGCTAAAATTTATACCTGAGATCATGTCATGTTCATGCTGAAATGCATTAATGAATTAGTACGAATATATTTTATAAATTACTTCTGCTAATTACGTGTTAGCTCATAATTTTTCTGTGTTCTTCAGGGGTTTGAAGAATATGTGGTCTAAGTTTATACCAGTTTCACACTGGTTGATACTTTTTCTGTATTGCAAATTGGTTATGGAGAAAGAAAGAAAGAAAGAAAGAAAGAAAGAAAGAAAGAAAGAAAGAAAGAAAGAAAGAAAGAAAGAAAGAAAGGATGGGATAATTTGGTTGGGAGATAGTAGAATTGCAATAAAGAAAACTAATAAGAAGAATACCTGATGAATTATGTGTCATTGTCTCCAACCACTACCTTACAAATGCAACACCCACTTATTATTTAAGTATTTGCAGGATACATATACCGTAAAAGCTTGCTTCATTTAACATACAGGTGATCTGCAGTCACTAATCATTTTTTACAGGTATTGTGACCAAGTGATCTAGTTGTACCCATGATGTTTTCATTTGCAGATTCTTCATGTATGCTTGTTGACACTGGTAACCCACCTCAGACAGTGACTGAAGAACAATACAATACAGCACGTATTGTGGATGTAGCAACACGCTATCAGTGCATGCTCCCAACAACAGAAGGCCCCCAGTGTGGTAGAAAATATAGACATAGCTGCATTAAATGGAAACCCGATTTTGCTGTATTCATTAATTGGCAGGTATTAATCAGACATTTACCTTAGCCGTGCTGGGTTGCAATGACTGTATGTGCAATGAGGCATTAGTATGCTAAAAAGAGGCACAGGTTTTGGAAATGTCTAATTTCCTTATTTTAGGGTAGAAGGTTTATACCAGGCTGGTATGGATGGTAATCAGGCCATCATCACTATCATTTTTAGACAGTTGTGTTGTTGATCTGTTTTGCAATTAAGAGAATTTGTTTTCATTCCATTGAACTTCAGTTACTCCATATACATTTGAGAAATAAACAAACAGCACACTTCAAAAGGAAATTTGAACTCATAATGGAGTTTGTTTGCTTGCTTCATTTACGGATTTTGGAAATATTATACATTATACAAATCAAATGCAGTTGTGCATCAATTTATAGCCAACAGAACCAAGGCCATTAATACTAATGGCCAATGGCCACAGAAAAACAGTAGGGTAATAATGTTCTAGAATTTGCCAGAACTAGCCACTATAGGCTACAAAGGCTGTAATGACTTTTGTTTATCATATGTTTATGGCAGCGCTGTCAGCCATAGAATGATACATTCTGCATAGAAGCAGTGTGAAAAGAGGCACTTTGGAGCCGCAATTTGGCATATGACTGTATATGCACAAATAATTTGCAAATTGCCACCAGGCTGTCGTGGTGGTGTATACATGTGTGAAAGAGAATAAACTTAAGTTGTGATGTACAGGGTTTTTTATTCATTTAGTGTCTCATTCCATTTTTTCCCTCTTTTGATTAAAGTGCCCTCTGCATTAATAAACAGTGACACTGTGTTTCAATCTAACAGAAGCGACAAGGACTTTTTTAGAGATGTACAATTTTTTTTGCTCAGTGAGTGTTTGTCCTTTGTATTGCATTCATCTTTTAAAAAACATATCCAATTTTCTATGATGTTTACAATTTATCATATTTGGCTATAACATTATGATGCTATTTTTTACTTCTTTTTACATTTTCACAACTTTATTTCATGAGCATGGGAAAGGCTCTATATAAATAATATGCATTATTATTATTATTTCAATGAAGGACCAAAAGTGACACTATGCAATAAAAGCATTGACAGTCATGTTTCAGTCAACTTGTGATGCTTTTACATAGAAATATTTTATACTGTATTTTTTTCAGCTTGTATGTTACATATGTCCCTTGTAAACTCACATATTAACCTCAAGAAGTAGTCAAAATAGATCAATAGTGTATCTGTTTACACGTATTTTAGTAGTGCATAGACAGGCTAAGTGACTTGATCCTGGTTTCATTTTGTTGCTTAGCTTCAGTATGCATGGAGCTTGCATATTCACAACCAAATACTCAGTGCCACCAGAACAGACACTGGCTCCCCAAAAACATGAAATTGGTTCACAAAATTATGGAAATCAAAGTAAGCAGAAAAACAGAATTGAGAAATAATTGATTTTGTCATTCAGCTTGACACTCTTATAATCTTTGCATTTCCATAGTTCAAAAATATATAAAGGTATGTATCTTCTTTACAATTATGTTAACCCCTGGAAAAATAAGCCAAAAACATTGAATTTTTTTCAACAAGAATAATGTTATTATGTATAAAAGAAACATTTAAGTATTGAAGTGACATGTTTTGAAACAGTCACCAACACACAACACAGTTTTGCAGTTGGGACAGTAGAAGTATGTTTTTATTGCCCAGTTTCCTTGTATTATTTTTTCTGTTTCTTGATCCTTACAATAGACGCACCCCATGTGTTACCATAGTGCAAGGCTTTGTGACTTCCTTATTTCCCCAGACACAAACAATAGTTGCTTGAATAGTTCTTATGAGAGTAAAGTGTTCCTTGTCATTTTACTTGATTGCAATCATTTTGCTTCTTTCTCACACACCTATCTGGACCACGGCGAGCCTTCAGCAACCAAATTTATCAGACATATTACAGCAGTTCGGTCATCGAGCGCCATATGAATTGATTTCACTATCTGTGTCAGCATTGAGCGCTTTGAGTAGTAAGAAAAGCGCTATATAAATGTAAAGAATTATTATTATTATTATTATTATTATTATTATTATTATTATTATTATTAATCTAATAATCAATTGACAATATGTTATTTAATCCACTAGATGGCAGCAGAATACTGTCCTGAAAGTTATTAGGGCTTAACTCTGTGAAGCTGATCATTACATGTCAGCCAGTCTAACTCGGGCTTATCTGTAATAACATAGAATTCCATGCCCGAACCATGCCAAGGAGGTTAATTACTAGAACTCTTCATCTCAGTTCTTGGAGGGATGCAGCATTACATTTTTTTGGTTACTTCAACCAGATTACTGGTTATGTTTGTTTCTTATTATAAAAAATAAGAAAAACTGTTTAAAAAATTGAGATGGATTAGTAATCCCTTAACTATTTTTCTTTTTAAATATTACATGCAAACAGCTGCATAATATTAAATATAGAGTTGAAAATTTGATTTAGTTTGACACTCTACTGTAAATTATATTGTTTGCAGTTTGTTTTTAACTGTTTCAAAAGAAAGCTATTGAGGGCCAAGAATTTTCAAAAATAAGTAAATAAAGTGTACACATTCTCTTAAAATGTCTTAAACTCTATTGTATAACTGAAAGAAGTATCTTCTGGAGTAAAATATGAAGTATTCAGTACTTACCAAAAGTGGTACAAGAAACAACAAGTGGTGAGCCAATGACAGGGTCATGAAACCCAAAGCTTAATGATGCACATGGGGAGTGAAAGCTAGCCCTTCTGGTACAATCCCACAGAAGAACTACTGTAGCACCTACTGCTAGCTATGAGAGAAAGGTGTCAGAACATACAGTGCATCACATTTTGCCTGCATTCATGGCTACATAGTTGTAGACCCGTCAGTGTGCCCATGTTGACCAGTGTCCGCCAACGTAAGCACCTACAATGGGAACAACGGCATCAGAAATGGACCATGGAGCAGAGGAATAAGGTGGCCTGGTCTGAAAAATCATGTTTTCTTTTAGATCATGTGGACACCTGGGTGCATGTGTTTCATTTACATGGGAAAGAGATGGCAGCAGGATATACTATGGGAAGGAGGCAAACCCACAGAGACAGTGTGATTCTCTGGGCAATGTTCTGCTGGGAAGCCTTGGGTCCTGGCATTCCTGTGGACATTAATTTGACATTTTCCAACTACCTTGTTGCAGACCATATGCACCCCTTCATTCCAATGGTGTCATTAGCCTCTTACAGCAGGATAATGCACCCTGATACACTGCAAAAAATGTTCAGGCATGATTTAAGGAACAAGACACACAGGTCAGTGTGTTCACTTGGATTCTAAATTCCCCAGAACTCTAATCTGTTTGAGCATCTTGGAAAACAAGTTTGATGCATGGAGGACCCAACTCTCAACTTACAGGACTTGAAGGAACTGCTGCTAACATTTTGGACCTCAGGTCACCTTCAGAGGCCTTGTGGAGTCAATGCCTTGGCAGTTCAGAGGTATTTTGGCTGCACCAGGAGGATGTACACAATATTAAACAAGTGACTCTAATATTATGCCTGATTAGTATGTGTACAGTATTGTCATTGAATGAAAATTGTTTATTATCTATCTATTAAAAAATTGTTACTTCTGTGACTACACACAATGAGCTGAGGTAATCAACATAATTAAGCGACTTTTTGTATCAATCGCAAGCATGCCTTCTTACTTAGCATTTGGGTAGGACGAAAACATAGGAGCAGCTCTCTAGAGCTAAACTTGAGACACCTGACAGTGTCAAATCTTGTTTACATTCAGTCATTCATTTATTATTATGAATGTTCAGGAATGTTTCACATTGTTTTGCATTCACATATGGGACTGGCAAAAACAAATGAAGATGGGCATGCACAAAGTATTGTAAATACAATTATTTAACCCTTCTGCTCATTTTATGTAAACATGGACATATTATTGGGTACATATTCTTAACAGCCTACCTCCACCAGTTTAACTCATTAATTCTCATTTTATCATCTTATAAAGGAAATTAACATTTCTCAAACTTTTCATTCCTGAATCACATTACATTTAAAGTCCTCTACACTGCTTGAGAATTAGCTATTTTTATATTATAGTAAACTCTATTCCACAACTGTATTAGTAGTATTAGGGTGTTGTACCGTGTTAGCCATTATGAATGTAGAGAAAAGCCAGTTACCAATAAAAGGTGTCATTTTGCTTGGCTTTTTTCTACAACTGTATTGTTTTGATTTTTTTAATTAATTTTGATTAGAAGCAAATAACATTTCCATACAATAAGTCAAATTTAAAAAAATAAAATTCAGCCCCCATTTTTGACTTTAATTGTATTTTGCAGGGGGTACCTGTCCATTGGGAATACATTCTTCATATCAAAACCGCTTCTAAATCCTAGAGACAGGAAATAACTTACATCAATAAATGCTAGATTACTTTCATAATACAAACCCCTGGCACATTCACAGGAAACAGCATTGCATTTATTTAGCAAGAATGTCTTTACAGGGTAACGGAAACTCCTGGCAAGGGTATGCTCGCTTTCCGGGATGACTTCTTACTTCTTCAACTGCCTGTTTCCCTGCTAGTGTTGTATACAGGCTAACTTTCTTTCTGTCACTTTGCGGACAGGGCTGCAATTTGAGGAGCTGTGTTAAAAGCTTATTTTTAAAAAAACTCCATCTAAGTGAACTCCACCACTTGAGACTAGACATATGTCTTGTGACCTGTAGAAGGTGTTGTAGCACCCCAAACCCCAGACACAACCTCAGAGTCATAAGTCTTGGTTTAAATCAAAGATTTATGAAAAAAGCCAAGCAAAATGACATCTTTTATTGGCTAACTAAAAAGATTACAATATGCAAGCTTTGAAGGCAACTCAGGCCCCTTCTTCAGGCAAGATAATAGCTAACACGGTGCAACACCCTAGTACTATAAAAGATTTATTAAATACAAGTACCTTTCAATAGAGGCATCTTGTTAAACACTCAATATAATAGTTTTCCTCTCTCTCTTTCTCTAGTCTCTACCTCACTTGGCTGAGGCAGAGCAGCTTTTTTTTTATCTCAGGCCAGAGAGTACTTCTGGTGTCAGGGCACTACCTGTAGGAAGTACCTCCGGGTCAGACAAAAGTCCGAGAAAGTAAAGATTATACATCCCTGCAGTGACCCTGGCAGAACCCATGAAACCCAAAAGGGCTGAACTCCAATTTCCTGTTGGTAACCTGCAGGGTACTGAAGCACAGGGATGCTGTCACCTAGTGAATTAAGGGAGAAAATACTTGTATGTTTTTGTCTCCCCCTGTCATTCCAATGTGTTGGGCTCCCTGGAGGGTAAAGATCCCTGTTCCATCCCTCCTGGAATTAGTGCCATTCATTACAGTCTTGTCTCAACTTTTTTGTGTTAATTACAGTTGGTTACAAGAAACGGATAACATCTGCCTCACCATGTGGTTTATTTACTGTCTGTGCTGCTTAAGTATATCTTCATTTCCTATAACTTTTCATGTTAACATGCTTATTTTCATAATAAACTGTAATGGCTCAGCTACACAAATATATAACTAACTCACAAATAAATAAGTGAAAACCAGAATATGAATTCACCTTCAAATGTAACAAAAATACTTTATAATACAGTACAAAGAAGTATGTACAGTACAATGAGAACAAGTAATCCAAATACATAAACGATATAGAAAATTTAGTACTTAATCAATTTGTGTGTTTTTAGCACATTATGCAAAATGGTCATATGAAATGATTACTCTTTTAATAAATAGTATTGGCCTGAGAGGGAAATCTGATGCGTCTTCTTTAGCCTTATAAGTCAGGCCATAAATTGATCATCAAAACACCCTTTATCTTCAACTTCCAATTTCTTTTCTTTTTAAATTTCAGTGTTAATATTGCACATGTTTATTTTACTCCCAGAATATACGAATGCAATGATAAAACACCCAGCAACCTGAAAATATATGTTGTGGATTGTAGGGGGTACTCCAGCTCCCCAAACACCCGACTACGAACAAGCACAGACACACATCCCAAGCATAATGAGCTTATATTGTAGGACACTCTTATAACAAACGTTTCCCATGCCACAAACAGAATTCAACCATGATATAGCACACAGCAATACAGTACTCTGCAACTCTTTATCTTCTTCTGTCAGTCCCTATCTCAGCTTCCACTCCTCCATGCAAGCGTTGTCCTTCTTCTTCCCAACTCTGACTCCCAGTGTTGAGGTAGCCAGCTTCTTTCATGCAACACCCAGGAGTACTTCCGGTGTCACATAAGTGTGGTCCTGACACACTACCTGGTGAGGTGGAAGCCCGATGAAGTAAGGCTCACCATTCCCCGCAGCACGCCCCGGCAGCATCCACAAAAACCAAAAGGGCTGTGCTGAAGAACTCCATCTCCCATTATATCCTTTGAGAATCCAGGGAACCGCTGCAACCCAGGGAGACTGCCATGTAGCAATCCAGGGGAGACAATGCCCTGAACACGCTATCTCCACTGGGTCTTTCCATCTCATGGGCTTCCCAACTGGGTAAGGATCATGGCCATCCATCACAATATGTAAATATTTTCGCCCTAAAGAAAATATTCTAGTAGTAAGGTATAGGCCAAGGTTACGCCTATGAAGCATCAAACTGATGACAAATAATTAAGTGCTTGGTTCCAAAGAGTGGCTTCACATATGATATATACAGTACCATGTCATGAACCCTAGCACACAAATGGCATTCAGGGTCTAGTTGTTGGCTTTAGAAATCTCATGCCCATGGCAGAAAGCATACAGTATGCACGTAGGTTTTTAGGTTTTGTTCCTTCAAAAAGTTAACAGATAAATTACAAATAGTATGTTGACTTCTTTAGCCAGGAACCAATTATTCCAAATTATTGTCCTTTTACATCTCTGAAACATAATGTAGCACTTTTAAGATCATTATTGTTAGGCTTAAATACACAATGGGCAGTCGGAAAATCGAGAGTACACCTTATGAGAAGGATTTAGGAGTCATAGTGGACTCTAAGCTATCAACTTCCCGACAGTGTTCAGAAGCCATTAAGAAGGCTAACAGAATGTTAGGTTATATAGCATGATGTGTGGAGCACACACACACACAAGTCCAAGGAGGTTATGCTCAACCTTTATAATGCACTGGTGAGGCCTCATCTTGAGTACTTTGTGCAGTTTTGGTCTCCAGGCTACAAAAAGGACATAGCAGTGCTAGAAAAGGTCCAGAGAAGAGCGACTAGGCTGATTCCAGGGCTACAGGGGTTGAATTATGAGGAAAAATTAAAAGAGCTGATCCTTTACAGTTTAAGCAAAAGAAGATTAAGAGATGTCATGATTGAAGTGTTTAAAATTATGAAGGGAATTAGTACGGTGGATTGAGACTTTTATTTTAAAATGAGTTCATCAAGAACACGGGGACACAGTTGGGAATTTGTGAAGGGTAAATTTCGCACAAACATTGGGAAGTTTTTCTTTACACAAAGAATGATAGACACTTGAAATAAGCTACCAAGTAGTGTGGTAGACAGTAAGATGTTAGGGACTTTCAAAACTAGACTTGATGTTTTCTTAGAGGAAATAAGTGGATAGGACTAGCGAGCTTTGTTGGGCTGACTGGCCTGTTCTCGTCTAGAGTGTTCTAATGTTCTTATGTTCTAATCTGAAATGGTAATCTTCTGTGGCATGTACAGTATTGAGATCCAAGCTGAATCAGCTTTTAAGTCAGTTTCAAAATCTCTGGGATGGAGAACATTCTTGGACATAGTATTTTTGAGAAATGCTACTCTGGTCATGGTCCACATATGAGAATTGTGGGTTGTGTGAGGAGTTTGGTTTCCGGCAAATTTAATGTTTTGAAAATTTGTATTGAAAACTACAGCACAAGGGAAAAATATAATTATAGTTCAAATTTTATGACAGATTAGTTCAATTCCGAGTCACAGTGACTGGTGTTTTTTCTTTCAGCATCAGGCATACTGCAGGAACCAGTGCTGCATTCAGATACACTGATAAGGGGTACTTTTTAGCTAGTTTGGGATGTGTCTGGTTTGCATTAAGTATTCTGCCATTCTTCATTAATTCTAGTGAAGTGCCAATCTAAGACTTCAATAGCTTTAACTGAGAACATCTGAAATATATTGCCACTAAATTGTACTGATCTGGATGCAAGTAGAAAGAAGAAGTAACAAATATAGTACATGCCACAAAAATATAATTTAATAGAATGGTTGATAAAAAGAAATAATAAAAGTCTCTAATGATTTCTTTAAAAAGGTTATTTGTAAAAAAAGTCAAATGAGATTTATAAAAAATTAAAATTAATCTGTTGTTGGTTTCTGCCCTACACATAATCCTGTCCAGATATGGATGGGTTCAGAAAAAATAAGGATTTAAATTAAACAGTCTGTTAATATTTAGTATACATCTAGGCAAAGGGGGAGTAATGCCCACTGAACAATATTAATAAAACATGCCAGTATAAAAATTGTAGAGCATTAATATCCATCATCTATACAAAAAGAATAGTGGCCTTATATTTTCAGGATGACAAATTCAGGAATAAAACATACATCATTAATTGCCAAAGGCTGAAACAGAAATAATCATGTGAAAGGTTAACACCAATTGCTTCTCTCTGATCCTTGCCTATCTACATGAATTCTTGGGACCAATATACTATCTCGCAATGATAAGATATGACTGAGGCTTTCTGACTCTCACCACCTTGCTCTTCCAGTGAAGTATTTTTATTTTTGATCTCCTTATTGGTCACATGGTTTTTCAGATCTCCTTACATATTCATTTTATGCTAACTAATCTATATACTTTATAAATTAAGATGTGTACTAACTCCACTGTGTTTAATTTTTACTTTTTAAGGGGCTTCAAGGAGAGAGGGGTCCTTCTGGTCTGAAGGGAGAGCAGGTAAGTGACACCAGGGTGCTGTTGCCAATTTTGGGTTATTTTTAATCGACTATTCTACTACAAAATGACAGTGATGAGTAATAATAAGATGCAATCCTTCTCCTGCCTTTTATTTTTGCACTTCACTATAAGGAAAGTAAAATTAGGCTCAAAGAAATGCTTTAAGATTATTTTGTGAAAGAATCTGTATAATAAGTATTTACTTGTGTATATCAATAGAAGCACTTTGTTGCTTGTCAAACAAAGTTTGCATTATAATTATTATCTCTTTTCATCATGACATCTTGCCAGTCTCATTGGTAACTCTAAACTTGAATCCTCTTTTTCGAATTTTGTTTTCTGTATTTTTAATTTTTTGCATTTTTTATTTCCTTCTTTTAGGGTCCACCTGGTTCACCTGGTTACCCAGGACAGATGGGAACACCTGGTCTCCCAGTAAGCTTCATTTCTTTATTTTACTCTTTTGTGTCAATGTAACACAAAGCTGATAATTCTCTATTTTTCACTCCTTTGTATCTTTAAGGGACTCAAAGGTGAACGGGGGTACTCTGGCTCTCCAGGAGAGAAAGGTGAATCGGTAAGTGTGGTGTGCAAAGCTTCACTGTAAAACATATTAGATATTATGATATACAAAAGATTTTCAAAGGGCTGGGACACATGTTGGAGCTGTCTTATAGTTTTTGTTACTACGTTTGCAGGCAGTGTGGCAAGGTTAATTAGCTACAGCACCTGGGCAGTAAAGGTCTTCTTAGATATCTTGGCACAGTTGCTTCATTGGTACATCATCCACTTAACCTTCAGGTCAACTTCAGTTTTTAAATAGAGAACTAACTAGTCATGAAAGTGGTTGGCTAGGGTTTACATTTTTTTTTTTTTGTGGTTATTATTTATTGTCTGATGCCATCAGTGATATTTTTAATACTATTATACCACAATAGGGCATGTGAGCCACAGCTGCCATATTATAAAAGACCAGCTCACAGCAAATTTAGTGTCTGCTCTATTTTTTTAAAAAAGTTAAGACTCATTGTAATTGTGATTGTTGTGGAAAAAGCTTTCCTCTATTTTCAAAGAAGTCATTCTAGAAGACCAGATGAAAATGCAGAACAGTTCTTTATTTGTACACAGGTATGCTCAAATGTCTCAGTCCATACAGTGAGCAAGCAATAAATCAATTGATCTGCTTTTATGCTTTTCTGTTACATTGCCTAATCTAATACATCACATTATCTGACTCTTAATATGCATTATATGCATAACTTCATCCAGTCAACCTCCAGTATTTTCTGATTCCTTTGACTCTCCCATTAATCTGAATATTGCCTTATAAATAGGGGTGATGTGAGGATTCTTCTATTGATTTTAGCACTGCTTGAGGGGTTTTTGGGCTTTCCCATTAATTTATTCTCACTTTCTATAGGTGTATTAGTTACTCATCTACTTCATTTTACCCTTAGAAGCTATCTTGGTAGCTCCTCTAAGATGAGGCAAAATCATCAAGTGGCTAGGGTTAAAACAACATTTAGTTAACCCTTTAGTTACATTATCATCTTATCATTATGATTAATTATTCATTAATTATTCAAGAATATACTTGTATTAAATTGTAAAATGATAACATGTATTGATTTAAAATATTGATTAAAAGTCTGTATGCTTTAAATGTATTTTGAACACCACAAATTCTTATTTGGTTTGATGGTCTTTAGAATCCTTGTCTATGCAGCTGACTCAGAAATGGGTTTGGCCTTTTGTTTTGCTTATTGTTCTAAGTTAACCTGGCTTAGCCTCCCTGATGTCTCTTTTTTACCAGCCTGAGTTTAATTTGTTATACATTTAAGTTTTTATTTTTTTTTTCAAATTAACATTTGAGCATTTTTTGTTAAAATACTTTTAGGGTCCTCCTGGAGCTCCTGGCTACCCAGGACCTGCAGGATCAGTGGTAAGTTCAGCAAATAATTGTATGTTTTGTGTGTTTGATCTTCATGTTCTAATATGCATACCATTTTGAAACCTCCACTGCTGGGCAGGTGAAATGCAGGACAGACAAGTGATAAAATAGAAGCTTGTACCAAGTGGGCATTAGGGTTAGCCTCTCTTGCCCTCTCGTTCTGATGCCCTTTCAACATTGTAACTTTGCTTCTCTTATTTAGACAATGTTAACACTAGTTTTATTTTATTAGGGTCTCAAAGGAGAAAGAGGACCATCTGGGTCTCCTGGATTAAAAGGAGATCAGGTAGGTAGGACTGGTTGTAATGCTACATATTTTTATTCATTAATTGTATTTAATTATGTACTGAACTCCTTGATTGGGAGAGCTACATCTTGAGGTAAGGTTAGCATAAAACTAATGAATTCCCACTTTCAATTCTACATTTAGGGTTTCCAAGGGCAACCTGGGTTTCCAGGACAACCAGTAAGTAACTACAACAGCAAACTTTTGAAGTGTTTTGTAATCTGTTCTATAGTTCCTGAAATGATACGATTACATTTCTTCAGGGACCCCCTGGCTTTCCTGGAAAACCTGGTCCTCAAGGTCCTCCAGGTCCTGCAGCAGAGAAAGTAAGTCAATCATACTTAGAATGGCTTTTTTAGAAACATATTTGAAACATTGGGACATTTGAAAAATTTAGACGAGAACAGGTCATTGAGCCCAACAAGGCTCCCCAGTTCTATCCAATTAATTCTACCAAAATAGCATTAATATACCCCTAACAAGTTTATAAATGTACCCCAATGTTCTTGTTGAACTCACTTTAAACACTTCAATCATGTCACCTCTTAATCTTCTTTTGTTTAAACTGAGAAGGCTCAGCTGTTTTGATCTTTCCTCATATCTTATCCCTGGCGGCCATAAAAATCAGCCTAGTCATTATTCTTAGACTTTTTCTGTTTTGTAGCCAAAAGACTAAAACTGTACACAGTACTCCAGATTATGCCTCACCAGTGTGTTTTAAAGTTTGACCATAACCTCTTTTGAGGTGTACTCAACACAACCTACTATATAACCTAACATTCTGATAGCATTCTTAATGGCTTTTGAACTGTACCTGGAGGTTATTAGTGATGTCAGATCAGGTCAGGTTGGGGAGCATGCACTGGTACAGCGCATTGCCGCACCCACCAGACGATGAAACAGCTTGGGATCCTGGTTGGCAATCCCCCAGGCAGACACACGGCCAGTTCCCTCCGGAAATGACCACCTATCTGCACTTTCGCGTTCTTCCACTACATAAATCCCGGTTAGCGTGAAAAGTAACGCTCGTGCACGCGTGTGCTGTCCTGCCCCAAATCCTCCCAGAATTACGCCTCTTTGAATATGCAAATCAATATAAATAGCCCTTAAGCTCAGCGTTCTGTGAAAAGACAATGGGAAAAGCACGGGGGAAAATATAAGAATTTCAGCGAATACCAAGTGGAGGCAAAGGAAAAACTTACTATTTGTTGATTTAAACAGTGGTATAAACAACAAAAGGAAGTTGATTGACTGACATAGCGTGTAGGAGAAACTCGAAAGCTCAAGTTCACAAAGTTGCACAATGCCAAAATAAAAAAGAAGTCACATATCAAAGTCGCCATGAAAAGGCGAGTTGTAGCCCACCGTCTGAGTGTCATATGAAAGCTTATTAAGGTACAGACACAAAAAAAAAAAATAGGTACAAAGTGGGGAAAAAGCACGAAATGTCAACTTTAATCTCGAAATTTCCACTTTAATCACGTAGTTTATTTTGTCATTAAAGTAGAACATCATAACCTTCATCTTAAAATCATTTAATTTACTAGTTTCTCAAATCCCATTGTAACTAAAGTAGCACATTAAATGCTTTGTTTTGTATTTGATCTTCTATGTGCGCTATGTGTGTGAATCACTACGTGCTTTCGTTCTTTCTCTTTCTCCAACAGGACACAGAACCCATTACATTCGTGATATTACTGCTCTCTGAATAATTAAAATACTGAGATGTATACTCGGTATCATTTTCATAATGATTGGAATGAAAGCATGTTATTAAACATGGGAACACGATGGCGCAGTGATTGTTCATGTCTCACACAAGATGCTGCTGCGCCATGCACGACCTTCGATGAAATAATTTATTGTAGCAGTACTGTCTCTTTCAAACATACTAACCTCCAATTCCTGTCCTTCATTTTCTTTCTCCAAATACCCAATCGCCACACAATCAGCTCTGTAATAGAGGTTAAGCCATCTGTAAACTTACAACGACTTCTCAAAACTTTCAAGGAACATTGAAATATCTTCAAAGTACGTGTTTAATTATTCTTTCCGTCTATCCTTCCAGTGTCGCGCCAGCCTCAGTAAATATACAGTGCGAGGCAGGAACAATATGTGAACTTGCTAGCGCTGTGGCTCCGTGTCCTCACATGTTTAATTATTAACAATACAGATTATTTAAATGAAGTTAAAGTTTTATCTGTATAATATAATCAACATATTTTGCTGCATTTCATCTTAAAAATTATATCGTCATCATATGTAAATACGCGCTTTATAAAGTGGTGCAGGCTGTGCAATATTATAACTGTAGTGCAAGTTTACAGTGGGGTAATTGTACGTCTACAAGGAGCAATTGATTAAGTGCATTTATAGTTCTTGGGATGAAACTGTTTCTGAACCACGAGGTCTGCACAGGAAAGGCTTTGAAACGTTTTGCCGTGGCTGAGGCAGCGTGTGCTTCATGCTGTATACCGATAATTCTCTTTTTGATCAGCTGCTGCTGTGATTCACCACTCAGATACAGTGATATAAATACGCCGAGTGGTCCAGTGAGAGTAATATGCAAAAAGATGATCCGCTGTGGCAACCCTTAAAGGGAGCAGCTGAAAGAAGAAAAAGAAGAAGAAGGTGCAGTGAGAGTAACAACGCTAAAGCAGTTATGGTATTTGGAATACTATGGCTATTTCCTGGACCATTATATTGTTACAGGTTAATTACAATCAAAGTGCGCTGACTGTCTTTCTCAGTTCCCTACAGACCTTTCCCGGGAAATCCTACAAGGTTCTGGTGCCTCTGAAGACGTCACTTCCGAATCCGCCCCCTTTGATGACATCACTTCCGAAGCCGGCCACTTTGATGACGTCACTTCTGGTTCCGGCCCCTTTGATGACATCAGTTCCTCTAAAGACCTTTAAAGTCTCCATCTTAGGCTACTATAGCCAGTTCTGTTTTGGGCTCTGTGATATGCACATCGTGTATGTGATTCAGAAAACCATTTTGCAGCTGGGAAAAACAATATATGGGTGGCTGCCCCAAACCTTTATAATGTCTTGGACTCATTTATATGACAGTGGCGTAGTCGGCAGGATGAAGTCCCAGAAGTACCGAGTTTCTGGGGGGGAAGTGCGTTTGGGGGTCAGGAAGGACTCAGTACAGGCTCCGCTCCTTAAATACAACCCCGGGCTTATAACTTACCAAATGGAGAATGTGAAGGGGACATAGAGGCGTAGGCTGGTTTCTGGGGATGAAACAAAAAGGGCTTATTATGTTCTCTCAGAGAAGAGAACTGAGACGTCCATTGGGACTGAGGTCCCAGATATATATGGGCTATCCCCAGTCCAGCAGGTACAAATAATAAAAAACCGGGTACTTGATCCAGAGAGATCAGTCTAGGAGCAGGCTATGGCCCTCTGGGAGCAGGTGGCTGTGTGGCTAAGGCCATTTGAATTAATCACCTGCCAGATAGTTCAACAGGTAGCCTGTCTCCTCCTTTTAAAAGGCATTTCTAAAAACTTTGCCCAGCCGGACTGGGGTGAATTCCATTCTATGGAAGAGCTTATAAAGCTCTTGAAAACACCCGAGCCAGTCTCAAAATCTGGGAGAGCAGAACGGCCCACTAGTGGATTTCCTAGAGATCACGTCCTACTGAATAAGTCTCTTACACATATATCGGAGCCTGTTTCTGAGTTCCCGGGCCACCGGGCATGCGACCTACCCAGGAGCGAGGCGGGATGTAGGTGGAAGGGGGGAGATAATTTGTGTGCTCTTGCCAACCCCCTGACGTGTTCAAATACAGGATCTGTAGTCATTAATGGTTATAAACTCCTTGCCCTGTTTGATTCCAGCAGCAACGTTTCCATTGTTGATTGGCGATATGTTTTACCGTGACAGAGAATTAAAAAAAAGACCAGTATTAAATGTATTCACGGAGACATCCGGATGTACAACACCGCCCTGTGTTTCGTGAGTCAGGGAGAATCGCTAAAAAAGTTTCCCATGGTGATCCATACTAATCCTCCCTTCCCAGCGATTCTAGGGCGGGACTGGTCAGAAAATAAATGCGGTAAACTATTGACTACTCCTGATAAAAACTTAGGCCTCGTTATAGATGGGGATAACTCGTCTCAAGCTGTCTCCACGCCGTGTATACAGCCAGCGGAGAGAGATACGGAAGCCCACGAGGAGGACGGGGAGATTCCTGGTCCATTGCAGGCGAATACGTCATCCACTCGCGCCTCAACGATTTGGGAGGAATCCCCTCCCCTTGAGGTCAGACCGGACCCTCTCTCCGACATTTACTTTCAGTTCAAACAAACACCGGCTTCTTTTAAAAGGGAGCAGTGGAATGATGACTCCCTAAAATTTGCAAAAAATGCAGTAGTCCTTGTCAACGGCCAACGCACACACCAGCCCATGCCACAAGGACCTCACTTTGTAATAGAAAATGATCTATTATATCGGGTCGCGGAACATGGGGTGGAGGTTTGGAAACTGTTGTTAATTCCACAAACTTACCGGCGGCAGGTTTGTGAATTAGCTCACGCCCACCTCCTTGGAGGCCATTTAGGCTCCGAAAAAACTTTAGAGTGGATTAAGCTCAGATTTTATTGGCCGAGAATTAACGAGGAGGTTCGCCGTTTTTGTATTTCTTGTCCAGAATGTCAATTGTGGCAAATTCCTAGAAAGGACCGTGCTCCTCTCGTTCCCCTTCCCTTAATTGATGTCCCCTTTGAACGAATCAGAGTCGATATTGTAGGACCCTTTGAGCCCTAAGCCCGAGGACATAAATATATATTAGTCCTCGTGGATTATGCGACCCGATATCCAGAAGCTGTTCCCTTGCGCTCAGCTACATCTAAAGCAATCGCACGGGAACTAGTAGGAGTATTTGTGCGTGTTGGTATTCCTAAAGAAGTCCTAACGGACCAAGGAACACCTTTTACCTTGGAGAAATTCAGGGAAACAGCCAAGTTACAGAAAATAAAGCACTTAAAGACTGCGGTGTATCATCCTCAAACCGACAGTCTAGTGGAGAGGTTTAATCAGACTCTCAAGCAGATGCTTCGCAAGGTAGTCGGCGGGGATGGGAGGAATTGGGATCAACTCCTCCCCCTCGTTCTCTTTGCCTTTCCGGAAGTCCCACAAGCCTCTACGGGGTTCTCTCCTTTTGAATTGTTATACGGACGACAACCCCGAGGTATATTGGATATTTTGAAAGGAGGTTGGGAAGGAGAGGCTCTTCCCTCTACAAATATTTTGGAATATATCGCACAGTTACACGATAGATTTGAGAAAATTCGTCCTATTTTAAAAAGTCATATGGAAGAGGCACAAGCAGCACAGGCCCGTTATTACGATCGTGGCACGACCCTCTGAGAATTTCAGCCGGGGGATCGTGTCATGGTATTAATTCCCACCTCTCATTCTAAATTACTCACCCATTGGCAAGGCCCTTATGAAATTAAGGAGAGAAAAGTATTGGTCGACTATTTGGTGAAACAACCCAATCGTAGACCAACTGAGCAGGTTTATCATGTGAACTTGCTGAAGCCGTGGAAGGAGAGGGAACCAGATCCCTCCTCCGCTCAGCCCTGCTCATTCTTTGCTCACATAGACACCATTAATTTCGCCAAGGAATTAACTTATAGACAAAGACGGGAGATGGAATCAGCTATTCTGTCCATCTCAGAGGTGGTGAGTGAAAAACCCGGAAGGACCTCTCTGATTGCACACGACATAGTGACTGAACCAGGGGTTATAGTCCGAGAGCACCCCTATAGACTTCCTGAGGCAAAGAAAGCAGAAGTGGAGCTGGAAATCAAGCGGAAACTGGAACTAGGAGTGATTGAGGAAAGTTATAATCCCTGGTCCAGCCCAATTGTCTTGGTTAGTAAGCCTGATGGCAGTTGGAGGTTTTGCAATGACTTCCGTTGGCTTAACCAGGTCTCCCTTTTTGATGCTTATCCCATGCCTCGCATGGATGACCTCCTCGAGAGACTTGGACAAGCTGAATATTTGACCACGCTTGACATGACAAAAGGGTACTGGCAGATTCCTTTAACGGACTCCACGATGGTCAAGACCACGTTCAGCACTCCTAGCGGACATTGACAGTATCGTGTTCTTCCATTCGGGTTACACGGGGCTCCTACGACTTTCCAGTGTCTGGTGGACAAAGTGCTCCAACCCCATAATGCGTATAGTGCTGTCTATCTGGATGACGTCGTCATCTATTCCAGCACATGGAAGGAACACGTACAGCAGGTCACTGCGGTATTGCAGACACTAGGAGAAGCCAGGCTTCGTATTAATCCTAAGAAATGTTTCTTTGGATTGAAAGAAGCTAAATATTTGGGCTACCTGGTGGGTCGGGGTACTGTGAAACCACAGTGTTCAAAAATAGATGCTATTGTTAAATGGTCCCGTCCGCGAACCAAGAGGCAGGTCCAAGCCTTTCTCGGTTTGGCCGGGTGCTACCGCCGGTTTGTACCTCAGTTTTCAGAGAGAGTGGCGCCCTTGACTGATCTTATAAAGAAGAGGGCTCCTAATCATGTGGTATGGACTGACAAGGCGGACGCTGCATTTAGTGACTTAAAACAGGCTCTTACGTCAGCACCAATATTAAAAGCTCCTAATTTTTCTCTCCCTTTTATTCTCCAGACGGATGCTTTAGACACAGGCCTGGGTTCCGTGCTGAGCCAAAGCATCGATGGTGTTGAACACCCCATCATTTACCTGAGCCGGAAACTGTTGGATAGAGAGACCAGGTATGCAGCGGTGGAAAGGGAAACCCTTGCGATCAAATTGGCGATTATGCAGTTGAGATACTACCTCTTGGGCCGGGAGTTCACTGTAGTGATGGATCATGCTCCTTTACAGTGGATGGCCCTTCACAAGGAGTCGAATCCACGGGTCACTAGGTGGTTTCTTGACCTTCAACCTTACAAGTTTTCGCTTATTCGTCGTAAGGGTTCTCTCCATGCCAACGCTGATGCTCTCTCTCGTGCCCATGACCTCTTGGTGCAGGACGCCCGACCTGATGGGTCTGGGCCAAGGGGGGGCCTTGTCACACACATGCGAGTAGGAGGCAGCTAAAGGGCTCAAGTAATTGTAATAAAACATCCAAACAGGGGGCGGCGGAGTGTGCTGACTGTCTTTCTCAGTTCCCTACAGACCTTTCCTGGGAAATCCTACAAGGTTCCAGCGCCTCTGAAGACGTCACTTTCAAAGCCGGCCCCTTTGATGACGTCACTTCCGATGCCTGCCCCTTTGATGATGTCACTTCTGGTTCCAGCCCCTTTGATGACATCAGTTCCTTTCAAGACCTTTAAAGTTTCAATCTTAGGCTACTATAGCCAGTTCCGTTTTGGACTCTGTGATATGCATATCGTGTATGTGATTCAGAAAATCATTTTGCAGCTGGGAAAAACAATATACGGGTGGCTGCCCCAAACCTTTTTAATGTCTTGGACTCATTTATATGACTATATATATATATATATATAT
>JANRMT010062848.1:4044648-4071585 GCA_026402145.1 Polypterus bichir lapradei
TAGATAGATAGATAGATAGATAGATAGATAGATAGATAGATAGATAGATAGATAGATAGATAGCACTTTATTTATCCCAAAAGAGAAATTTTAGAATGTAATGTTCCGCTTTTCAAAAATAAAATTAAAATAAAAAAAACAGAAACAGATTGTAGGCAATCATGTATTATGGTCAGATGAGAGATGCAAAGCACCTAATTAAGCCAGTATATACTGTAAGTTAGAAAAAGAAGTCTGTCCCCTATTTAAAAGTTTGTTTGGTATAAATAGTATCAGCTATAGCAGTCTGGCTGTAGTCTGTTTGTAACCCTCTGGTGTAGATGGTCTTTATTCCATTTTTTAAATCAAAGTGTTCCAGAAACATGTTTAGTTAACTACAAAGAAGAGCACTGCCTCAGTTATACCCTACAAGAAGAGGTATAGCCTTTCAAAATTGCTGAAATTCTGGTGCCAGCTTCTGGGCCACTTCAGATAATGAACTGCCTACAAAATATCCCTCCAATAAATGAACTGTACCCTTAAAAGAAAACACTGTGACACATTGGCAGAATGCTTGATTGTACACTATTAACCTTTAATGATAGTATATTTACTGTTTGTGCAGGGTGCTGAAGGAACACGTGGCCCACCAGGACCCAGTGGACCTTCTGGACCGTCAGGGCCCCCAGGGATACAAGTAAGTATGTTTCCAACTAGAATAATGACCTGCAAACATCAACAATGTGTTTTGCCAGAAGAAACCATTGCGGACAATTATGTTTTGCTTTTTCTGTTTTAGTGACTTTATGCACTTGCCTAGTTACTCAAAAGCATTTTGTTGATATAGATGACCACTAAGAATATGATTGCCAATATTTAGTTAAATTTTAACTTTTGGTACAAATCTACCTGCTTCTACAGAACCTATGTAGTGCCAATCCTTCATAGTGCATTGATGCCTAGACATTATCTTTTACCTTTGGATGATGCTGAGGTCTCAACTCTATTGTGACCTGAGAATATTTAATGCATTAACATAACAGTATCACTCAAGTCAGTAGCAAGTTGCCTTAAAGTAAAAGATGTGCATTTTCTTTTAGGGAGCCCCTGGTATCGAAGGTTTGGATGGCAAAGATGGAAAACCAGGACCTAGGGTAATCAGGAGCTTTAATGTTAATTTTATTGTTCAAAACGTGTCATATTTCTCTCAGATCTGTTTTAAAAGACCTTTTCTTCTCTTCAATAGGGAGAGATAGGCCCAGTTGGTCCAATTGGTCCTCGAGGAATGCCTGTAAGTTGATTTGATTATTGAGAAAATGCATGTACATTTTGGCTTATGACTTAGCACAATATGGTTAATTGTTCAAACACCAAATAGCCCGCCTGTTCCAGCATTTTTACTTAGCTTTGATGCGATTTACCTTAATTTAAGCCTTCACATCAACAAAAGCTAAGAATTCAGTAAAGATTTTCATCCTAGGTAATAGAGATCTTCTTATATTCCTCTTTACATTTTCAAGAACCAGTTAAACAAGTCTTGGTAAATACTTACTCATCATTGTGGCTTCTAGCCTTCTCCATTAGAAAGTTTACTCATGAGTTGGGATTTTTCAAATCCAAGCTACAGACACTTGTGTCATTTCTGTCTTTTGTGTTGTTTTCTTCTCATTTTCATTTTACCTGCTCATTTTATACTAGACTTGAAAACTGAACCCACAGTTTAACTGATTTTTCTTTGTTTATAATTTAAGATGATACTATTCTGAATCCTACCTTTTATTGTTGTACTTTAGCTATGCTCATTTTACATACCTACTTTTACCACATTTTCTATTTATTTTGCCTTAATTTTTCAAAATAGCTGTGTTAAATCTATATAGCATCTTTTGATAACTTTTGTTGGAATCTGTTAGGCCATGCATCTGGAAGCTTCTCCTAGAACCAGTCTTATTGCTGTGTTTTTGGTACATGCCGTTTTATTGTACTTTGCAGATTTTGTGTATTTTGTATAATTTGAAGTTTTTGTTATTTAGGGTGCTGTTAATAGCATTACGTAAAATACTGATTGATATATTTTTCAGCTATACAGTACTGCTGTCTGTTGTATGTATGCACTTGGTGTTTCTAGGGTATTTCAATTAGTTTTTTTTTTTTTTTTTACTTTATTGTCATATGCAAGCTTTTATAATTGTTCAAACAATCTAAGCAAACTTACTCAAACTATCTCCTCATCTCATATACAATCTGCACTAAAGGTATTCCTTTACTCTACTTGAATATATCTTGCTACTTACCAGTGTTTTGTCCCTTTTCACCTTTTCAGTTATTTTTTGAGAGTAATCATAGAGGCTGTAAATAAACCTGATCATTATGTGATATGCACATTCTGTTTTATTTAATTTGTTTTAGTTTTCTTATTATTGGTGATTTGATGATATCATCTGTTCCTTCTGCCTTACTAGCTTTTGTCCTTGTCAAAAAGGCCCAAAGGTTTTGATATGTAAAGGAAAAAATCAGTTTCATACTAGAATATTTGTTACAAAGTATGTTTATTCACAGATATGCATTTTTTCACACCATGAATTACTACTATTTACTCTATACGTTATATTATCCTCTGAACCCCTCTGTCAAGCCAAACTGGACAACCTACTAAGTCTATGTAAGCCACTGTCTGGCAGGACCTTTTCTGGTGCAGTCAATTTCAACAGTTCTTCATAGTAGTCAGTTATAACTTTTCTGTCTACATTTAGGACCTTTGTTATATTCCCATTTTGTTCTTACTGTAATGTACTTTGCCTCATTTGTACAATGACTTCAGATTAGTTTATTCCACTTCCAATCAATTTTCCTCTGCTTTTTTATGTTCTTCTGAACTTTGTCAGTGATTGATGCCAAACGTTAAGAGCCATTTGTTAGTTAGTCAGGTTATGTTAAATTGATAGAAGTATTTTCTTAGTTATGTTAGAATGTTTGTATATATATTAGTATGTAGTTTTTGGGAGGTTCTCTTATAACCCCCACAAGCTAAATTATAATTGGGATATTCTTATTATTTCTTGAACCCATGAGTACAAACTAGTTTCAGTTTATGATCATCCTTGCTGTTGGTAAGGCATGGAGGGCAAACAGTTTCAAACCATATATACAGAACAGAATGAATGTACTAGGTGAAGCCTGTGTAAGTTTGCCATAGAGAAATAACACAACCTTTAAGTACAGAAAGTAACTGAAGTTTAACAAGAGAAAGCGAAGTTTGTAGAAAAAACATTTTTTCCTTTGTGCCTTTTATTCTGCGTGTATAATAATTTTTTTCTGAGTTTTCATGATTTGTTCCTTTTTAAATTTTCACCAAACATTTTTAAAATTAAACTTTATAGGACTGAGAAATTTCTTTTGTTACATGTTTGACTCTTGTTGGATCCTACCTTGCCAACTTAGTAACTGCTCAATTTTGGGAACCTAGAAAAGAAGCAGCTGCACCAAGTTTAATTTCTTTGTATTTATTTTCTCTTCAGCTTTTCGGATTATTTCCTTCATTGCCTATTTTTGTTCAGTTGCATTTAATTTATGTTATAGATTTCATCACATTTAGCGTTACATCTCCGTAAATCTTATATTTGTGTTTCTTCTACTTTATAGTGTTTCATAGTCCTCCATGATCTCTGAGAATTTGTGTGTGTTTAAATACTCATCAACTTAAATCTCGGTTTCATCCTTAAGAAGTTGTAGCTTGTTCTGATTTATTCCCAAGTGGAGCCTTTTGCTTTTTTGTAGGTGCTATGAACCAAAATGCATATAAGATGGTTGCCTTTTCTCTGTTTGTTACGTTCCTGACATGCAGACAATCCAAGTGGCCAGACAATAGTAGCTTATCCAGTCCTTATATATCGAAATTGATTTCCAGTGGTATGTAATCAACCACAAGAGCTCTTTTTTTGGTGAGCTTTAAACTTTGAAATTTCTTTCCCTAATGATATAAATTAACCCTAGTGAGTTTGCAGCAACTTTTGCTTTACCTCATTTCACTACAAGGGGTATTTATTTACCCCTGAAACCCCCTCTGTTGCCTGCTAATTTCAGAACTTCACCTGCAAGACCACATGTTAAAAAAGGGCAGTAGTGTAACATTTTATACATAAAATTAACCAACACCATGACTATGATAACACAGTGACAGTGGGTTATGTTCTAGAGAGAAGAAGAACTACACAACAGGTTAATTTCAGAGGAACAGCTTTCAAAGCTACTTTGCTGACAGCATATTCTTCCCAAATGTATCTTACCTTCTTTTGCCCATAATTTGCATTGATACCAAAAGATTCTTTCTTACAAAACTCAAATGGCCTTTCTCCTGCTTTTCTATTTCTACCCTTTCCTCTCATTGCTGTTGTGTATTTTCATGAAAGATGCTAGTCTTTCTTAACTGTGCACAGGGCTTACCAAGCTTCATCTTTCTGGAATCATATTATGGTTGATGATCATTATTTTCTTTTTTAACAATCCTGCTATTTATGGGGTTACATTTCTTTTATATCTTTCAGGGTTTCAAAGGAAAAACTGGACATCCTGGTCTACCAGGACCAAAGGTAGTACATTCTAAGAACTGCTCACTATGGTATGAAACCATCAACATGAATGTCTCTACCCTGCTTCAGGACTTTCAGACGAGACAAACTATTAAACTCTTTGTTATTGGCTTTTGTCTTCCTTTAAGTTTATAGCATGCTGCAGCAGAATAATAAAATGCTCAGTCTCTCCTTTTTTAGCATTTGAGAGTACTTTACATCAGATTAATTTTGTATGCAAAGAAAGAAGTCATGATTCTTTTATATGGGCATTACTTGCTTTTGGAAATATTGTAATATTTCCTTTTTATAGGCAAGTTGTACAGTAGACTTTGGTTCTCTAAATATTGATGTGAGTACAGTTAGCTTTTATCTCTATATTACAGGGTGATTGTGGTCCTCAAGGTCCCGCTGGAGCTATGGGCAGACCCGGGGTTGAGGTAAGCACACTTGGATTTTTTTCATTTTTCAGTATTGACTGTAGGATTTACTTGTAATGAGGTGTTAATAATAAGGTACTTTTAAAATATATTTTTGAGGTGGTGATACATTGTTTTCTTTGTTTCTTTACAGGGAGATCCTGGCCAGCCAGGACAACAAGGCCCACTTGGACCACCCGGACATATCGTAAGTATGATGCAAACGAGAAACATATTACCTGTTCCTTCATTGGTACTAGTGTGTTACCACAATTGTATAGGAAAATCCTGTGTATTTTGTAATGGAGTACTGTGAGTGTTCTCTTAATCCAATTCAGAGGACACAGGAGGCTGGAGCCTATCCCAATAGCTTTGGATACAGGGTAGAAAAAAGCTGCACACAGCACAGAGGTCCCTCATAGGACCCATTCATGAACATACCTATATTCACACTCACACAGAGGCCTATTTGGAATTGACAGTTCACCTAGCCTGTACAAGTTTGAAGATCATTCAATATGGTATAAAGGTTAATAAAATAAAAGCGTACAATTTTCCTAAAACATGAAGCAAAATTCATAGTCCAAATAATGCTTCACACAAGCAAGTGATTTTTACAGTAAATAAATGCAAGAATTGGTAGATAGAAGTATGCAGCTTCTGTAAGAGGCTGCTGCTTTTAAACCTATAAAAACATTAAAAAAATCAGTTTGGCTCTCTACACTGGTGTCTGTTCATTTACTGACTTAAAGACCTTCCCAATTTTGCTTTTTATGTAATGCTTAGAGTTTGCACAAAAACCCTACGGCTTGATAAATGCTGCAGCCCCTGTGTTCTAGTGATCAATTTTTCAATCTAAACAATCTGTTACTGATTAGTAGGGTTGTGTTTCTGTTGCAGAATCTGATTTCTAAATGGAATTGTGACTCCCCCTGGATAATTAAAGGCAAGATTTTACAAGCAAGGAGGCCATTAATATGCTAGTGATAGCAGAGAGCTTAGGCTGTATTTAATAATTTATAGATTTACAACATGACTAAATTCCTAAATATAAGGAAGATAAAACAAATGATTGTCTAGAGTTGGTCAATTTTCTAAAGTCTTTGCAGAAGCTGCTTAACAATCATATTGTATTGTATCCTCACCTTAGCAACTGATACTTTTCTGTGTTAATTAAGATTATTCTCAGCCAGAATATTGCAGGTTTGGTCAGGTATCTGCACATTTCTTAAACCTACTTTAACATTTCTGAGGGTTTCAGCCTATGCAAGCTGCACGGGACACAATGCAGGAGTCAACCCTGAATGACATTCCAGTTCACCTTATAGCATACTCATACACTTACTAGCACTTCCTAATATCAGTAAAGTTCAGTGTCACTTATTTTCTTAATATGCATGTATTTGGGTAGCAGGAGAAAACTGAAATATGCGGAGAATCCTTTTAAACCCACCAAAATAGGAAACTAGTGAGTCAAACTCTGGTAAATGGTAAATGATTCATTTTTTTTAATTCAATTATTGTTCACACACCATACTTTTCACAAAGCTTAAACTAGAGAAATAATGCCAAATACAATAAAAAACTCTTGGCGATAAAACAAAGAATATCATGCCATACGTGCATGCAGCCATCTACTTGTTGTGGTAGGTGTAATGGTTATCGTCATTTTTCCAAGAAGATTGATGCTGTACTGGAAATGGGTAGGGATAAACAAGACCCTAGCAAACAGAAAAAAGAAAACACTGTCAGCAATGGCACATATTACCCTTCCAGGACAGGAAAAAAAGGCACCATCGGGGCAATATGTTTTGGACAAATACTGGATGCTCCAGGGAAGCAGTGGTTAGGGGCTCCAGTAATCACAGGAGAATGTTGAAATTAGAGAGGGTAAAAAAATGTCGTCCCAGGCTAAGTGGCCAGTCGTCAGATTGCCAGAGGCAGGCAGCCAGAGATCAACTCTGGACACCTGGCTATGTAAGGCCCAGAAAGTTACACCTGGGCCTTGCTTGATGTTCCTCTTTCAAGTATAGGAACTTCCTTGATCCTAGAACTGATTCCAGGGTATAGGTGAAACTGACTCTGGGATGGAGTGTAAAGCCATCTTTTAGCTATTTGTCCTTTGACTATCAGGATATACTCAACTGTCAGAAGAAAGAGAGGCCAATGAACAATACAAGTGGTGGGGGTGAGCCAAAGGAACAACTGTAAGACATGTTGGTGGCAAGTAGACAAGCCACCTAACCTAATAATCAGGACTCCAAGATTTGTAGAGGCAGGCCAAAAGGTTGCAGGATTTGGGTTCACTATTCCATTGTTTTGTACATTAGCTATACTATCCGTCTAAGATGTGTTGAAATGTAAGCAATCAATATACATTTCATGTATTTTATTTTATACATGGGTGGTCAATTTGATCTGGTATAACAATACGCACCAGATTCCTTTCCCTCATGGTAGCCTTTTCCTCTTTAGATAGATCCACCCTTTTTCACCGCTTGCTCTCTGCATCACTGATATAGTCAAAGTACTTTGCTGAAAAAATGCAGCAGTGGTCACTGCTTGTTTGGCCTGGTTTGGCAACTATACCCTAGTCGTGATGTGGCTTTGTCGATTTATTGTTATTTTCACTCATCTATTACCCATCACACATAGTTATCAGTCATTAGCATTATAGTCATAAACATCATTTGTGTGATAGAAATCTGATACCATAGTGCTGTTGGTGTTTTTATTATCATTTTTGATTTTTTTTATTTCTACATATTTTTCCTATTTAAAATTTCTTCCTTACGCAGGCAACCAGACAGACATACAAATTTACTGACACACGCACAGATATTTGTCCTTCTATGAAAGTGAATGAGATGATTTTTGTCCATCCAGCAGTTAGTCTATGTTAGGTATATTCCATGTTAATGTTTGCTGTGAACAATCTATTGGAATGTATGTTGTAATGTACAGTACGTTGTAATAAAATGCATTGTAGTTTTCATTCCAACAGTTGATGCATCACAAACATTAGCGCCGCTTTTACTTATCCCATACCAAGAAAGATATAACTAGAGACATAGCAACCAGACAGATTCACAGATAAAAACACAAACACTTGTCCTTTTATTAAGGTGGAATTTTTTCAATTCGTTCATACTCCTCCCCATGTGTTGTTAAATAGAGGCCTCATTTTTGATGCCGTGGCCTCCTAGATGTTGTTCATAGAAGGATACAATAACAGCCCACATTTTGCGTATAGGGTGTAAAGCAAAACTGTTTGGGAACCTTGGTCTTTAGTGAACTCAAATTCTAGCCAATCTAGGCCATCTGCCAACCTAGCCTATGATATACATTAACATAATGCAGTGAAAGATAATGGTTTTGACGGACTATAACAATGATCTGGTGTTTGGCCTACCACTTTTGACGATGATGTCTCCCATTTAACTCAAGGATACATGCCAAAAGAAATAACTTGGTCAAAGTCTTAATAATATCATACACTATTGCATGTAACACCTAAAAGAGAAAAAGAATGAAAACTACAGAAATAGTCAAGAACGGTCATTGTCACAAACTATTAAAATGCAATATGAAGCGTCTCACCATTAGCTCTAACAGGGGTATGCTGTTCTAAAATAGTCTTAGCCTCAAAGAATCATTGCCTTTGCATAATAGTTTTAGGAAGGCCTCCATCTTATAGTGCATATTTTGATTTGTGGGTTTAGCAAAGTTCTCTAAGGTAAAAGCAAGAGGAGACCTTCACAAATTCATTTGCCAAATAGGATCATCTAAAGTCAGCTCTAACTATATTTAGAGGCAGTAAACAAACTAAAAAAGCATGGCAGCATCTCCTAGTTTATGTTACAGTCTTGGCAGCAGTATTTTAATTTAACTGTATAGTAGTAATCAAACAGTTGGACAGAAAAGCAATAATGTACTTGATTGTGTCCAGTGTTGGGTGAGTTTTAAATAGTAATATATTCAATATTACATATTACTTAAAAACTGTAATAAAATATTTATATGACTTTTTATTAAGTAGTGTATTATAATACATACATTACTTTTATTACTTCACAATAAGTTGTTAAAGTTTCAAAAATATTCATCAAGCAAATCCTGTACATTTGTGATCGCATTTGGAACTGAATGCACACTCACAGACAAGCACACAATAGAAATTATATCTATTTTAAATACATTCACAGAAAGGATATAAGTAATTAAAATGCATATATTTTTAGCTACTGGTCTTAAAGAAAATGCTCTGACACAGAAAGGTGTCCTCATTTTTGTATCTTAAACACAACTAATTTAAAATCAACACTGTTATAATACTTTATGGAATTATAAACTGATTGTAAACACAAAGCAATAATGATAGTTCAAGTTTTACAAAATATCAGGGACCTATGTTATTACAATGATTTTTTTAAACATGTGAAGTATTATTGTTTTATAGTATTGTATAGTATATCTCAAAAGAAGCAGTCTTTGAAAATGAAAACGTGAAACACAATTTCTGTTTGGTATGCATTGAGCTCAAGACCTCCAAACCTGTAACTGAACAGTCTTTCAAGAGGAACATTAAAAACGACTGATATAATGTATCATAGGAATATGAGTTTACTTCTTAGAAATCGATAGACATATTCTACACTGGTTGCAGTTTTCAAATAATCCAGAATTATGAAGTATGTACCTCATCGATTTCAGAAGCAGTCACATCATAGATATGATGGCCTCAGATGCTCCTTCAAGCAGTGGCAGCATTTTTGTTCTGTAGTTTATAATTGTTCCAATGGACAGTAATTCTCCCAGAAAGCTTTTATTGTGCACAAGCCATACATATACACTGGACCGTCTCATTTTGAGTTAATGTTCACTATTGTTACAAGCATCATAAAGATACTTAGCAAATGTTTTTCGATCAGAGACACATTTTGAGAAAAGGGTATCTTGCTAATAAGGTTTCTGAAAGCAGTTGTGACTTCATGGGCTGCACTGCAAGTCCTCCACAACGTACAATCCAATACTGTTTTGTAGCAGGGAAAGTGAAATAGAAATCTTGGCTTTGAATGGTGACATCAGTTTATTTTTTTGTGGCTGAAGATGATATATAACAGTAGAGAGTAGCGCCTGGTGGGTACTGTTGCTAATGCATTGGGATAAAGAAAATCAGTGTGAACTTTAAGTAGTTTGTTAAAGGCGTAATATTATTTTTCAGGTCATGGTGGTTGTAGTATTATTGGTTATTTTTCAAAATGAGAACATTATAATACCCCTGACATAAAAAGGTAATAGTAGTATATAACACATTGTAATGCACTGCATTCAACTCTGATTGTGGCAGATAGAATTTCATGAATTAGCAGCTCTATATTTTTCATGTTAAGAAGCTACTTTCATCTTGCTCTATTTTTAAACAAGACAAAGTAGATCTGTGTGTGAAAAATGTGAGGTTATATTAATGTCACTTATGGAATTGTAATCTTTTGTGGACTTAGCTAAACTAAAAAGTCAGTTGAGTAAAAAAATAGTGTATTGTCGCAGTAGGGGGCAGTAGCGCTCCCTTGAACCCTCAGGTACCACGCCAAACACCTGGTAAAATTGCCACAATAATTATATTTATTATAATAATGTGCACCAAGCACCCTCCACTCCACTATATTCATAAATAACAATAAACAATAATAATCACAATCCTCCACTCCCAGACGCGTTGCCCTCCTACCACCCAGCTCAGCTCGTTGTCTGGGAGTTCCCAGAGTCCTTTTATTCCTCCTGACCCGGAAGTGTTTCTGCCCAACAGTTCCACAAGTCCTTATTCCTTCCGGGTCAGAGTAAACAGTACTTTTCTTCACCCCGGAAGCCCGTCGCTCTTCCTGTGACGAACTTCCGGGTCATGGTGCACAAATGAGTCCACTGGCTTCCCGACAGCGACTCCCAGTGGCCCCCAAGGTATCCAGCAGGGCTGTGTATAAAAACTCCATAGTCCATGAGGCCCTGCTGGAATTCGGGGCCCATATATGCTCTCGGGAGAGCTCCTCCTGGCGGCCTGGGGGTGAGGGCCGGAGTAAAATGCCGGCAATCCACCACAGTATATTGTCTTGCTATCTGCAGAGTGCACACTGAATAAAATGACTTTTCTTAAATTTTAAAGCTCATTTTTAATTTATAAAGTAATAAGTCAAGTATTTGGCAGTCTTATTGACAAATTATAAATAACAGAGCCTTCCTATTTTTCATCCAGCATAACCAATAACAACAACATTTAATTATATAACACATTTTCATACAATAATGTAGCACAAAACTTACAAGTTGATGAAGAGAAAGTTACAAGAAAAGAAAAGCAATTAATTTAAGGCAATAATATTAAAGAATAAGTAACAACAAAACAAGGTCAGTTCAAATTGCTGGGAGGATAGAAAAAAAACTCAAGATAGGCTGGAGAAAAAACAAAATCTGCAGGAGTTCTGCCATAAGACCACCCTCACCCACTGGGCATTCTACCTAACATAAATGTTCTTAATCCAATCCTCTATGTTTTCAAGCTTCACATGATAGGATTTGATGAAGTTGGTCTCGTGGACATCAGGGGCACCCTCCTTCATTCCATTGTCACAGCTGTCTGCATGGTGCCTTGATCAGGTGGTGGTGGCGCAGATTGCCACCACAGAAGAACTGGAACAGACAGCAGAGAATAATGGGGATTAGTTCAGATTGCAGATCCCTGAAGAACATGATAATTTTGTACCCATATAACATGTTTGGAATACATCCGTAATGTTACTACTAAAAAGCAAAATTAAAATGATGGGTTTTAGCAGTTTTTTAAAAATGTTTCACAGAATTAGCCTGGCAAACTTATATAGGTAAAGTATTCCAGATTTTAGGTACATAACAGTAAAAGGCAGCCTCACTACTTCTTTAAAGATTGGCTGTTGGGATTATAATCAGACCGCCATTTTAATATCTAAGGTTACGACTTGGCATGTAGAGGGATGGGCATTCCAAAATACAGGATGGAACAAGATTATTTAAAGCTATAAACCATTAGTAGTATTTTAAAGTCAATTCTGAATGACATGGGTAACCATTGTTCGTGAGATATGCTCAGATTCTCTTTTGCAAATTAAGATTCTGGCTGCTGCATTCTGCAGTTAATGCAATCGATTGATGTCTTTCTTAGGTAGTCCTGTTAGGAGTGCATTATAGTAATCTAGTTGACTAAAAACAAAACCATGAATTAATTTGTCAGTGTTATGCAAAGTTAAAAGAGGTCTAACTTTAACTATATTCATTAAATGAAAAAATGCAGTCCTAGTAATCTGGTTAATGTATGATTTAAAGTTTAGGTCAGAGTCAATGATTACCCCTAAATTCTTTACTACAATCTTAATTTTTAAACCTGAGGGATCAAGTTTATTTCTAATACCCTTGCTATACCCATGTTTGCGAATCACTAAGATTTCTGATTTTTCTTTATTTAGTTTTACCACTCATTCATTCGGAAGTAATCCTAAGACATTGGATCAGAGAGCCAAGAGCATCAAGATCATCAGGCGATATCGATAAACAAAGCTATGTGTCATCTGCATAGCTGTTGTAGCTGACCTTGTGTTTCAATAATCGGACCTAATAGAAGCACGTAGATTGAAAAAAGCAGTGAACCCAGAATAGATCCTTGTGGCATACGATATACAATATCATGGGTCTCCGCAGTGTAATCACCACAATTAACAAAAAATTTTCTACCTGATAAACAATTTAAGAGGCTGTGAGAGAGGCCTACCCATTGCCTAAGGCAATTTATAAGAATACTGTGGTCTATGGTGTCAATTGCTGCACTCCAGTCTAAGAGAACAACAACAGATACATAGTCTCTGTCCACATTAACCTACAAAATATTAACTTTAACCAGCACAGTTTTTGTACTATGGTATGTTCTAAAACCTGACTGAAACTTACCAAGCATATAATGCTTATTCAAGTAATAATTAAGGTGCTTAATAACTGCCTTTTCTAAAATTTTGCTTAAGAAAGACATGTTAGAAATTGGTCTCAAGTTATCAAAGACAGAGGAGCAGGGGTTTAACAACTTCAAATGATCAGGGAAGACTGTATCTAATGATGAGTTCACTATGTCAAGTACACTACCATTAAGGTCATTAGAGACTTCTTTAAAAAAGCCTGTTGGTAATGGGTCTAGGACGCAAATGGAGGGTTTCAGTTGAGAAATTATTCTACATAGTTTGGGTTGATCTATTTCAACGAAAGAATTTAACTCACTTAAAATGGCATGCTGGGATTCAATTGGATTAACTTTAGGGGGGTTGTACTATATTATTTCTAATGTCATTTATTTTGTGTTAAAAAAATATAGCAAAATCCCCACAAGTTTCACTAGTTGTTTTTAGGAGGCATTCCATTGAGTGAGCTGGGTTTAGAAGATGATCAATAGTTGAGAATAAAAGTCTTGGATTTACCAGCATTATCATTTATAATTTTAGAGAAATAAGACTTCATCTCAAAGCAGTCTGCATTGTTATATTTGGTTATATATAGTATAGGGTTTCATTTTGAGAAAATTGTACATAACAGATTTCTTCCATGACTACAGGTAAACCTATACACTTGTTAATATATATAGAATCTCCTGGGACCCACCTGTCTGAAATGTTGACCTGCACAACTTTTTATTTATGTCATTTAGGGAATTTTCAGTCTTTCCAATAGACATACTATGAAATTGCCTTGAAGCTGTGGATTTATATAGGATGTCAAATTATCCTGTCGCAGTAAAGTGATGCCAGTCTAGCATTTTGATATTAAAGTCAGTTTCATGCAAAGCTGAAGGAAAAAAATGTTACTATCACCTAAAAAAATGTTAGTTTGTTATGTTATACTTGTAATCTGCAAGCCATACCTAACCAATGGTCAGTCCTCTTTCGACATTTTTGTTTATTCTGTCATCTTATAGGGTTTGCCTGGACCAGTTGGTCCACCAGGGCCTGTAGGACCCCCAGGAGTGGTGAGTCTGGAAGTGTTTTTTATAATTTGATGTCTTTTAACATTTTATATTGTGTATTTTGACCATCTTCACATTTCATTGTAATTATAGCAATTAACATGGAATTTATTCCATGGAAGTTTTTGTTTATTACACATACATATTTTTAATCAGCACAGTCTTGTGACATTAGTAACTAGGAGATCTATTGAAGTGAAAAGCACAAAATGACCTCACATATCTGCCTGGCTTTTCATGACAATAATTTGTATAATGATCTAAAAGCCCAAAACAGCTCTAAGGAAATATTCTGCACTGTTATAACTACATTGTTCGTGTGTTTCATATGAGAAAATAATTCATCTTTTTTTAACAGGGCCTGAAGGGTGATCGTGGGCCATCAGGAGAAAGAGGACCTTTGGGCATGGCGGGACCACCAGGATCCCCAGGACATCCAGGCCCTCCAGTAATATTTATGTTCTTTTTTTAAAGTAATAGTTAAAATGTGATAACAATTATACAGTGTTTTTGACTTGGATGCAGTTTTTTTTTCTTTTTAATAACAAAACACACAGTTGTCATATCAAATAATAAGTGGCTCACATATTCCTTCCTAAATGACATAGTTACGCACCAGGTAGTGTTATTTTATATTCTGCAAGTTCTGTTTCTTTGTTGTGTATGATCTTGGCTTAACTTTGTATATTTTCCCAATGTTCTGGTAACCTTATTCCACTCCAAAGACAGGATGTCACATTGAATGACGTTTTTAATTATCCTGGTTTACTAAGTGCTGGGCTGTACTTGTCTGCACCTTGTAATATTCTGGTATTGTTTTTTGTTTTCAGGTTAGCACCAGGTTACAGTTACCCAGTATATGATACATTTTTAAGACAGGCTGTTTTGTTATTTTTTCAGTGTGACTGTAAAAAACAAACTACTCCTTCTTACAATGGGAATGGCAGAAAATCACTTTCACACTGCAGACGAAAAATGACAAACTATTCAGCGTCCTTCTTTCTAAAAAAAAAAAAAAAATAGGAATGGGCAGAATACTGCATTTTAATTATCAATGAAAGGTTTATGTGCTAAAACAACCTCAGGGGAAATCAGTGTAGCAAGATGGGATGTCATTCTTTGAATTGGCTAATACACGTAGATTAATCAAACTGTGCAGCATCTTTGTGCTACAGAAATTGTTTATTTATTAGAATCAAGTCACTGTTTTATCCTCTGTTAGCCCAAAGGGCTTAAGATGGTTTTCTGATTGGTAAAATAAATAGATTTTACCTAAGTTACTTGAAACATTACTGAGATAAGCATTGCAACTTAATGCAGATTTTATCTTGCCTGAGATCTGTCCCTGTTCAAAGTGCTCACAACACCATTGCATAACTGAAACAAAATCGACCCAACCATATTAGTTATAGTTAAGTGCTGTCACAGTCAGTTGACCGGAATTTCTTCAAACTGTAGGAACAGGGATTTCTGTAAATTAGTAAATCACAAGAATGACAAAGCTTACTGACTGTAAGTATCCAAGACCCTATATAGCAAAAACTTCTTAATTCTGGGAAGGTTAGGATTGTGATTATTAAAATGTACCTACCATTTCAGTGATTTTCATAGAAAATTGATCAAAGATTATGCTAAGGACAACTTCTCATGATTTTCAAACTACTTTGCTACTTAATTATTAGGGGGGTTTCAGCATTTCATATTTTTTCAATGGAAACTGACATCAAATTAGATTTACAGGGTTTCTGACATATTGTTTATTTGTATCCCCTTGAAACTGTAAAAAATATCTTTACAGCTACTTTATTGGTTCCATCAGCACATTTAAATGCACTTTAATGACCTGGTTTATTCACAGAAACCTGGTTTATTCAGTTCAATGTAAAGCCAGTAATTCCAGTTACAGAAACTGGGTTATTGGTCTCTGAGAAATGTGGTTAACATTTGTAGATTTTTCTGGAAGTAACCTGCTTATTTGGCAATTTACAGTAGTCTGTGCGTCCAATTCATTTTTGAAATAGGTAACCTAACGCAATACTTATTTTAATGACGTAAAAAACATCTGCCTTATTATTATTTTAACAGCACTAAGTGTAAGGCAAGAAGCACATGTACTGAAATAGTGAGATTTAGAAAATCTTCAGGAGTGTCTCTTGTGATCTTCAGTTCTAATAAATGATTGAATTCTTGAATTTGGGATTTAATGTTGTAAATCATTTGGAAAAACTATCATACTCATCATTAACAAAATGCTTACAGAAGGAAGGTACTGTACTTGGAAAATTTGATGATTATTTCTTTTTCAATAATACTACACATTTATTGATTTTGTAGGGAGAGATGGGCAGTGATGGTCCACCTGGAAAAGATGTAAGTAAAGTAACACTTCAACCTAAATAGTTTTTAAAAATCCCAGGTACGTTCATTGTTTTTTGTTTGGCAGAATACTAGGCATGAAGGTCAGTAGGAACAAGACAGAATACATGTGTGTAGATGAGAGGGAGGTCAGTGGAATGGTGAGGATGCAAGGAGTAGAGTTGGTGAAAGTGAATGAGTTTAAATACTTGGGATCAACAGTACAGAGTAATGGGGATTGTGGAAGAGAGGTGAAAAAGAGAGTCCTGGCAAGGTGGAATGGGTGGAGAAGAGTGTCAGGAGTAATCTGTGATAGATGGATATCAGCAAGAGTGAAAGGAAGGTCTACAGGACAATAGTGAGACCAGCTATGTTATATGGGTTGGAGACGGTGGCACTGACCAGAAAGCAGGAGACAGAGCTGGAGGTGGCAGAGTTAAAGATGCTAAGATTTGCATTGGGTATGACGAGAATGAACAGGATTAGAAATTAGTACATTAGAGGGTCAGCTCAGATTGGACAGTTGGGAGACAAAGTCAGAGAGGCGAGATTACATTGGTTTGGACGTGTGCAGAGGAGAGATGCTGAGTATATTGGGAGAAGGATGCTAAGGATAGAGCTGCCAGGGAAGAGAAAAAGAGGAAGGCCTAAGCGAATGTTTATGGATGTGGTGAGAGAGGACATGCAGTTGATGGGTGTAACAGAACAAGATGCAGAGGACAGAAAGATATGGAAGAAGATGATCCGTTGTTGCAACCCCTAACTGGAGAAGCCGAAAAAAGAAGAAGAAGAAATCTAACCATTTGTAAGCCTTAAAAATGCCAGAAAAATCCGTCAAAATCTTTATTGTCATTGTAGCAATGAGACATTGTACAACAAAATTTTTAGGTGCAATTTTCCAGTGCAGAAAAAAATAAAATAAAAATAAAAACAAAAACAAAACACAATTGCTCAAGTTACAACTAAAATAAGGGAATAAAATAAATATCCAAAATTGTCCATCATAGCAGAACAATGTTTTCCACTCATACATACATTATATTGCACTTGTCCCTTATCTAATGTTAACTTAGAATGAAGGTGCAGTATTAGCAGTATTCAGCATGGTGATGGCTGAAGGACAGAAACTGTTTCTCAGTCTATTTGTCTTAGTCTTTATGGATTTGAAACGTCTGCCTGAAGGCAGGCGTTCAAACAGTGCATGTCCTAGGTGTGATGGGTCCTGAAGAATTTTCTTGACATTCCTGAGACAACAGGAACTATGTAGTTCTTCTAGTGAGGGGAGAGGACAGCCGACTATCCACTGGGCGACCTTAATGACCCTGTGGAGCTCTTTTCTTCTGTGCTACTGTGCAGCTGGAGAACCACGCTCAGAGACAGTAGACCAGGATGCTCTCTACTATGCAGCGGTAAAAGGACACCAGCAGTTTCTCAGGGATGTTGTTCTTTCTAAGCACCCTCAGGAGGCAGAGTCTCTTTTGGGCCTTCTTCACAACCTCAGCAGTGTGTGTTCCCCAGGTCAAGTCCTCCCTAATGGTGACTCCCAAGAAGCGGAAGTCTGAGACCCTCTCCACACAGTCCCCATTGATGATGAGTGGCTGGATGTTGTCTGCCTTCTTCCTGAAGTCCACGATGAGCTCCTTCGTCTTGGCTGTATTTAGGAGCAAGTTGTTATTCCTACACCACTTTGTCAGCCGCTCCACTTCATCCCTGTAGGCAGACTCATCCCCCCAAGAGATGAGCCCTACTACTGTGGTATCATCAGCGAGCTTAACAATGGTGTTACTGTAGTGGGTAGGAATGCAATCATGAGTGTAGACGGTATAGAGCAGGGGGCTCAGCACACAGCCCTGTGGGGAGCCAGTGCTAAGGCTCATGGATGTGAAGAAGTAGAGGCCCACTCTAACCCTCTGAGTGTGATCACTCAGGAAGTCCTTGATCCAAAGGCAGGTGGAGTGTGGAAGTCCTATGTCTGATAGTTTGGTCACCAGTCTGTGGGCTAAGATGGTATTAAAGGCAGAGCTGAAGTCTATGATGAGCAGATGTGCGTAGCTCCCCTGCTGCTCCAGATGGGACAGAACAACTTGGAGAACAGTAGCCACAGCGTCCTCCGTAGACCTGTTTGTTTTGTTGGCAAACTGGTGCGGATCAAGCATGGGAGGCATGAATGTCATGATGTGGTTCCTGATGAGCTTCTCGAAGCACTTCATAACCACAGGGGTCAGTGCAATTGGCCTGTAGTCTTTAAGACTGGTGATGGTCTGTTTCTTGGCCACAGGCACTATGACAGAGGATTTCAGGTAGGATGGCACAGTGGAATGAGACAGAGACTGTTTGAATATCCTGGTGAAGACCCCAGCCAGTTGGTCTGCACAGTCTTTCAGCACGTGTCCTGAGATGCCGTCGGGTCCAGCTGCCTTTCGTAGGTTGACAGCGTGCGAACTGTATTTGTACACCAGTTATTATTTACATACACACACAGCCCCCCTCCTCTGCTCTTACCGGAGTCACTGTCCTGTCATGGCACTGTGCCATGTAGCCTGTTAGCTGGATAGCAGAGTCTGGGATCAATGAGTAAAGCCAGGATTCCGTGATTAACAGAACGCAACTGTTTTTTACAATGTAATTTTTTGCCACCTGTAGCCTCAATTCATCGATTTTGTTGATGAGAGATCTGGCATTGGTGAGAAAACACTGGGGAGCAGTGGTTTAACACGCTGCCTGCGTAACATTGCTAACGTGCCAGCCCTACAGCCTCGCTTTTGTTTTCTCTCTCTGCGCCGCCTCTGTCGCCTGCCCGCGGGGATGATAATCCACGGAGAGCTGGGACTCCTCGCTATATCTGCCGGAATGTCGTGGGAGTGGAGAAACACAATGTAGAGTGGCTGTAGATATTATTAAAGGGAAGGAAATATGTTATGACCTACACTAGAACTGTGAATAGAGAGTCCTTAGACAAAAGCTAGAAAAATAACTCAAATGAACATCTATTAGGGTGATGTAATCTCATTCTGAGTTTGCAAGAAATTATTACATGACCAAAGCATTTTCAATTCATACAAAATGAAAGTTATCAGAATCAATTTTGGATAGATTGTTCCAAGTTTAATCGAACAGTTGATCACATACCTGATGGAGTTTTGTAATTTATATGTTAAATGAAAGTTTTCTGCTTGCATTTAAATAAAATAATCCATTAAAACATGAAGGGACACCCTTAAAAAGTATTATTAGTCTGTTCATAATATGAATAGATAAAATAGAAAAATAATTTAAAATATTCAAGTTAATAAATTAGTATTTGTTATTTTGGCTTTAACCTGTACTTTACAAAAGTAACAGATGTTGTGAAACTGAACATGGACTCTAGATTGTACAACATTGTACAACATAATACAAACAAATTGGTAACTTTTTCAGTTGTGAAAGTTACTGTACATTGGAATAACGACCCAAAGTAGTTTATCCAAAGTAAACTCACCATCCAAGCTTTTAATGATGGAGTGAAACATGCCCTCACACATCATGCCTGCCCAGGTACTACCCCCATTAAAAAAAACTGTTCACAATTACAAATCTGCCACTGCATTTTGTTTCTATTGGCATAGTTGTGTATATGTGTGTGTATTTATGTGTGTGTGGAATTGTGTATGTTCAACATGTTAATTTCATTTGATATAGATTGCAAAGTCAAAATGTTTTCAGTCCTCTGCTAAAACCTGTGACTGTGGATTACACCTAAAGAAGATGGAATGATTTTAGTTTGTTTCATTAGCTACAACACTAGATGTGCATTAAATATTACAAACCTCTCCAAACTCTTAAGAAACCTAATGTAAGGATACTATACAAATTACTATATGTCACAGGTAAAGTACAGCATTTTGTGTAGGGAGCCAGAAACAAACAAGTGGCTATTCTAAACTTGGTGATTAAACATCTGTGTCTTAATATGTGCAAACTTGTGAGTGGAAGAGACAGATTGTTTTAAACTGATGTTGAACCTTTCAGGGAACTTCAGGAGTGACTGGAGAACCAGGTCCCCAAGGCCAAAAAGTAAGTGGTGTTTTCATGATGTTATTCTTCAGTCACCTCCAGTATGGTTTTATAAATAATTATCTGCAATGATTTATTAAATAAAAAACACAAATCTTGCCTATCTTTCACAATGCACTGACCTAGCCTGCTTAATGCTTATTGCTGAAATCCAGACATGCTTAACTGTGTGCTTAGCATCAAACAGTGAACATCTCTGTCTTTTATAGCTCTAACTAACTCTGGCCCTTACCCATGATACTCTACTGATTATTTATTGTGCATGCTTTAGATTATTTTTCTAGGCATGACAGAGATTTTGTACTTGGAGCATAAACAGATTGGAGGCCAAGCACCTTAATTAAAGGATAAATGTCTGTGTGTCTGTCTGGTTGCTATACCTCTGTCATTCCAACAGATGGTACATCACAAACCTTTATAGTAATAAAATGCATATGTCTTGGTGGAATGCATTCAATGCAAGTATAGTGTAAAAAACTTATGATTCCAATGTCATAGGCACAAGATGCAAAACATGGTTAGCTCCCCATAGTAGATTTACAAACATCACCCAGCCAAACAAACACTGGCACCACATTCTCCTTTGTGTTTCTATAAGGGTGAACCTGGTGCCACTGGTGAAAAAGGATCCCCAGGAGAGCGGGGCAGACCTGGGCTGCCAGGTGACTCATCTAAAAGCAGTTCAATGGGACTTATTGGGCCAGCAGGTCCACGTGGAGAAAGAGGCTTGCCAGGGTCGCAGGGATCTCCAGGCCCTCCAGGTTCACCTGGACTTCCAGGAACACAGGTAAGATGCTATTTATAGCAGAGAGTTAGCAACAAATTCTAATAAAAAACAAGAAGGTAACAACATCAAAATGATGGGGAACCATCCTAGTAGCCCCATTTAATACAAGGCTTTTGAAGGAAAAAATATGTGAAAAAATGAATCACGAAATAAAGGACAGTAGCTCCTGAGGTACTCTCTAGCATTCAGAGTGAGCAAAAAAGGACTGTCTCCACAGGAGCTCTGGCCTGTGTGGAAGCGAGGGTCAAAATGAAGGCTGACTTAAAGTTATCCTTTGCCTTAAATAAATAAAGGATCATAAGAGGTGGGGCTTCTGGTAGAAGTGATATTACAGTTCTTGGGTACCTTCTTTCTCTGATTTAAGGAGAAAGCCCCAGCATAGATACCTGACCAGAGCAAGTGAACACCCTTGGGCATTTACCTAATTAAATAATTACAGTAAGTAATTATATATTAGTTTTTTGTTATATAAAAAATCTTCATTCTTTAATTATTAGTAGTCAACACAAAGTTTGTATAGTCCATATATATCTAAACTATTTAGCCAATTTGTTAACTTTACCTCTATAAACATTATTTCATTAATTCTCATAAAAGGTATTCTTAAGTACTGTATGTCTTCATGCTGCATGAATTTGTTTTATAATTTACAAACAGGCAGATGCAGTGAATTATGATGACGTCAAGAGGTTCATCCGGCAAGAAGTCATCAGGATATTTGATGGTAATTCCTTTTCCCTTTCTTTTTTTTTCTGATCTTAACTTACTATGATTGTGACATTTTTAATATCAACAAGCTACTAAAAACAGTGATCACAAATTCCACATACTCTATTTCTTAGAGCTATTGACTGATAGCATCTTTTCTTATGAAAAATTCCTCTATCGGTCCAATACGTTATGCACTAGAAAGCATTCATAAACACGTGCATATCTTTAAGGGGACATATCTGACTTCCACTTTTATAGCAGCATGCACTTCCACTGGTCATAACTGCTTATGTTTCATAGCTCCCACATATTCCATTTAACTACTTAAGTTAACTAATTTAGAGTTTCATTTCTACAGGCTTCAGCAAATCACCCCATTACCATTCACCCTTACCTTCTACATAATCCAGCCATTTACCATATCTTCATTTTATTTAAACACATGTAGTAGGATCTGGAATCAAACAGTTTAATGCTTTCACTGCCTTTGCTCAGCGCTGCCCATTGTTGTTTATGCTTTCAGAACGTATTGCATACTACATGTCGAGAGTACAGTTCCCAGTAGAAACAGTTTCTGCTCCCGGTCGTCCAGGACCTCCAGGAAAGGACGGAATACCTGGAAGATCAGGTCCCCCAGGTATGCCAGGAATTCCTGGGCAGCTTGGAAGAGAAGGTAGACAGGGCCCTCAAGGACCTCCAGGTAATTATAAAATTACCTTAATTTATATAAATGTTGTAATGGGATTATCTGAAATTTCCAAGTTATACCAGTTTTAATTTCTGAATGAAGCTGCATTAATGCTATACTAGATGAAACATACCAGTATTACACAGAACAAATCTTTATCTTTCTCTATGTTTAATGAATCCTTAATAGGAATGTCACAAGAACATTTGAAGCAAATCAAAGTCCCGAAAATGTAACAGTACCAGCTTTTTAACCTTCTCGGTAGTGACGAGTGTAGGTTTGTATTGCACCCAAGCATGTCTGAAAGTAGACGATTTTACAGTGGTGATGCTGATGTTCTAACTCTGGATTTGTACACCGGTTAAGCAGTAATAAAGTCTGATCAGTCATATAAGATATGAAAGAAAATGAGAGCACCAAGAGTGTGTGACTTTTGAAAATGTAATCTATTTGACTCGTCCATTATCACTAGGATCCCTGAAGCCTACAAAAAAAGTTGTAATCCCGGGTCACCTTAAATTCCTTTGCACCTCTCCATTATTGTGTTTTGTTTTGCAAAGCAGCCTTCCACCCCACTGCTGCAGCTCAAGTCTGACAAAAAGTTCTCCCAGCTCAAGTCTGTTTATCTGGGTGTGAGGTGCCTGAAGTTGTATAGGGTAAATAATATATTTTTATTTGGAACACATGCATTTTATGTGTGTTCCTTGTCTATAACGATCTGGGTAAATGTACAGTAGGATGACAGGAAATGCAAGGCAAGAAATGTTGAACACATAGCTAAAACAGAAACTTTCTTTATGTTATGGTGCTAATGAGGTGACCCGGGATTACAACTTTTTTCATAGGCTTAAGGGATTCTGCTGTTAAATATTACTCTTTAGTAAGCATGTTGATGCAAAAACAGCTTTAAAGAGTTTGTTTAATTAAAATGTTCTGAACTATCATGGAATTCAGTAATTCAGCAGAACAGATGCACCATTTGACTTTTTACATTTATTATTGATTTTAAACATTTTTCAGTTACTGGAGAGAAAATGTCAATGAATAAATTTGGAATGTGGACATGTTGAGATGATAAGGATATATCATTATAAACCCTATGATAAAATTTTCCCATGATTTTGACATTCCCCCCACTTGTTACACTGAGGATTAAAATTCTAGCCTTGCATTGTAATTTGATATTATGAGTGCCAGTGTTAGTTTATTTAAATGATAGCTGCTTTACTACTTGATAACTGCACCACTATTTTAAAGCTGCTGTTACTGTTAGTATGTATATATTTTACATGCTATTACAGAAAAAGGCCCATTATTGTTCTCTTGAATAACAAAGGTACTTTTAATAAAAAGCAGCTGAATGAGATTTCTGTTTTTGATGTGATATTGAACAGGTATCAAGTATTGTGAATTTTTACTGATACTACTATCAGATACAAAATGTCTATTACCCTGATCTTTAAATACAGTATATGTCTAGGAGAAACTTTGTTATATGTGAAATAAATTGTAAAACATTTGTTCCATAGAATGTACAACTGAAAACATAATAAACAGTAAAGTCAAATTATATCAATATCATCACGGGCAGCCATCTCTAAAGTTATGGTTCTCAAGTTCAGCCCTGGGGTGCAGGGTTTTATTCTAACCAGGTTCACAAATCAGTGAGTCACCCTTACATGTAACTAATCTGTTTAATTATCTGGCCCCTTTTTTTTTTTTATTCTGCATTAGAAAAAGATCTCAGGTATGAAGTTTATATTTTGAAGAAATTCTGAGAACTGTATTTTTGTCATAGTTATGAATGCTACTTTTTTACATTTCATTTTTAAGTCAAGTTTTACTATGAAGTTTGCATTGTTAATATTATCCAAATACTGACAAGCAGTGCAGACCATATGACACTGAACATTAAAGAGTACAACTACTTCAATATCATACTTATTTATGTCTTAATTAGCAATAAAAGACTTAAATCAGTGGCTCTCAAGTTCCGACCTGCACCTAATTGTATTCCTCCTATATACCGCCACCTTTCACTTTTATCTATACTTTTGCATTCATTAAGTAAGTTGTCATTTCCCAGTTTCTTCTTTTTTGTGTCAATCCAGAAAAGACAAAATGGGTTTGCTAATTTTTATTGAAATGTATCAAGCATTTCTGTAAGTTACACTGAGTTGAATTATGTTTCTTTTTCTTGTTTTTTTAAGATTTTCTTCTTTTTATATTCTGGATATTTAAGCCTGTATCATGAGGACCTGTGTCTGCATGACTTGTCATTAAGTGTTAGTATTTAGTTACCATTAAGAGATTAACATCCCCAGAAGAAGGTGAAAAACAAAGAATATGGCAAAAGAAATGGAATATTTAAGGCTGTGGAAAAAGTACACATTTTGGAATTTCTGTTAAATGTATATATCACATTAACATTTTTTTTCTGAATGCAAAATAAGAGAAGAAAAAGGGTAACTAATTAAACCATTAGATCAATTAGCAGTAAAGCTGACCCACTCATTTGTGAAGCTGTATGGAATGAAATTATTAAGCCACAGTAGAATTCCAGCACTGAACTTGAGAACAGCTGCCCTAAAGATTTACAGAAAAAATAGCTACTCACTTCATATGGCCAACAAAGCTTTTGTTTTTCACTTTTACTACTGTCTGTAAGCAATTATCACTAGAAACGTTTTGGACCTGGCAGAGCCGGTAAGCTTCAATAAGAGGCTTGTTTCTCAGAGTATACCGTTTTGGAATGGTGTCTTCTACAGCAAGTAAAAGTGAAATATTTGATTTGCTTCTGCTGTGAATCTGCACTTGCACTTTGTTTCAGTTGTACTGTAGACTGCTACTAATTTTTATTTTCTACAGGAGAGCCAGGTAAAAAGGGTGAAAAAGGTGACAAAGGAGTGGGCATCATGGGCGATTCTGGACCTCCAGGACCTCCAGGTAATGAGTGCAAATCCCTACAGTACAGTGTAACACTATACCATCGGTCCATCCGTTCATTTGTTTTTTAAACCCACTTTCCCCTGCAGAAGTGCAGGGAATCAAAGTCTGTCTTAGTAGATCAAATGTAGAAACACACACTAATCCATAAACACTTAAGCTTTTTGGAATATTAGAACACTAGAACAATTTTACATAAACATGCCATTAAGCCTAGCAAAGGTTACCAATAGCTTTTTTTTAACAGTTTTTATTATTGATTTTTTATAGTTAAAGCTTAACTTGCACTCAACCAATTGTGCTATATAATCTGATATCCTGCTAGCCAGCTTAATGGCTTCTGTACACTGTCTGACAGTAGACAGTGGTGAGTCTGCTATGACTCCTTCTTAGAAGGTATACTTTAAAATTCAAATATATTTTTACTGCCAAATCCTGTATTCAGTGCAGGTCCCTCAATAATTATTCAGCTGAATCTAGATGATCTACCATTCCAGCTACTTCTGTATCATCTGCAAACTACACCACTTTGTTATTTGTATTCCTAGCCATATCATTTATGTTTATTAAGAGCGTTGGCCCCAGCATTGATCCCTGATAGACACTACTTTTTAATGTCACCTAATGCCAATAAGGCTCATTGCACTATATGCTTTCTCTGTTTGACCCTTATTTACACCCATCTACACATTCACTACGCCTTGAATTCCCACTTCTTTTAGTTTGATTGATAGCCTCTCAAGTGGTACTTTATCAAAAGCTTTATGAAACATGAGGTGTATAACCTCATAGGCACCTCAGATCATATGCTGCTATTTCTCTCTCCATCTGAGCTGATGCCAGCTAATTACATCTGTTCTTGCCATGAGATGCTAAGTCCTTTCGTTTATTATTGCTTATATGAAGATGCGTCTTAAGCTTACTGGCCTGTAGTTCCTTGGATCCACCCAATCATTCCTTTAATGTAACTGGATAATATTATTTAGCTTACAGTCCTTAGGAATCTCCACTGTGTGCAGCGGTTTAAAAAATAATCGTTGAAAGTTTATATACTATATGTACTCACTAACCTCCTTAAGTATTCTAGGATGCGTATTTTCTGCTCTCTGTGATTTGTTTGATTTTAGGTCTATTTAATCTAAGCAGCAGTTCTCCCTACACAGCTTTGAAATTGCACAGTACCTCTGGGGGGGACTCCCTATTACTGCTGGCATTTTTTTTACTTCTTTATGCATGTAAACATCAGAAAAATGCAAATTTAAAGTTTTCACTATTTCACTGTCCATGCTTTTTAATTTTTTGTAAGTGTTTCTGATACACTATGTGAATTTCTCCTTGGGATTAGTAAAGTATCTATCTATCTATCTATCTATCTATCTATCTATCTATCTATCTAT